>OX388320.1:6618411-7012411 GCA_947579605.1 Athripsodes cinereus | reverse complement strand
GATATATTTTATGATACTTTGTATTGTTTTAAAATAATGTAACCAATATACAGTGAAGAATAAATAAATAAAAAATAAATAAATATCAAAGAATTAAAATATGAGTACCTACCTACCTTTCGGCCGTGGTGCACCTTTAAGCCGTGGACCACCCGGCAAAGAATTGGTGTCCGTAAGTTTTAGAGTGTCCTGTAAAAGGCAGGTGTTCGAAAAAATAAAGAAATTTTGCATCTCAAATTCAGCGATGAGGTTTGCCACACATCCAGAATGTTTTAATTTTTTGTTGGCACAGAGAAGACGGCTTGCATGTTTATTAGATGTGGCTGATGTGCTGGCTACCCCACTTGTGGGATATGCCATGATGGTGTAGTAGTAGTAATAGTAGTAGTACCTACCTTTTTTATAAAATTTATGGAGGTACTAAATAATAAATTTGACATTTTGCTTTGTTTATTAGATATAATTATTAATTTGGGCAGTTAAATAAATCGAACATAAGGAATGAATGACTGTTTTAGTTCGTAATAATGTTGAATGTTCTGTTCTAACTAATATAATAATTTATTTGTATTATTAGTTGTACTATTTGTGTTCTAATGTGAAAACTATTAAAGATCATTGGACTGCGAGGAGACCTTTCGACCTTTTCGGATATTAGCTACTATACTATTGTCGTAGCTATATAATACGAGTTTATACTACATATTTGGGCATTGTAGCTATAGTGTGCTGAATAATACTACATATTTATTTATTGAAATAGACAGGGTGTCCATTAACGAACCCTGAAAGTACAGAAGTACGTGAAAAAAGTGTAGCGAAATTATAATTTTGTGTACCTTATAGGATGAATGTGGTCATATTGATTGACTAGGAAGATGATATATACGTGATTAAAAAAATGTTTTTCGAAGTATGGCCGCCCGAGGATAATTATGATATCTTTTGGACCAGATCCATAAGGATAGACAATAGACAAATTGAGAATTAAGCTATGCACAACAAATATAATGCGCATGTTGCATTATTATGTGAATCTAAGGGATGCAAGAATATGAATGTAATTTATTAATGAATCACAAACCATATAGGTGTTAATACTTTATTTTTAATAATTCTCAAGTTTGTACATTCACAGAGTGAAAATTCATACTGATGATATTTTATTTTAATTACACAACTCAATTTATTTTTCACTTAGATTTATTTAAAATCTCGAGTTCAAGAGAACTCATGATCTGAATCTGAAAATGTCAAAATATCTACATTGACGAAAGTAGGTACTCGAGATTTTAAATAAATCTACATAAGTGAAAAATAAACTGTGTTGTGTAATTAAAATAAAATGTCATCAGTTTATTTTTAGTTCAACCACTAAGTAGGAATAAATAAATAAGTAATCGGACATACTGTATATTGTCATTTTATACATTAACATCTGGTATAGTTGTGAATGATAGTAATGTTCATTTAGATTACATCATCGATATTAAATAGTTATGTCTTATCGATAATTTTAATCGATAACGCACGCTTTATTTTGGATTGTGATCAAATCGATTAAGAAATTGATATATTTTAATAGTGTATCCATTTAACTGTAAAGCTCAAAGCTTCGTGTTAGGTTATCTTTGAGATTATTCAAAATGAGTTATAAATTTACTATCTCTTCTTTATAAGATTCTTATCTTTGATTTTGGAATCGTGTGAAAAAATATGTTACTATTTGAGTTGAATAAATATTTGGTGTATGGTTCTTTAAAATGAGAAATAATTTTTTTTTCGTCATGAAATAAAATTCATTGAAGGAGACCCACCAACCTTTGTCTTGGGATTACCATTTATTTGTACGAAATTCTTAACTTAATAAATTGTATCCCCAACCGAATTATTCGACTGTACATACGAGTATACTAAAATTGAAATAAAAAGAAAGTTAAATTGTAAAAAAAAACCGTCCTCCTTTATTCAGAGCGTCTCTGCGTCATTAGGGTAGAAGTTTACACCACTTTATTTCCCTGGATATTTCAAGAACGCGTCTCTGCGTCAATTGAATCAACTCTTCCTGCGGCATTCCTAGCGCTCTGATGTTGTTTTCATAGGAACGGTGAATTGTGAAAGAGGAACGTTGGGGCAATCGAAACCCTTGTGGAGGAAAGAATGATGTTCTTTTTGGTTCACAATTATTGGACACTCTCAAAAATTATCCAGCTAGGACCATTGTTTCAATTACAAAATCAACTTTTGTGTTCTTTTATTTTTGTATGTAGGTATACCAAAAAAAATGTAATAAATTCATGCTGAATTGAATAAATTAATCCATTAAGTGTAACAAAATCGATGATTTATTCCACTCGCGATGGTTTATTACAAGTGCTTGTACGTAGAACGATATTTATACTATCCACGATGTGCAGATTGTTTTGTTCAATGTACTACATTAAACTTGGTACTTAATTGTGACCACTGTGAAGTATAAAATTGTAGGGGTTAGGAGTTCACATTTCTTTATCAGGTGTTTTGATCTATCAGAGTATTATAGGAAAATGCTGAATATTAGTTTTGCTCTAAGGTTTAGAGCACACGGTGATATTTGAATCATAGAGCAGCTGAAATCTCAAATCATCATGGCTTTTGTATGTGTCTATGGTCTTTCTAATATGATATTTTTGAATTTAAAGCTACGAACCTTGTGATCTTTTTTTATTTTTTCCCTTTCTTTTCGACGTTCATGTACTAAACTCGCCATTGCATATTATCTCACAATTTTAGATTATTTTGTAAATTCTGTTGTATAATGATTATGTGCAAAAATAATAAATTAATAAAAAACTTAATTGTACAATAATAGTGAAGTAAAAATGGCGGATTTATTGTTTTAAGATAATGTCTTGCGAACAAATAGGTAATGTCTGCTTGAATTTCATAACACCTAAAACAAATGATGATGTCATATTATAGCTGATGCATAATTATTTTGTTGGACATTGAGAATTGTTGGAAGTTGTTGGACATTGGAAATTGTTGAGAAGTATTGGATTCGTATACGACTTTAATCTTATCGTATGGAAAGGGCCAAACATTAGGCTTTTGGTACGAATAATGACAATATGATATAAGTAAGTGTGTAGCTATTAGGAAAGAGCGAATTATTATTGAGCTTAAAAGGAATAACTTGGAATTCTTTACAGGTCATTAGGAAATAGCTGCGCTAATGGCTTACCATTATGTCCCATGACTCCCTCTCATACCTGAATTGTTGGTTGGGCTATGTGAACACTACGTCCTTTGTTTCATTCGATAATTTTAAGTGTAACGTGTGTTTATTTGTTGGAACAATTTGAGGTTTTGCTGATTAAAATATACTTTTAAATTTGAAGAAGGTGTGGTAATGAAAACTTTTTTCTTCCGTTATTAAAAAAACATTATGTTAACTTATACATCCGATGCAATCAAAAAGTCCAATTCCAGGAACGAAAATGAGCAAAATAGTGAAAAACCGATTGTATACATAATTAATGTTTTGCCTTTGAATTATCCATTATTTGGATGTACAGTATATTGATCTTACGTATACCAAATTATGTATTGGTTGGTCAAATAATTTAAATACTATACTAAACCATACCATCACGGTATATCCCGCAAGTGGGTTTTAAATGTGCAGATTCAGTGCAAATACCTCATCATTCAATGAAATAAGTATGTTAAATGTCTTAAACCTTTTATTTACGAATTTTTCGGCCTTTTACGTGACATCTAAGTTTTTTGAAGTAAAGTAAGAAAAAAAAATGTTATTGTCATTTATACAAAAGTAAAGGTTTCTGCCATTTGCTCCCGAGAGGAGCCTTGAAGGGCGAATTAATTTAATTCGTTTATATACCTATACATTTGATAATTTTATTGAAAACAACAAAAAATACAGGTACCTATAACAATACAAAGACTATTTTATTAAAACTTAAATCTAAACATCCTCCTTATAGAGACAAGTCTCGTATAAAGGAGGGTATATTTCTCGTTTAGTCGTAAATGGGTGGACTAGAGTAGTTAGTACCTAATAATAATGATATTTAATAATGTAAGGTTTGTATATTGATCACTTATCTATTACAAGTCTAATAGCTCTTACCACGTATTACACAGTGTTAATTAACGGTGGTTCAGTGTTCGCCAATCCAACACCTCCTTAGAATTTAATCAATGCTGTTCCTGCCTATGTATTGACTGTAAGGCACTTTTCACATTCCTGTGAGATTTTGATTTGTTGGATATCAGTCAGTATGATCAAAAAATAAAATAAAAAAAAATATGAACGTTCTTTTGACGCGAAGAAGATCAGTGAAAAGTGCTTATTATACCTTTTTGATTTGTTATTCATCTTGTCTCGACATTTTGTAATTGGTTTGCCTACTTTATTATTTGTACTGTTTTTTTTGTATTTATTTATTATATTTATCCATTTATTTATTGATAATTTTTTGCTATTTGTATTTGTTTTTATTATTTTGTCTGTTTGATCATTGGACCATTAATAAAAAAAAATGAAAACAATTTTAGTGCATACCCATCTATTTATTTAGTTCATTATCTAATGCGGTGATTTTATTTCCTGTATTTATTTTATTTTAATGAACCTAATAATAATATACCCTTACTTTTAGATTTTAATTAATAAAAATAGAATTTTGTGTTCAGCTTCATTTTTAAATTATAATGTCTTTAACCCCTGAATGTCAACACTGCCTATATGCACATAAATCCGACGTGAGATTGATTAATATCAACAAAAAAAAAACTTACGCAGAAACGTAAAGTATGTATCACATAGTATGAAAGTTATTATGCTTTACTGGTATCCAACGCATCTCTCAGTAATGAATAGAACCTAGTTGTGTACGGTGTAACATCGGCCTTGTACGCGTGTAGAGTTATGCGAAATGCCATCATGATTATAAGACCACAGTTATGCAGCAGAAAGCGAACAACCCACAAAATAATAATGACCCTTAGATATAGCCCTTAAGATACTCAGCATAATGAAGCATATTCTTAATAGATTTTTGTCAAATGGCTGTTTTTTGATGAAATACGCTTACGAGACATTATAATATGTAGGCGAGGTGTGTTGACCGGAGAAAATATTCATTAAAATCGAACCAGACAGTCGATTCACACTAAGTTCCTAATACATAATTATGGAGATTTTCCAGTTCTCTTATCTGATAGGAAAATAGAAGTGAAGCAGTTATTAAATATTTCATAATAAATGTTTTATAATTTATATGAATTTACCAGTGTTATAATGGACTTTTACGTTTAAACTTTAATTTATCGACTCGCCATTCATGATGGGAGTTCATTATAGTGTCTCGCGAGTCAACAAAGAATATGACATGATATAACATAAATATATATGGATAATTCACACAGAGCAAGCTAGTCCCAAACTCATACGTATGAATCTTGTATTATGACTTTACTTACATAGATTCAAAATGCACTAAACACATATAGCTACACGTTAAACTCAGAGCCAGGACAACTTGAAAAAGGTCATCTTTCATTTCCATACGACCGGGAGTCAAAGAAATGACCTTAGGTAAGAGCGTATGCTTGACGTTACACCAGCGTCTATCTAATCTCATCTCTATCTACACCATCACGGTATATCCCACTAGTAGAGTAGCTAGCAAACTAACTACATATAATAAACATGCAAGCTATCTTCTCCGTGCCAGTTCAAAAATAAGATCGGTATTTATGATGGGTAGTGTACCACATCGCTGAATTGAATATACTATGTGTCTTATACGAGATGTTTTATGAACGCCTGTCTTTAACAGTGTATTTGCTAACTTGTAGATATGAATGGGAGGCGTATTTTGAAAGTATACAATGCCATTACGCACAGGTTGGGACTGCTCGCGTATAGTTTCAAGTAGTTATAAGCATAAATACTTTTAGAAACTATACATGGTTATAACGCTCAAATCGTGTATATTTTCCAATAACGTACACTAAAATTTGTGCGAAAAACATACTGCACAAGTTTCCATTGCGGAATAATCGTGTACATTTTCTAAGCGCTACACAAGATAACGTTCTTAGAATCTATACGCGACTAGTTTCCATGTAGCCATTTTGATTTGTTGCTTTCTCTTTTTTTCATATATAATTGTTTTTATTGTTTTTTACGTCTTGTTTTAATTATTAATTTTTTATTGCTTTTATTACCTGTATTTTTGTTATTTTGGATTTACTTGTTGTTGTTATAATTTCTTAAATTTGTCAACATGTAAAAGCGAAAATTGTAAATGTACTTAAATAAATAAATATTTTTATTATTATTATTCGACTGACGTCTTTTTAAAGTAGCACTTAAGTACTTAAACATTTGTGGTTCTTTTATATAATACAAATATTTTTGTCCTTTGTTTTGTTTTATAATAAAAATATTCATAAAATATAATAAAAAATATTTTTATAATAAAACTATAATAAAAATATTTTATATACACGATAAGAGCGTAATAACCATGTATAGTTTCTAAAAATATTTATGCTTATTAATATTTGAAACTGTACGCGAGAAGTCCCAACCTGTGCGTAATGGCGTTGTATAGGTACTTTCAAAATACGCTTCACTGAATCAGCGTCAGAAAGTATACGCGACAATTACGCAAAAATCGTGTATATTTTCTGAGACTATTTTTCGTTACACAATTTGAAAACATACATTGCAAGTACACTATGAATGTGTACTGGCATTGTATACTTTCAAAATACGCGAATGGGAGACCTATTCTCTGATGAGAATCCTACGGAACAATGACAGTTATAATACTCTAATAACGGTTCTGTGATCAGTTGATTACATAAATCGATCAATATTGAAGATTGATTATATTTATCTATGATAATATTATAAGATAATTATTACAACATCATGGAATATATTGTTAACACCTTATTGTTGTCAATCTATTGTATGGATTGCTTGTACAATAATGGCGTTAATATACCGTTTAATCGAGACACATTGCTCACAAGTCTTAAGTCTGGCAGGGTTGGTACTGTGACACAAATCGTCTAACATAATAATTATTTTTACAATGATACTTGTTACTTTACAATTTAAAAAGTGAACATTTCTAAAAATATAAGTACATATTACGTTGAATGCCTTATATGTAAGCTAAACTGTTTGGTTTTTTTCAACATTTACCATATTTTCTTTATTTTTATCCTATCTCAGAATCTCTTACAAGTGGGGTAATCAATGAACAAACTCATAATATGAAATTTATTTTCACAGATAAATAAAATTGAACCTAAGTTTTAAAATAACTTATATCTGATTTTATTCATGTTGAGATGCAATACACTAATTTTGTGTCATTATAAACGAAAGGTATCCTAGGTAGTTTACGTCGACTCGTAGAGGGTTAGTCGGAAGACATGGCATGTTAAACTCGCCCTCTGTACATGGAATAACTGATATTTTTACGATACTTTTCCTGATTTGAAATAATTTAACCAATGTACAGTGAAGAATAAAATTAAAATAGAGTATTTTCATTGAACATTTCCAACAACAAATTTTTTTTACATTAAATATACTCTACTTTACTAGTCCACTGCTGAACATAAGCCTCCCCATATTTCTTCAGGAATCTACTTATGTCCTGGGGTTTAGCGATCTTTTAATGTCATCAGACCATGTGCTCTTTAATTTTTTTTCCAATAACTATAGTAAAACCATTTTCATTTGCTCCCTATTTATGTTTGTACATAGTTACAATGTTATCAACAAAATAAAACATTTCTATTCTATTATTATTTTTACATCGCTGTACAATGGCTGTATCGAATTTCTTTTATTGAATTCAATAAAAAGGTAATTTAATCAATAATATTTTTATTCACGCATTCACACCGTTAAACTTCCGTTTTTGTACCACTCACTTCGCGAACTTTTACGTACACTAGTGTTCTTTTGTACATAGAAAATGTAAGAAAAAAACACTACCTCCGTAGAAATGATAGTATTAATAATAGTGAAATATCCTGAATTCCTTGGATATTTGATACATTTCTTAAGTTACTTCCTCTAGTGGAGCATCTAATTAAATGGTTGTGTTTAATGAATTCAGTTCGCTCTCTTCGTGCCAAAGTTATCTAAAACATTTTTGATTGATTGATTTCGCTTGAGGTACCACCGCCATCAGTGAATCGATTATGAAATATCTTTATCATAATATTATTATATAGTCGTGGAGCACCCGATCTCTCACTCTTGTACGTAAGTGTTTGAGTGTCCTGTAAAAGGCAGGTGTTCGAAAAAATAAAGACAATTTACACGTCAAATTCAGCGATGATGTTTGCCACCCATCCAGAATGTCTTAATTTTTTGTTGGCACAGAGAAGACAGTTTGCATGTTTACTACATGCAGCTGGTATACTGGCTACCCCACTTGTGGGATATGCCGTGATGGTATAGTAGTTGTTGGGTGGTCGTTGATTCAGTTGTTGCTTCAAGTAAAACTATTTAGAGTCTTCACAATTATTTATTGGTCACACAGGTTATATGTACAATGCACTTGCAAATACAGGAAAGTTGATTGTAATGTAGTTGATTGAAAACAGATTGGAAAAGAGAAGGAAATGAAAAAGACAGCCGCTTATATTTAACAGCAAACAAAGATAATGTTTCCTACACTATAAAAACAAAAACCTTAATAAGCTGACAAAACTTCGCCATATTATGATATTACTTTGTTCTACAAATTAGACAATTTTCGCCATTTATGTCGCTATATTCTCAAACCTGTCACACTGAACTATTAATACAAAGTAATGCTGTCATTGGTGGAATCAAGTCATTAGCGCCACACGGCGGCAAACATCCTAACTAATTTGTTTGGCGTGTAATTCAAAAACCTCTGATTTGAAAACTGAACAGTAGTAGTAGTAGTAGTAGTTCAAGTAATCTATTTGTAAGGATAGTTGGTAGCTCACTATAAAGAGTGGGGCATCTATTTATTCCAATGACTTTACGGCTAAATTTGTAATCTTGCAAACAATAGAGGACAATACTGTGTTAATAACGTCGTACAATACTGAATACCACCAACCAGTATGTTATGCAAGTTCTTAGCTATACAACTCTAATATTATAACTCATCTCTCAGACAGACAGGACAATAACGTAGGTACGAGGCAGTAGGACATAATGGAATGTGCACATTGTGATAATATGTATGTAGATATGTTGTATTTAGGATTTGCATTATATGGATGGTGTTATACAATATCGCAAGCAAGTAACACCAACCTTAAATTGAGATTATCAATTTTTTGTGTATCAGTTCAACTTGTCGACCGATATTTCTTGGTTATATAGTTATAATGGGTGTAAAAAATTCTTGTATAAAGTGCTTATTGATGAAAGCGGAAGTTCTTGAAAATCAGCTTGGATAGAATATAAAGTCTTGTGGAGTTTCTAAATAACTCGCCTGCCAATAAACATGATATTGAAGAGAGATTAGTTTTTTCAAGTATAAAAGAATCTCAATATTGCGGTTTTGAACTGCCGGCCTTTTCAGGCCTCCCCAATGGTCCGTCCGTGTTGAAGATTTTGGCCTGAATGCGCGTGTAAATATATATAATGAGTTACAATCCACTGGATTGGTCTGCAACGAGTTTGGTTTTTCTTCTCCATTCGTCTCTATTCTCAGCCAGTCTTTTTAGCCCTACGTATGAGCCACAGTTCATGTCTCTCTTCAGTTGGTCCATATATGCGTCTCTTGGACGGCCTCTGCCATTTGTCCCCTCGGTCTTACCCTCTGCGATGGCGATGAGTAGTCCTGGATGCCTGATGTTGTGGCCAATCCAGTTAGCTCGTTGTTGGCTGATTCTCTTAAGGAGTTGCCTTTTTTCGCCTACCCTGTTTAATACTTCTTCATTTTCGACGTGCTCCGACCAATGGATCTTGATAGGAGTCTGCAATTCCTGAGATATCCGGGTGTGAGGTGGGTTTTTCTCGTTGTTTTGTTTTTAGTTATTAACAGTTGTATCAAATGTATGTCGGATGATTAAGTGCCTTTAATGGAGCATCCATTTCAAGGGCTCAGAGTTATTACAGACGATTGATAAGGCGTGTTTGCTCAATTTTAAGAAAGCTAAAACATCATTTTTGTTTTTGAATTATGGTTGAATAATGATTGTTCTGATACATTTTTTTTTCATTTTTGTGGCTTGAAACATTATTTCATAACACTATCCATATATTATGGACACTCTCTATATAGACCATGTAGTATATAATGCTGGATGCATCTCTGAGGATCATAGGCGGTGCATTGTTCATTATTGCTATTATTAGATATAGACAACTCAATGAACTGCAAAACATTGTATGTATATTCAATACTAGTATTAAATAAGGCTCCAGTCATGAAATAGTCAATTAAGCTTAATAAGAAACATAAGGACATAATCAATTTCTTTAAAGACTCTATCCCAATAGATATGAAAATTATACAGTTACTTCTGATCGATTGCCTGTTTGAGAAAATGTCTGGGAATTTTGTAAATTCAAACACGGAGATGTTTCATAACACGACCACTTTATTCGTTCATTTCTGGTAAGAGAGAGATACATATTACATAAATCATAAATCACCTATATCTACATTATGCATGGATAAAAATTTCATAGAGCGGTACGAATTTCGACTCGCTCAGCGGCGCCAAAGTCCTGTGTCAACAACTTCAGATGGAATTAAATTGATTTTGTTAGTTATTTAGCCGTTGAGCAACTGGTAAAGAATATGCCTTCCATTAGTATCAACTAGTTTTGCAGGTTGTTGTAGTTCAAAGAGAAGAAATTAATTTCTTTAATGGCTTGTCTAGTTCTAGTAAAGCAAAATTATGCATATGAAAAAATTCACACACACGTACGAATGCACTCAAAATATTTATTAGATTGTTGTTTAAGTTATTATGCATGGACAATGGACAACAAAAAAGGATATTCTAATGTCCTTTGAAAATAATAATGACGGTGAAACTATTGGTCGCTCTAGTAACTTTAAATAATAATCCTTATTCATCTTTAGATTATTTATTCACAGTTCAATCAAATTGAAGTTTACATAAAGTATCTGCCTTACTTTACCTACCTTACTATAATAGATAAATATCAAAGGATTATTTTTCTTTAGATACTAAGTAAACATCCATCGATTTAATTCATGCATGAAACGGTATAACAATAGGTAACCTTTTTTCTACCGGAAGAAGAACTAGAAAAATGGTTCATTTTAAGTTTTATGTAACTTCGAGTTTTACATGAAAGTTTTACATGTGAGAGGTGTATAAGGTTGTATTTGGGTTTAAATGAAAGTTTTACATGTGAAAGGTGTATAAGGTTGTATTTAGGTTTATAACAAAAACCCAGATATATCTCATTTAAAAAAAATATATATTCTGTGAAATATAGGGTTGTTCAGTTTTAAAGGTGAAAATAATTTGTAATTATAATAACATAGACAGTTAGATTTAAAATGCGCTGTTTTGTGGAAAACAATCGCAAGGGCACACACCTTATATATTTTGTTGAAAAATGAACGAGAAAGAGGCTTTTTAATATAAAAATAAGTAGATGGATAATATACGAACTAGGAAGAATCTTCAGAGATGGGGTTTGGCTGAGAGCACGGTGTGTGACTGAGGAGAGGAACAAAACACTGGGCACCTCCTGATATGTCCAATGACTCCCAGACAGTGTCACTGGGAGGAATTCGTGGAGCGAACTCACCTGGTAGAACTTGTGGCGTTCTAGGAGGTAATGGGAATATAGATATTAATGTTGCTATTTTTATCGTTTGCTGACCGACACGAAAAAAAGAAGTGGATAGATCATTATTTGAAGTAAGTTCTTGCAGATAATCGCAACTTGAGTTAGAAAAATCATCGATTTACATATCAAATCGTAGGTACTAATGTGAAGAAAAAAGAAAATGTTTAAGATAATTATTCTGATATTTGGTTCTTTAAACATGAAGTTTGAACCAAATAAAGAAAAAAATAATAAAAGTTTAAAATAGTGAAGCCTGAAAAAAGTCTTTTATGTAGGGGGTCGACAAAAAATGTATTGAAACATTAAAAAAAACTATTTTAAGGTGTTTGTTCGAAAAGGAAAGCTTTTTTTCTCAACTACCAAAAAAACGTACTATCCTCTCTGTGTATTCACAAAGGACGTGATGTAAAAGTGTAGGTATAGGTGAATATTACAGTCATTTTTATTTGTTTAGCATCTCGAATACGTCTTGAATATTAAAGGTTAGTAATGATGTATGGAAATGTTCGCCCCTCCAGTGTGACGCCACCGCCGCGCCGCGTCGTTTTGAATACGACATTTAAGTAGTACTACATACAACACACCTAGTCATCAATCTTCAAATACATGATGCTGGTACCTACTTGTAATAAAGTACCTAATACTTTTCAGGTTTCAGACTTCCATACAGTCGCTCGACAAGTATGTGAATAGAAGCAGTAACAGTTATTATCACGTCACTGGTATTTAGTAACTATGACTTGTGACTGACCGTTGGCGTAAAAACTTTCAATACTCTTTTATTTGTCACACGTAAAATTTAATGACAAAACTACTTACACATTTCAATAATGTATCTGTTGGTAGTTTAATGTAAATTTATAAATTGATTGAAAATTAATGGTGCTTCTATCACAGATTGTTCAAATCTTTTTGACAGTTTTTGAATTATTTCTCATGGTCAGCCGAATTTCACGTATAGATTTAATTAAAAAAAATAATCAAATCGTGTGGCTATTTCAACCCTTTTAGTTTATAATAGCTTATAAATGGTTTCAACACCGAGTTTTTATGTCTAATTTGTTTCAACTTAAAGTAAATCAAAATATATTTTGCAACGATTTATTTGAAGATATAATATAAGGAGAATTCATCACTGACTTTTTAGTTTACATTGTCAATTAGTTCCAAATTTGAAACATTTTAAAACATAAAAAGTAAGAAGAATGTAAAAAAAACAATCTATTTAACATAATATGCCAATAATGAAGCTTGGAGATCTATTTTTTTGGAGGCAAAGGCTCTACAGGGGCTTTTCGGCCATCGGAAGTGAAGTGAAATAATGAGAATTTGAATTTTGTGTTCAAGTATCAGATAAATAAGTGTAACAGTGATTTCGTCATTTGGTTCAGTGACGTGTTGAGAAATCTACTCTGATTCACGCAGAAAAACATTTTTTTCTTTTTCCGACATGTTCTACTAATACACTATTAAATTTCCGCATGAATGGACTTGAGACTTATGTAAGAAGCGTGATATTCTATTCCACGTTTGTACACACATATAAACATACAAAATGTATAGAAAAGGATACAAGTAATATTGAAATATTATGTCATATTGAAACTTTGATACATAACATAGACCAAATTACTTTTCGTTTTTTTTAGGTAATCATATTCTTTTTTTTAAACTTTAATGATACTTTCAATTTTTGGATCTTCATTCATACATAATATCATCACGAAATCCCCTAAAGTGAGGTAGCCAGTGGATTAGCTGGATGTAGTAAGAATGCAAGTCGTCCTTTCCGTGCCAATGACAACTTTGACATCCAGGATGCGTCGTGGCATACCTACCTCATCGCGGAATAAAAGATGTGGGCAATGTTTTTAAATTCCTGTCCTTTGCAGGATTTTTTATTTATTTATTGATTGAGTCGACGTTAATTTTGTAAAACTCCATTTAGGTCATTGTCAAACTCATTTTGACAATGACCTCATAGGTCGAAACCTGGTAACTTATTTAACAAATAAAACATAGTAAAACTAAAAACAATTTTGTTTTTGTTATATCAATTTATTTATTTACTTTTGTACGGTAGAGTCTTATACATGTTAGACAAAAAGATAAAAATAACAATTTGACAGACGAATATAGTAAAATACAGTTTGTAGCTGCAGGCACATGTTTGAAAACGTACGTAAAAGATTGGGAGCCCTTTCTTTTTCCATGGATTCAACGGGCCATTTTTGAAATCTGTTTTATAAATTGATGGTGTTTCAACGAAAACCAATTTTTGAAATCTGTTTTATAGTTTGATGGTGTTTCAACGAAAACCAACTTCAACGAAAACCAATTTTTGAAATCTGTTTTATAGATTGATGGTGTTTCATTGAAAACCAACTTCGAACTGTGATAGTGTTGATACCTTGTATTGAGTTAATAATACCAACAGCAATTGTATGTATGGGTTATGAGATAGCACAGGTGGAGGTCTAAACGATAATTTGATAACTTGAATTGCATTATCTTTTTAATAAAACAAAAATATCATAATCAGTTAGAATTATGATAAAAAATTCTCTTTTTTTTGCTTGAATTTGTGCTGTAAATATTTTATTTGTGAGCGATAAAAATTATACTATTTTTATATTCATAAATGTAAATGAAGTTTAATAATTTGTTCTTTTTATACATGGATAAAAAATATAACAATGTTTTAAAGCTCAAATATTTTTTAATAAAATTTTCTGAAAGTTTTTTTATGAAAAGATTTTTTTTGTCACTGTAATTACATAATGTTGTAAGAAGAAACATTGTCGTGGATTGTATGAGTACAATGATTCTATATATATATAGATATATAAAATTGAACGTAAATAAATAACCTGCCAGATTTGTTGAAATAAAAACTTATAAATTAAATTGGATTTTTGTGTGATGACAACATTTCTGCGTTATGAATAAAACATACCCGTCAAATATGACTGACATGCCGCCTGTTCTCGTGGATTTTGTTCGCGTCTGTCTGTTTCACACTCGCACTCGCACATTATCTCGCGAACAAACCTACGCACGTTTTATAATAATGCAAGTATGTATGTAGTGTCTTTCTTTTTTTTTAGAGATGTCTCCTTGTTTTAACATTTTTCATCGCCCCTATCTGAATTTTTCCTTTCTTTCTTCACAATTCCCATTATTACCCACTCAACCTAGTGCTTCTACAGTTGTACTGGGATTAAGGCGTTATTAACTTTTTGATTCAGCAACAATTGCTAATTTGTTTACCCGCAGGCATTTTGATTGCTTAGTTTTTGTAATGTTCCAAAATATATCTATGATTACAATATGAAAGTCTTAGGAATACATTTATATGTAATAGAATCGTTCTGGTTGAAGGTTTTTTAAATTGTGTTGAAAGGAAAGGAATTCGAGTAACTAATAAATTAGCAAATTCAGTATGCAGAAAATATAACTTTCTTCATTAGTACAATCT
Organism: Athripsodes cinereus; assembly: GCA_947579605.1. Taxonomy (NCBI): domain Eukaryota; kingdom Metazoa; phylum Arthropoda; class Insecta; order Trichoptera; family Leptoceridae; genus Athripsodes; species Athripsodes cinereus. The sequence goes on along the minus strand of OX388320.1, from coordinate 6,997,067 downwards.
TATTTTGCTTTGCGTTAGTTTATTATTTACAATATTTTTGTTTAAATTAAAGAATATGTAAAATAATATTACTACTACTATACCATCACGGCATATCCCACAAGTGGGGAAGCCAGCAGACCAGCTGCATGTAAGAAACTAAAATGCATGTAAGAAAGTAAAGTAATACTGTAGCCATTTATTTAAAACAATTTTCTAATGTTCCAGGTAAGATCTTTAATGGTTTTTACATTGTATATTTTTTGCCAAAAAAAATAATGTACTACTTTAATGATACTTAATTTACGGTGTGACGGTTCTTGTTGGATGTTCATTATAATAAGAAATTAAAATGAAACAAAATATATAGTTAAAAATAAAAAGTTTAGACTTTTGACATTCTGACGTTGAGAGCGGAAGCTTTCTTAAGCTTGACCGCAAAATAATAAAGTCATCAGTGAAATCATCATATAGGATGTCATGTATGTTTACGGCGCCCTTGAGATGGTCACGGATCATTAAACGGCGCCACATATAAATAGTCCGATTATTATTATTATTTACTTCATGCAATACACTGTATAATCTTTTAGTGGGAGACGTCCTGATAGATCAACTTACTGCATGTATATAGAAAAATAATCATTTGTTTTTTTTAAAGTTCGAAGTGTTATATTCTTCAATAATCAAGTGTGTATTGTATCACGCATCTACATTACAGAGAAAAACGTCACCCTTTCGTTCCACGTCTGTGGCGTCATCGCTCAAATTTCCAGCCAAAAAAACAGCGTTATTATTATCACATACATAACATTTAAAGCTTTTGAAAACAAAAGAAGTAAAAGAGAAATACGACGAAAAAACTAAGGTTTGCGATTTTGAGAGCAATGAAAGTGTAAACAGAGTATGGGAGAAAATCAAAGAGAAAATTACTACAGCGGCAGATGAGGTAATAGAGAAAAGAAAGCCGCAAGCTAGGAAAGAATGGATTACGGTCGATATATTAGAAATGATTGAAGAAAGAAGGAGGCTAAAGAACTCGAGAACAGAAGAAGGAAAAAAGGAATATAAAATCTTGAGAAACAAAATCAACAGGGAGTCCAAATTGAGAAAGGAATGCTATCTGCAAGAAAAATGCAGGAATATCAACAGAAATATAAAACAAAGGAAATTTGAAACTGCATATTCTGAAGTCAAGAATTTTTTCAATGATAAGACACAACCACGATGTGCTATCCAAGATCAAAACGGCAAACTACTGTTTGAGGATGAATTGATTGTTAAAAGGTGGAAAGAATACCTAGAACAACTTTACAAAGGAAAGAACATACTTGAGGAAAGTAAAGCACTGGAAACAGAATATGACAAAGAAAATAATGGAGATGACATCTTAAGAAGTGAATTTGATAATGCCTTATCAAAATTGAAAGACGGCAAAGCACCAGGTATTGACCTAATTCCATCAGAGTTGCTTAAATGCGCAGGAAGCGGCATGCTTGACACTTTGTATAAGCTTGTCTGCAAAATATATAACACAGGAGAGATACCTGAGGACTTCGCCAAATGTCTGATACGAGCGCTACCTAAGAAAACAGGCACGACAAAGTGCGAACAACACAGAACATTAAGCATGATATCACACGCTTCTAAGATACTCACCAACATTATAATGAAAAGGGCGGAAAGTAAAATCAACGAAACACTTTCAGAAGATCAATTTGGATTCCGCAAAGAGACAGGTACAAGAGATGCAATTCTGAGTCTAAGACTTGTTCTTGAAAAGAGAATAACAGTAAATAGAAACACGTATGTAGCATTCATCGACCTAGAAAAAGCATTCGATAAAGTAGAATGGGAACAACTTTTTAAAACTCTAAACCAGATAGGAATGAGCTATAAGGACAGAAGAGCAATCTGGAGCCTATACAAGAATGAAATGGCTGTAATTAAAAGCGGAGAGAGCTGCGCAGAAGCGAGGGTAGAACAAGGTGTGAGACAGGGATGCTCAATGTCGCCAGCACTCTTTAACTGCTATATACAGCGAGCTATTGATGAACTCAGAGAAGAAATGAAGAACTGGACAGGAGTAAAAATAAATGGGAAAAAAGTCGACATGATTAGATATGCAGACGACATAGCACTGCTCGCAGACTCCGAGATGGAGCTGAACGAAGCCTTAGGGAAAATGGAAAGTATACTGTTGTCAAAGTACAACATGAAAATAAATAAAGATAAAACAAAATGTATGGTCGTTGGAAGGGAGGAAGCGACTGCGAACATTGCCATAAATGGAGTGAGCATCAAACAAGTAAGAGAATTCGTGTACTTGGGCAGCAGAATAAACCAGGACGGACGCTCCAAATCAGAAATTGTGAGCAGAATAAACCAGGCACGAATTGCCTTTAACAAAAAATCCAAAATATTAGAATCCCCTAATATTGATCTAAGCGTGAGGAAGAATCTCACTAAAGCCTTTGTGTGGAGCATTTTGTTATATGGGTGCGAGACGTGGACCATCAGCAAGAGGGAAAGCGGACGGTTAGCGGCATTTGAAATGTGGTGCTATAGACGCATGCTGAAGATTCATTGGTCGGAACACGTCGAAAACGAAGAAGTGTTAACCAGGGTTGGCGAAAAAAGGCAACTCCTCAAAAGAATCTGCCAACAACGAGCTAATTGGATTGGCCACAACATCAGGCACCCAGGACTGCTCATCGCAATCGCAGAGGGCAGGACCGAAGGCACAAATGGCAGAGGTCGACCGAGAGACGCCTATATGGACCAACTGAAGAGGGACATGAGCTGTGGCTCATATATGGAGTTGAAGAGACTAGCTGAGAATAGGGAGGAGTGGAGAAATAAGTCAAAACTCGTTGCAGACCAATCCAATGGATTGTAACTCATTATATACATAACATTATAACATCAGGTACTTACACATATGTATATACATACCTACTCATAGAAAATATTACGTGTAGTGTAAGTCTCCCTATTCGTATTATTATTATTTACATGCAAATGGCTGGAAATGGAAGACAATAATATGTGAATATTTTAATTAATTTATGAGCTACTTACTATTGCTGGCAAACTTGTTGCTGCTATGAAATAATTTCTTACAGTCAACCGTACTTTGTTTTGTTCTTGTGTTTGATTATAAGAAAACAACTAATTTTTGATTGAATTTCATACTTTTTTATGATCATTGTTCCTCTTAAGATTTTTTTAGGAAAACGTTTTTTTTTTCTAGTGGCGTTTTCATGTATCCCATGTTTGCTCTTATTCAAACATTATGAAAATGGTTTAAACACGAATTGCATAAGAGAGTCGTCTCGGTATTTGGATCTGTTAATATTAAAAAGAGGTGAACTTTTCAAAAAAAAAAGACAATGATTTTTTTACTTATATTCACATACCTAACTAATTATAAAGTTTTTCTGTCAAGAAATGATATGATAATGAAATGATTGTCAATAAATGTGCTCTTGCTTAAAAAACACTAGACTAACTCTAATCCAACCTACAAATCAGTCGAACGTAAAATTTTAGTACTCTTGTGACATTTCGCGTACAAAAAAACGCAAATAACTCATTTTGTTCTGAAAAAAAAAACACATAATTCTATTGGATTATTACATTCTAGATAAAATACTACATAATATCTTCATAAAAATAATTCAAAATATTCGAAATTTAGATGCGTTCACATAAACTTGATAAATTCTTTTGGATCATATAGAGAACAAGATATGTAAAATCGGATATAAAAAATGCTTTTTTTATGCCTCACAAAGGAAACTGCATGTTGATAGCATGGGCAGATGATGGAATTTTACAAATTCAAAAGTAGCAGTGCATTGTGCAAAAATATCTGTTAAGTGATTTTACCATGTATGGAAGAATGCTTTTTGTCATACTATTTAAGTCACAAGTAACTACCGTTGTGCGCTATCTGTAGCATATTTATGACGCCAGCAACCCTTCCGAATCACGTCGATATGAATCTAGAATTCGGAGGATGTATCGTTATATTGCAAACTGCACTAGTGTTTCGCAGAATGGAAGTCAGCGATCATTCTTATCGGATTTTCGGAAGAAATAAAATACTTCAAAGGCAATTTTATAGGGAGACATAAATTGGATAATTCCGAGACAAACAAATTTGAATACGTAGTAAAGTAAACTACTACAAAAAATCGATATAATCTGGTACTTTGAAGAATAAATATGTACGTGAAATATTCAGGATCCAGTTCTGAACAACGGATGAAACATTTTTTTTATCAGCAATATTTTTTGAATAAAGTTAGGCCTTTTTTTACTTTAGCCTACATTAATTTCAAAGCTTTGATGGAATTGACTGAAAGATATCAGTTGATTGTTTTTGTTGTTCAATTGTACTCTTCGCTAAAACTCAGTTATACGGGAATGTTATTTTATTTTGTTTTGCATCCAGAGCAATATTTGACTGCTGTAGTATTTTTTTTTTCTTTTTTCGTCAAATTCTTATTAAGTACTTGAAAATCACTAACATAGAGTTGATGATGATCCAGTTCATCAGAGACGTGTGTTTGACAGACACTGCTTATTATTACAGTTATTTGCTGTCTACATAAATGTATGCAATTAGTAGGTATAGTATGAAATCTTTAATTATCATTACAAAATGTTTGATGGGCTATTGAAGAAATTGATTGATGTTGTATTGTGTGTTATTTTGTAGACGGAACTTCATATAATATACACACTTAAAGTTTGAGTTTCTCATAGTACCATGAATTATTATGAGACGTTCGGAATGCCGAGTTTTTATATTGTTGTTTTTATTTGTGGTTGTATTCTTATTCAATTGTTGTTGGATATCAGTCTCTTCCCATAATGTTTTGTATCCATATATAACATGTTATTAACATTAGACTAGTGTCGAAAAGCAACAAATCGTATTCCGTTATTTGCTAGATTATTTTATTTATTACCAATTTTATTTCTCTTTGCTAAAACACGATTGCAAGTTCATTTGTATTCCCCTATAATTTATATACTCTCTTTAGCTTTCAATTCATCCCTATTGTAAACATTCTTCATCTACGGACTTCTTTCGGCATTCCATTTATTATTAAATCGTCTCGTTAAAAGTCTTTCAAAAATTATCATATATGTTCTCTGCTATTAAATTGAACTTTTTAATTTTAATCTAAACAGCGATATTTGATTTTATTTTTATTTATTTAAGAAATAAACACGGCAAGAAGCCTTTTACATGTTGACCTAAATTTAAAAAAAAAATACAAAGATAACAATGACATAACCGTGGGTATAAAAACACTTATTGTCGAAAGATCAAACAGTAACCAGAGAAAATATATTAAGAATAAATAATAAGTACAGTACACATATAAGTCGAAAATATTTAGAAGATCACACAAACAATAACAAATAATAAGTTCGTCGGTAGTCTGGAGGTAGAGTCTCGGCCTCTTGAACAAGGGGTCCGCGGTTCGATACCAAACTCGCCGGCAAACTCCCCTTTCACGACACAAGCTTTTAGCTTACTGTGGAAGGTGTATAAAGTTGTATTTGGGTTTATAACAAAACCCAGATATATCTTTTTAAAAATAATAAATACAAACAAATATAATATCAGTTGAAAAAAAATCAACAACACAATAAATGGAAAAAATGATATTTAAAAATTTAATAAATTCCAAATGTATTTAGAATCGAGAGGCATGTAAACTTCATAAAAACACGAATGCGGAGAAAATTTGCTGTTTTCAAATCTGATGACTTTAAACTCTTTATTTTTAAGGTTATATCGTGATTCTTTTCCATAAACATTGATATGTATCAATGTTCTCCCTGCCTCCTCGAAACATACGTTCCCATCTTATTTACCACTCATCGATGAAATGTGTGTCGTATTATTTTTATTATACCATTGTGTTTCTCCTTCCTTCCTCCATTGCTTTCCCCCTTTTCCTCTTTTATTCTTGCTCCTATCATTCTCTCATATACTCATTCCGTCGCTCCTCTATCCCTTTTCTCATCATCGACTTCTATAGATAAAACTTTTTGCCTTTCTTTCGCATCAAACTCTTCCCACCTAATATGGAATTGATATGAACTACATTTTATTTTATTTCATTCATGCCTTTACTACTCGTAAATCGTCAATACGAAATCGGTATTCATTTCTTAGCTTTATTTACTTATACTTTTTTTATTGAAATTTGATATAGTTCTTAGAACATTGTATAAAATTATTACTTTGAATACATTTTGTGGGACAGTTTTGAAATGGCGTCGAATAGATTAAACAGCCAGAATTTTAAATGTTAACGAACTATGATTTTAATATGATGAATATCAACAATTACATTCAGGCAGCATGAGAAGTTAAACAGTAGAGAGACCACCTGGTAAAATATGCTGGTATCGACTGAATATAAAGGGACCAATATCAAATAATATGGAAACAGATGAAGAAGACTTCTTTCAGAACTAGACGAGAGTGTACTGGAAAGAAAAATTATAGAAAATTTCCGCATATAGCAAAATTAAAATATCCACTTTTTTCCGGAACAGACATTTTATGCTAATTTTTGTTACACATATTTTCAGTATTTATTCCGATTTTTTGTTTTTTGTTCTCCCCCATTTTGTCGTCCTCCATTTTTTTGTTCTCCACTTCTCATTTTTTTTTAATGATCATCATACAAATGCGCGTTCTTCAAAAAATAATTTTATTCGTCATCCATCATGAAACGACCGCCTCAGAGTCTCATCTTTTTTAATTAAGATTGTCGACTATTTGTATGACTCACGAGATTCTTAGATGCTAGTGGTGGTCCACTTCACTTGTCATCTTCTTAAAATCAAGTTGAAATGAAGGCCTCCAATGGACAATAATGTTATTAATAATATCACCCACTTAAACTCAGGCTTAGGTAAAGAAATTATAAAGCTTTATTTCAGATAATTACGTCATTCTCAATTTTTTCAAATATTAATGCATTGTTGTGATAAATGTGTGGATAATTTTATCACACAAATTATTTATTAACCTTTTCAACAATCCACTTGGGATCACATATTGTAAAATAAATTTCTCCATTTGAATGTCAAATTGAATTATCTTTTCACTTGACATTCTTAACACTCTGATATCCTCGTCATTTTCACTAAAGAAGTGTATAATGAAACGGTTGTGGATATAATAATCTGTTTTTGTTGATTGGTCAGTTTTTGAAATTAGATTAATTTTATTTTAGCATTATATGGACAAAAATACACGGATCTATGTAGTTTTTTACTATATAAGTAGGGCTCTGGAAGTTTTATAATTTTCTATAATGATCTACTGAAACAGTTTCACCGAGATTGATGATGTGTGTACGAGTACATAAGCATATATGTAAATCAAAACTTATCAATAATTAAATAGAATGAAAATGATGCATGACAAAAACTCAAATTGCCATGTAACTGACTCGGTTTTTATGTAATGTTTGAAATGGGGGTCATCACAAGGAAAATTGTAGGAAATGTTTATTTCAATCTCAATGCTGAATTTTGGTTTCTTTTGAACTATGACTTATGGCATACTGTCTATGTAGTTTATTTTAAATTATGAGAAAAACATATGTAGGTATACATTCAAGAAGACATTTTTTTAACGATGGCAAGGGATAACTCAAACGATACTAAAGAAGTAGTAGGGACTCTGTGTACCTAAAAGAGACAGCTTCAAAAGCCAATAATGAAAGATCAGTAGAAGAATAAAATTTATTTCTTAAATGAACTTTTGGTATGCTATACTGTCAAATTGTTTCATGGAAATAGAAGACATTTAAAATAACAACAATTTAAATGGATAGTCGATAGAATTCCGAATATGATTTCCCTCGATTGTTCCGACGTGACCATTGCTTTATCATTGTATAGGTACATATTTTTTTTACATATCAGCTTCTTCGTCTTTTTCTTTGTTGTTGTTCCGATCAAATTGACTACAATGACATTGCATTTCTTGCTACATTTATATTTTTCTAATACCGAATCATAAAAATAATAATAGTCATCAATTGTTTGATGACCTTGACGTATCATTTTGACATAATACTATTATGAAGTACTGTGTGGCACCATTGGCGTACCCAGAAGAGGGGGGCGAAATAAGGCAGCTGTGGCTATGTAGAATCTAGAAAATAGTAGACAATAATAGTATTTCAGTATGAAAAATTGCCATTGAAGTGAGAAGCCGCCCTCCCTTAAAGTTTGGCAATTAAATATAAGTAGCCTCTAAAATTTTTGAACGAGAACATGCCTCAAAAACCCAGACAATATTCATTGGTAGCCTTCACTCTATATCCAGGTTGAAAAATATGAATTTGCCTCCCACTACTATGAATTCAGTAGCAATACCCTCTTCGGCGACAGTAAAGAATTTGGGCATAATCATGGACCAGAGACTCTCTTGGCAGCATCAATTTAACACTCTAAAGAAAAAGTTTTTTTACAAGTTCCACACTCTTAAGATGCTGCAAAAATTCTTGCCCACTAAAGTAAAAATTTTATTGGTCCAATCCTTGCTGTTGCCCATTATCGACTATGCTGATATCGTGTATGTGGACATGAATCAGGATCTAATCGACAAACTTGATCGACTTCAGAATGTTGGCATAAGGTTTATTTTTAATTTAAAAAAAACTGACCACATTTCTGAATATCGTAATACCCTGAAATGGCTTACTGTACGACAAAGACGTGAGCTCCATCTACTCACATTTGTCCACAATGCTCTGTACGCAGGATCAACCCCGTACTATATTAAGGAGGCTTTTGAATACTTGGCGAGTCACGGTTTACCTCTGAGGTCGAATAACCAGCGCATCCTGTCAATCCCGGCTCATGGTACAACTTTCATCTCAAAATCTTTTGCAGTTCAGGGTGCTCGTTGCTGGAATAATCTCCCTTCAAAATTTAGGCTGACTCAAAGTCTGACGTCTTTCAAGCGAGCCGTTAAGGACAAAATGATTTCAACAAACACAAACACAGCCTCTGAAACCTGAAACCCATCACTCCTAACCCCCCCCCTTTTCCCCCCTTTTCCTTTCCCTTTATGCATATATGTTTGTTTTTTTTTTTTTCAGTCTCCCTTTTTATATATATGTGTGTATGTTTTTTATTTTCATCATATGTTTGTTTATTTTTTAAGTTAATACTTTTGGGTTAGTTGGAAGAGATCGCGCCTTTGCGATAAACTCGCCCTCTGTATATTGATTGTATTTAATTTGAATGTATACCTTTTATGTAATTGTTTTTTATCAATGTACAGTAAAGAATGAATAAATAAATAAATAAATAAATGAACTATTTAAAATTTCTACATCTAATTAGAAATCAGGCGACGAAGAGGTAGAAAATTTTAATGAAATTCAGATATTCAAATTATGAAAATTGAGGTCTTAAAAAAAGGTTCACACGTTCGATAGCTGTCATACCAAAAAATATGGACCATTCTTTAAAATATGACGAGATTTTGAAACATTTCAAATTCCCATACCAATTTGCTAAGATACTTCCCTTCCTTTTAACACGAGAGCACACGCGCCCGCGGGGAAACCTTCACATCGACAGTTTTTTCGTTATAAAATAAAATCAACGAGATTGTCGAGTTTTTCCTTCTATGATATCCTACCCATCAATAAGCAACATGTATTTATAGTGAAATCAGCTCTTTAAAATCTTCATAAGAATACTTTTTGCCAGTTTTTTGCTGTTCCGCGGGGATTCTCCCACTATGCGTGTTATGGCGTCACTATGCAAGTACTCAGTCATAAAAATATCTGACGGTGTACGGTTCTAGGTTTCGTTTTGATTTTCTTTACTTTGAAAAAAATAGGTGAATATTTTAATTATATACATAATAATTGTCCGAACAATATTTTTACTATTTTTTTAACGTAGGTACACACATTCAAAACATCAATTTAATATCCGATTTAAAGACAATTTCATTAAAATTTTTTGAAAATGATTTATTTTTGTGTACTTTAGATACCTATTGTGTTTTGATTTTAATGAAGAACTGGTACAATTTTTTTTCACAAGTGATACAAAAATAATTTTTTCAACAATTCTTTGATTATCATTTTTTTTTGGAATAACATAATATAGCGATATACTTTATATAGTACAGAATAATATAGCAATGAGGTTTGCCACCCATCTTGAATGTCCTAATTTTCATTAGCACAGAGAAAACGGCCAGCATGTTTATCACATGCAGCTGTTCTGCTGGCTACTCCACTTGTGGGATGTGCCGTGATGGTGTAGTAGTAGTAGTAGTAGTAGTACCTAGTATTGGTAATACCAGCTATTATCAATAAGTGAATAAGTAGTGAAATATAATTCTCTGTTGGGTACAAACATTAAAATATAACTATAATAATAATAAATATTTATATTGCAAAAGTTAATCCGAAACGAGATGACAAAAAAAACAATTGTGTTTGAATGGCGCCGAAATTCAATAGGAACCCTAAACTACACAATGTATCTTTTTACCTGAATGCGATCCTTACGTACATGGCAATAAAAGTGGGGATTGCCTCACGACGCGTGTTACCAGGGTGTACTTTTTATTCGAAAATATAGGTGATGTTATATTTTTCTATTTCCGTATTAAATAAAGAAATTTCCAAAAAAACAAATAATACAAATTTGTTGTTTATATTCCAAGGTACATAATGATGCAATTTTGATAGTTTTATCTTATATAATAACAGAGTTATAAGCATTTAATTGCATGTAAAGGTTTCCCTCGCGGTGCGTGTGCTTAAGTTCTATTTGGAGCGCGTGTGCTCTAGTGTTAAGAATATGCAGGGTACGCCAATGTGTGGCATAGTTGTTACTCTACTGAGTTTATTTATACGAAGGTACTGTCTTGGGATATACCTAGATGTTACGTGCAAGCCATTCCTCATACATTCCTCAAAAAAAGAACCAATATAATAAATTTACTTCTACAGATTCATTGGCCCTTTAGATATTTCTTAAAGCAACATCTGATATGTCAATTTAGAGAACAAAGTATTATTACTTATTTTTATCTGAATTATTTCATACAAATTTCAATGAAATTCTTTATTTGCTAATATAGTGCCTAAATCTTTTGCATAAAATTCTTTCTTTCGCTTTTTAGGTTTATGGTTTTTTTTTCAGATTTTGATATTTTTGGCAGATTTTTTCATGTTTTTAATAAGATCTATTTTTTCCTTTACATGAGATTATTTAAACGTGTTTCAAGATAAAAGATGAGTTATCCTGATTTTTTATTCATAATTACTATAAAAAAAACAGTTTGAAACTTTACTTAAAAATGCAGTGGATGATGTCACGTGGAAAAACTAGTCTAAAGTAACATTTCTAGGAGTAGGTACGTCTTCATTTTATCGTAGAGATTCATACATAGTATTGGGAATATAAGTACAACATTTGCCATGAACTCCATTTTGACCTGTTGCTCAAATTTCATGCACGAATTATTTCAAAATCACTCGTAGGTACTGCCAACTACAAAAAAAAAATATTCTCGAATCAAATAGATATATTTCGTATTAAATAAAATAAATATAATTTATTTATCAGTAAATCAACAATATTATTTTTCACTCATCTGAATAGAATAGGAATATTAAGCATATTATATATTTATCTACATTTATTTATCATCACGTCTTCTCCTACAAGTCAAGTAATTAACTTTTTGGAATATTTGAATCAGTTGGAATATTCGCGACTCTGCAATAAACTCGTCCTCTGTTTATTGATTGAATACGATATTGTCATGTTTATATTTTGAATTAGCTTACTTTCAATGTACAGTCAAGAATAAATAAAATGGACGGCATTTCTCATCGCTAACTTTATTTTATGTCTAATATTCAATTCTCTATTTGACCAAGTACGTACTAAAAATCGATCTTTTTCTTTCAAATTTAAGCACCGAATTTTCATGAGAGATTCAAGTTAGTTTACGGTTTCAGAAGTTGCTAAATATTTATTACTAAATAAATTGTACAGTTTTTTTTTATATTAGCTTTTATCTTTTGTTCGATATTTTTTTACAATTTATGCTTTTCCGTTTTATTCTTCATAAACTTTTTGGTATACTTTGTTATTTACGAACTTAAGCTGTATTAAAAAATATATATTCTTATTAGAGGCGACAATCGTTTTACCGATTTACGAAAAATCAGAAAGTTTTCTAAATATGAGACTTACAATGTAATATAAATTTTAGTATATATATAAAAATGTATGTTGATCCTTTAATTAAAGCTTCATTTACCCAGCAATCAATAGGGAAACTAATGCACTCTATACGATCTTTGATCTATTACGCATAATATAGAATAATAAAATAATATAAGTTTTAAGTACATATGATGTACGTGATGTGATGTACATATTATGTTTACTGTTTAGAACGGAATCGATATTTTTTTTATTTATAATTCATACGATATATTAATACGATATCATGCAATTTGTAATAAAAAAAATATTCTGAAATATGCTCAATGGGTAACAGTTTGTTTAGAGGTAATTAGTTATCTTATTTCTTGTGAAGTGATATAAACAATCGAATTCTTATATTTCTACGAAAATTTTTCGTACCATTTTATACATTCTATTAGTAGGTATGTAGATATTTGCGTTAATAAAAGTACTATGTACTTTCAATTGGTACTTAACTCTAGCGAGAAAGATGCTTAGAATAATTCTTTTTTTTTAACATTCTTTGTATTATTATTATTATTATTGATCTCATAGAATATTTGAAACGTAAAATGGGAAGAACGCTAATGGTGGTAGCTCCTTTTGTATGTATATTGGATTCTAATGGGGGATTTTATGTAGATATATTATATTTTTGTTTTAAATACTTAGTGGTAGTAGACTTATTAAAATTCAACTGTGTAGATAGATAGGTAGGTACTGGCTGTGAGATGGCGCTATTTTATTATTATTCTTTAGTGTATGCTGCGTATATTGATATCTTCCTATACTTTTTACGTAATAAAACTGTTGAATTATTATTACTTTCGAGTACTTTTTTTTTAAAACAATTCTTAATTACTTTTTCACCATACGAATGTTTTAAGAACTCGAACTGATACTAAACAAGCGCTTTTTGTGTAGACGATTGTTCGTTTTAAATTCATCATCGATTTTGCGTTAAAATATGATATACTTTCATTGGAAGAATTTTTATAATTGCTTAATTTGAGTTGCCTTGATTTAAAATTGACCTCTTTAAATGTATTTTTTTTCTATTTGCAAATTTTAATTATAATTGAGTACCTACGTGTTAAACAATGTGGAGGAAGCAAAGGAAGTATGTAAAGATATATCTATTTGGCATTCCGTTCTCTCTGCGTGTAAATAGTAGTGTAAATTATAAAATATATACTATTTATCAGACGTTTCAGCTTTTTAACTGCTTAGCTAGGCACCTATATCTTAGGTAATATGGAGATTCGGGGCTAAATTGTGACAGGAGAGATAAAATATTGCAGACTAGCAAAGAGACAAAAAAACTGTGAAAACATAAAGATATATTTTTCAAAAGCAATTCATAAAATATGGAATGTATTCCATCAAGTATCACCTCGATTTTTTTTAATACTTCGAGTACCTACTATTTTAGCTGCGATCTCTCCTCAATACACATTATCCATCCCCCGCAATGAGTGCTGAATTATTCTGACAGACTACTGCTCCTACAATTCACCACCATCGCATTTGTGGAGGTAATATGCAAATTAGCCTCATTATATTATTGGAGTAGGTATATTTTATAAATATATCTATGGTATTGTTATAGGTACGAACATTCCCCCGTCCCGAGTGAGCGAAGATATCGGGGAAAAGAGCATGCATTGAAATACCATTTTATGATCTGTCACCTGAATATTGGGACCGTGGAAAAATAGCTACACTTTGTATTTATTTATTTTATTCATTACACAAATCATGAAAAATATCTCATCGTATGTTTTTGTATCAGTGATTATGTGCAAAAGGTATGTCTCTGTATTTTTTGGAGTTCGAAAAAAAATATACAAACATAAATCTGCTGTTTAACATAATCAAAATATCATACTTTATAATAATACATAAATGTTGTTTAAATTACAAAATTATTCATGGGAAATATTCATATCTTTCCAAGTACATATTTGACTGTCGAATTTTAATCATGAAAGAACACTAAGAAATAAGCGAAGATGCGAAAAATTATTGTCTCATAAAAACATTTTTGTTTTGTAATCTGTGTAAGTACGCACACTGTAAACAAATGAATAATATCCGAAACAAATGATTATCTTGTGGGCGGTTCTATGAGAGTCACAAAATGAATACATTGGAATAATAATGGTTGAGAAGACGGAAAAAAATACACTGCAGGATGAAGACACTCGGAGTGTTTAGCATTGCTAATCAGTTGGGGAAGATCTGCGACTCTACATACATATACTATGAACCTACCTACTGCGCCGGCAGTTCTGTCAAAATTATTGGAAAAGTGCTGGCAAATTTAGCCTGGAGGTAGAGATCTCGAAATTGTTGAACATTTGGCTATGTTATTATTTTATACTGTCATCGAAGTTTTTCTTGAGTAGGTACTGTTAAAACACATAAAGATGGTTTGCCAACATTTGGCGTGATTTGATTAATATGGCAACCCTGCGTGGTGCCAAATGTAAGTTTTTTAATTGTGAGAATAAACTAGTCGGCATTTTAACTCCGTGGCGAAGGTTGTGTTTCCTTTTACTCCTTCACTAACAAAAATGGTTCTTCAAAAAATGTGTTCGCAAAAGATGAAGTTGAGTTTTTAATTCTTTTTAATTTCAATTCTCCGTTGATAATTAGTGAGAATGTGTTGTGAAAAGCGGTGAAGAAGAAATAAGAAAAAAAAGGGATAACACGCGACCACGATGATTTAAAGTTAGAATAAAGTAAATTTCTTAACTTAAAATACTTAAAATAATGCCACTCAACTAATAATATAATTACAATCGATGGATTCGTAATAATATAAAAGCGAAATTCGCGAAAAATAAAATATAAATAATAAATATAGTAACCCAACAAGTGGGAAGAAACAGGCATGTAAGAATATGTAACAATAATTATTTGAAACATGCAACAATAAACATATAAGTTTAAAAATATTAATTTTAAATCATAAAGATTAACTAAAACCAGAGGAACAGCTCAGTGATGATCATAGTGTTTTTAATTCTGAAGAAACTATAAATTTAATTATAAAACTATCAATAGTATATTTTTGATAGAATACATAAGTGAACTATCCAACAAGGCATTGCAGACTTCTTTCAACATTTCTGGACGAAGGGAGAAACCCAGAACATTGATTATCAAAATCGCATACTATACTCAAGATAATTTGGCAGGGAACTCGTTGTCTATCCAGGTATCCAGGAGTGAAAGAAGACTCCATCTTTTTGTATTCAACGCAACAAAGCGCCATTGGTGACGGCCATTAATCCACAGACGCAGCGCAGCAGACAAACGGCTCGCTGGGATACTCAAAGATACGGATCAATGACGAGAACCATAGAAGAATAATATAAAGCGATCTGTGATCCATAGGTACTTTCAACCACTACATGCGTCAAGTGTCAACTTCTATGGAAAGATAAGTTGTTTATGTTATGTCATATTGTTTTGTTCGAAATTGTTTGAAGTCTAACTTAACATTCACTTGTTTTTATTATTGAGTTGTTCTTTTGTACAATTTAAGTGTTATATTTTAATAACGCACAACACATTTTCAAGGGCGAGGCTGTGAGAGGTTTGTTTTTTAATTTTATTTTGTTTATTGAAGATTCAAAAATGGAAAATAAAGTACGCGTAGTGAAAAGAGGTCAGTTGAAATCTAACATTACTCGCATACATAATGCACTTACTCCCGAATATATACAGAATGTTACAACTGAGGGTTTAAAAATAAAAAAAGATAGGTTAAATGTCTTATTTTCCGATTATGAAAATATTTGCTATGAAATTAATGATGAGGAGGATGTTTCAATTGTGGAAGACATCTTCACTCAAACTTTAGAAAAAATCCATTTAGAATTAAATTCAAGAAACAGGCAGAGTGCTCTGGAGAACACGATGGATGTGTCAATAGCTCAAAATATTAGTAAATGCAGAATGAAGTTGCCAAGTATATCTATTCCCCCGTTCGCAGGGGAATATATGGAATTTCAACCTTTCTTTGAAATGTTTACGGCACTAATTGATGCAGACAAAGATCTGGCAGACGTACAAAAATTGTTTTATCTCAAACACTTCTTAAAAGGTGAAGCCTATGATCTTATTAAAAATTTACAAGTCGTATCGGACAGTTACAAGCAAGCCGTGAATATTTTAAAGGAAAGATACGACAATCCTTATAGAATAATTTCAGAGCATATAAATAATGTTTTAGATTTGCCTCCGATGCAAAAACCTACTGTTACTAACATAAGAAACTTTATTTCAGCTGTAAAGCAGCATATAGCTGCTTTAAAAAATCTCTCACAGCCCGTCGAGGATTGGGGTGCTCTGTTGGTCTGCATCCTAACCAGGAAGTTGGATGTGCAGACTAGCAGAGCGTACCACCTAGAAAGAGACAATAAGTCTCTTCCATCAACGGAGAAGCTTCTCCAATTTATGGAGTCGAGAGCTGCCGCATTGGAGAATGCGGAAAAGCGTGAGACAACGCCACAGCCCTCGACTTCAACTTCAAGGCCGGGAGGAACATCTGGTAAGAAATTATCGGCTTTTCACTCGACTAAAATTTATAATTGCATTTTTTGCAAAAATCAGGAACACAGACTATATAAGTGTCCTAAATTTATAATGGCTGCGCCAAAAAATAGACTTTTATTTGTAAAAGAAAAACAACTTTGCAATACATGTCTTAATCGTCATAAAAACAAATGTAAATTGCAAATTAAATGCAAAACTTGTAACAAGCCACACAATAGTTTGTTGCACATTGAAAATGATCAATTAAGCTCTGATGAGCAACCTGAAAAGGTAACAATGATTTCTAACTTTAAAAGGGATAATCAAGTATTACTTCCCACCGCAAAGGTAAAAATAATGAGACCAGATGGTTCATATTTAATTTTAAAGGCTCTCCTAGATTCAGGAAGCCAATCTTCATTTATAACTAAAGGTATAGCAAACGCCATAGGTAAGAAGCTAACCCATACAAAACATAATATAAAAGGCATAGCTAACACTGAGCAAACTACTAATGAGTCCCTGCAAATTGAAATAAATTCTTGTGTCTATCCATTTAAAATTACATCTAATTTTATTGTTATCAATCAGATAACTACAAAATTGCCTCAGCAAAAAATTAATTTATCAAATATTAATATACCTAATGGTATAAAATTAGCTGATGAAGAATTTAATATGCCTAGTGAAATACATTTATTACTTGGTGCCGATGTTTTCTTCCAGGTGTTACTCCCACAAGGTGAGGAAATCTCGCGCCTCGCCGGTGCCACACAGCCAAGCCTCCTCCACACCCAGTTTGGCTATATAATAGGGGGTAATATACCAAATGTAAAAATAAAGGCAGAAAATGTCACATTACTATGTCAGACCTGTAATACTAACATAGATTCAACTTTGCAAAAATTTTGGAAACTTGAAGACGTCCCAGAGACGTTTAAAGAACATACCTCGGAAGAGAATCATTGTGAAAATCATTTTCTATCTACAGTTAAACTAGACGAAGATGGCTTCCGAGCGTCAATGCCCATAAAAGTCCCATTAGAACAGGTTAATGACACGCTAGGACAATCTTTATCACTTGCAATGGCAAGATTCCTGAATCTTGAAAAAAGATTCAGGAAAGATCCCTCATTGTTAAATGAATATAAACATTTTATTAATGAGTATATAGAGTTGGGACATGCAGAATTTTATGACATAGAGAAATATGATCTACATAAAGATGCAGTGTATTTTTTGCCACATCATCCAGTAATCAAAAAGGATGCCCTCACCACAAAGCTGAGGGTTGTGTTCGATGGATCGATGCGAACATCGAACAAGGTATCATTGAATGACATTTTATTCAACGGACCAGTGGTACAGAGGGATCTATTCGATATTTTATTATTATTTAGACTTCACAAACACTTTTTCCTATGTGACATAAAGAGAATGTTTAGAAATGTAATGATTGATGAAAATCAACAATCATTGCAAAATATACTGTGGAGAGATAATCCAACAGAATCAATCAAGTGTATCAGATTGAAAACTATAACTTACGGTTTGAAGCCTTCAGCTTATATAGCGACTCGCTGCTTGAAGGAGCTTGCAATTAGGTACAAAGACAAATATCCATTAGCGTCATTCACAATCATGAACTGCATTTATGTAGATGATGTTTTGCAAAGTCACGAAAGCTTAGAAGTCTTAAAAGAAATAAAAACTCAACTTGTAGAATTGTTAAAAATGGGTGGTTTCACTCTTCACAAGTGGGCTGCAAGCAGCGTGGAAATTTTAGATGACATACCTGAGAGATTACAAAACTCAGAGGATGTAGTTTTACAAAAAGACGAAAACATTAAAACCTTGGGTTTATGTTTCAATATTAACTTTGATGAGTTCACTTTTTCAATACCCTCCAATCATAGTCCATTGCAAACAAAAAGAGAAATATTAAGCTATATTAGTTCTATATATGA
The DNA here is from genome assembly GCA_947579605.1 of Athripsodes cinereus. Lineage (NCBI taxonomy): Eukaryota > Metazoa > Arthropoda > Insecta > Trichoptera > Leptoceridae > Athripsodes > Athripsodes cinereus. Next base: position 6,978,288 of record OX388320.1, on the reverse strand, counting down.
TCCAATGGGATATTTAGGACCCGTAGTAGTTATTGGTAAGCTTTTAATGCAAAAAATATGGGCTTCAAAATTACAATGGGATGACCCACTGCCTCCTGTATTACAAACAGAGTGGCAAAAATTTCATAACGAACTTAATAGTATGATACCAGTAAAAATACACAGAAATATATGTTTAGAAGGGGAAATAGAATATCAATTAATAGGGTTCGCAGATGCTTCAGGCTCTGCATATGGTTGTGTCATATATCTAAAGGCCTCGCAACCAGCTAACCAACCTAAAATATCTCTATTATGCTCAAAGTCAAGGGTCAACCCTCTCAAAAATAAACAAACAATACCTAGGTTAGAACTCAACGCTGCAGTCTTACTGGTAAAGATCATGGACAGGGTTTGCAATGTATTACAGCAGAAAGTGAATATCAAAAACGTACACTTGTACAGTGACTCGCAAGTAGTCCTAGCTTGGTTAAATACTCCAACAATTAAATTAAATGCTTATGTAGCAAATCGAGTTAAAATCATCAAAGAATACGTAGATTTTGAATGGGCATATGTAGCGACAGATCAAAACCCAGCTGATTGTCTCAGTAGAGGCATATCTCCACAGAACTTAGACAACCATTCGTTGTGGTGGTCAGGTCCACCAATGCTAGACAGCTTGCTTGTGAGGGGTGAATATTTTCAAACGGACAATCCCATAGCGGAATGCAAGGAGGAAGAGAGGCTGGTTTGCGTGGCATCAAAAGAGGCGGGGGATTTCTTCTCCAGCTTTGAGGATTTTTCTTCTTTATCAAAAAAGGTCAGAGTGCTTGCTTATGTACTTAGATTTTGTAACAATGTTAAAAACAAAAACAATAGAATTTCTTGTGATTTTCTTTCTTATGCAGAGACAGAAAGGGCTTTAAGACTTCTGTTAAAAAAGGAACAGAATAAATATTATTCGAAAGAAATAAGTTTATTAAAAAATGGTAAACCTGTAAAATCTAATTTACAATCTCTGAATCCCTTTCTGGACTCTGAGGAGTTGTTAAGAGTGGGTGGCAGACTTCAGCACTGTAATGTACCATACGCATATAAGCATCATATAATTTTACCTAAAGAATCTGATATAACTAAACTCATCATTATAAATGAACACTTAAAATTAATGCACGCTAGCCAAAAACTAGTGTTATGCAACATCAATCAAAAATATTGGATAATTAATGGTTTGAATGTAGTAAAAAAAGTCATTCACCCGTGTTTGGTATGTTACAGATTTAAAACAGATACGGTAAATCAACTTATGGGTTCATTACCCGCTGACAGAGTCAACCCTGCAAGACCATTCCAAAAAGTCGGGATAGACTTCGCTGGGCCGATACAAATTAAACAGTCTAGAATAAGAAATGTGATTATCACTAAAGGATATATAGCAGTGTTTGTATGCTTTGTCACAAAAGCCATTCACTTAGAATTGGTATCTGATTTAACGACAGATACATTTCTAGCATGTTTTAAGAGATTTGTATCAAGAAGAAATAGGCCCACCGAAGTTTATTGCGATAATGCCACCACTTTTAAAGGAGCAAATAATCAATTAAATGACCTTTATAATGCACTAAATAACAAAGCTAATGTGAACAGAATTCAGTATTTTTCCACAGAAATGGGAATCAAATTTAATTTTATTCCTAGTTACAGTCCTGTGTTTGGTGGGATTTGGGAAGCTGCTGTAAAAAGCACAAAATATCATTTAAAGCGCACACTCTGTGGTGATCTACTAACGTATGAGCAGCTCTACACAGTGTTGACTCAAATTGAGGCCATTTTAAACTCCAGGCCAATAACACCACTTTCCACTGACGTAAACGACTTTTCATTTCTCTCACCAGGCCATTTTCTGACAGGAGCACCATTAACATCCATTCCTGAACAAACAATCAGGGAAGTACCGCTAAACAGATTAAAATTTTGGGAAAGGTGCACTGCTCTCAAAGAAAAGTTTTGGAAAAGTTGGTCAAAGCAATATTTACATGTATTACAAAATAGACCCAAGTGGAAAAATGCTGAAGATAATGTTAAAGTGGGAACATTGGTCCTTTTGAAGGAGAGTAATACATCTCCATTAGAATGGCCAATGGCTAGAGTGACGAGACTGTTTCCCGGGGAGGACCATTTGGTTAGAGCTATAGAGGTAGTTAAGGCCAATGGCCATCTTTTAAAAACTTCAATATCAAAAATTGCTATTCTCCCTGTAGATTGATAAGAAGTGAAACACTCCATTCGCCACGGAGGTTATGAAGGTGTTTTTAATTATATATTATATGTATTTACCTCAAGGGAAACAGTCTGGTCACACTCATGTGTATGTTTTTTCTATATACTGTATGCCATTAATATTTACTATGGTACCATTAAAACTATGCTAATTGAAATCTATGTATGAATATTATTATGTACAAAGTACTATATAAGAATTTATAAAAATGTATTCAAGTAAGCCACTCTGACCTTTGAAATTGTTATAATTATTGCATTAAAATGTTATATTATATAACTGAAACTTATGTATAATGAAATGCTAATTGAAATTTATATATGAATATTATTATGTACAAAAGTACTATATAAGAATGTATGCAAGCAAAGCACTCTGACCCTTAAAATTGTTATAATTAGTGCATTAAAATATTATATAAAAATGTATAATGTATGTAATGGGGACTGCACCAGGAGAACGTGATGACTTCTCTGAGTGCAGTCTACCTATACCACACCACTTGCCGACTCAAATTGCTTCAGTGGACGGTCCTGCAGTGACTGGTGATGGGTTACTGCGGGACCGCTACACTGGGCATTGCTTTAAAAAGAAAACGAACGACCTCGAGAGAGTCTTCTACGCCGTCCCTTTCAGGGACGGCTTAATGAGGATTCTCTCGGGAAGAATCGACAGGCTGAACCACGCATAGAAATGTGCGTGACTCCAGGCCGGAGGTGGTGTGGAACAAACGTAGAATAATTTAATTTTTAAAAACTATTGACATGGGCTTCCGGGGCATTACGGAGGGATTCATTACAAATTTTCATTACAGTCCACTACAATATCGAGGTTTCCTTCCGTGTTGCCCCGGGAGCTTATGTTAAAACACATAAAGATGGTTTGCCAACATTTGGCGTGATTTGATTAATATGGCAACCCTGCGTGGTGCCAAATGTAAGTTTTTTAATTGTGAGAATAAACTAGTCGGCATTTTAACTCCGTGGCGAAGGTTGTGTTTCCTTTTACTCCTTCACTAACAGGTACCTTTGAGACCAATGAGTCTTGAAATTATATAGTTACTTATTTTTGATTAAGAATACAACTCAATAGAAATATATCTGCCCAACCTGTTGACTCACTTTAGTGTACTCTTTTTTTACTGTTCAGATGAAGTGTCTGTTGAAAAAATATTTTTAATATTTTCACGTATGCAGGCGCAAAAAATCCAGTTAAATGCATAAATTTCGTTGAACATTCACTTATAATTGTTTTTTTTTTGTGTGCCTACGTCATTTAAAAAAAAATAATTATGTTTATAAAAAAGGTTCACAATGTTTTATGTATTTTGCAAAAAAAAATCTTGGACCATTTGAAAATCTATAACATTTCTTAAATTGGAGGGTTGACTTGTCAACTGTAGAAATATGGTGTATGAAATTTTGTTCTATCTTAAAATATTTTACATCATCAGGTGTTATGTAAATATACTTGAATTGCACGACATCTGTACCTGTATGTATTTATTTATCAATTCCTACATTCTTATCTTATCTTGTCCCTAGCACTTCTGCAAATATTTAATATTATATTTTTTACAATATTTTAAATAAAATATTATTTCTACTACCGTGTTACCTATTATATAAGTAAGTTAAATATTGGCTTTTTTATTTATTTATTTCTTAAATGTTTACTTAAGATACAATTGTACAAGTTATGATAGGTGCAAGAGTAAATATCGGAGCTCTATAGGTATTATAATAAAATCACTTTTTTATTCTGAATTATTTTATTTATTTTAATATTCTGAAAATATACGATTCATCATTTGACTATCGCTTTTGATTTTTAACGCGGTGACGGAATTACGTCACACAGTTAAGTCTTCATATTATGATCAGAGCCCGTAGACAATTTGTACTTAGCGATCGTCTACTGGCGAACTTTTCGACAATCTACCTACACGTACCGTATAATTATGCGTTATTGTTGCAGTTATTGACGAAAATTCGTTTGTAGGCGATCGCCAAGTACAAATTGTCTACGTCTGCAGCTGTGATCACACTAAAACTTAACAGTCTAATGCCGGGAAAAATCAACTATCCAGATATACAAGATATCAAAGGATTAGGCTCAAAACGCGGGTTTAAAATACCAGCATTGTGCCTGAAATATCTGTCATCAAAATCTTTATGGTAATATTAAAAGTATTCATTACACTATTGAATTTCTATGTATAAATTTACCGGTAAATCTATTTTTTGTAAATTATTTATTAAAGATTTCGGAGTTACCCCTGTAACTGACATGACTTAAGGTACTATACCTATAAACGGACCTAGAATTCTAAATATTTTTTATATCTCCTGCTAGTTTTGCATATTTAAGTATTTTTTTCTGTGACGGTTGTTTAAATATTATGAGTATTTAGGCAGATTCGTCGTTTTGATTGATTTGTCAGTTAATTATTGCTTTTTTTATCATTTTGTGTTTTTTTTCATGTGACATTTCTCAATACGGGGCAAGTACATACATTATTATATTTATGATGTACCTACTGTCTTATGTTTATTATATATGAAACTATTTTAGGTATTTAGTATTATTTCTTATCCGGAGAAGATATTTATTTTTATATAAATTGTTGCCTGAAAAAAAATATATTATTTTTCACAAATTCACTTGCAAATATTGTCTTTGACCTTTGGATCAATTTTCTTCTATTCATAAAAATTACCATACAGTTGACAAAAATACTAATATAGTTTTTTTTTTTAAATTTCAGGTAAGATTTTCCAAAGAAGCGGCAACGTTGATTAAGTGTTACTGTCACTCTGTCATGAAGTAGCGGTAAGTTAAAAAAACACATTGTTTTATACTTATTAACGTAAACGTAAGTACTATAATAATATAGAGCTTTCGTAATAGCGAAAGTTGACAACGGGACCCCTAGGCGTCATTAACGAAGTAGGGGAGGTACATACGACACATGTTTATTACTTTGCTAGTGCGATAAAAGGTTTTGTTTTATTTTTAAATTTGATAACGTCGCTACTATGTACTACTACAACTACTACCCCCTCGGCTTTTACTAAAACTTCTCCCCCGATATTTCTATTCAAGGCCACATAAATAGACTTTACGATATGGGGATTCAGGGGTAGCAATGAGGGGTACCTACATTATTGTGTACTGTAACACTAGTGACGTAACAAACTTTCTTACAGTACCCTTTATGAACAGTTTTTGCAAATGTTTAACTTCAGGATTTTTAATAAAAAGACCAGAAAGTTACGATTTTTTTCATTACAAAGTCAGTTCCCTAGACATATTATATCTCACATGAAATATGAATACCTAAAGTGAAATATTTTTTCATTGATTGTATCGCCATTGATTTGTAATACTTCATGTTAAATTATATTATTAAATTAATATTTTTTATTATTGTTTTATGTTACTATTGAGTATGACTAACGCACGACCGGTTTCGCAGACTCCGAGTTTGCATCATCAGGTGCTGATCTATACGGATAAATCGAAATATTTTTGATTAATGATTTCGAAAATATTGTCAAAATCTAGACTAGAAATAATTATTGTCTTAAAACTCCAAATTGACTTAAAATAAGACATATATTTACAGAAAAGAAATGCTTAGAATATTTACAATTTGTTATTCATGTATCTGGGTTTGTACATCACGAGGGTTTACACTCTTATTGGGTTTTGATATATATAAGAAGTTTATCATTAATCATTCAATTCCACCCAGTTCAGCAATTTATATAAATATTATATATCTTTAAAATGAAATTTGATTTGTATCATTAACAATATTTCCCAAATTCAAACACACAAATAAATAAACCTTTATTGGTAAACGTAGTATACAACTTTCTTTATGACAAGTAGAAAATACTCGTAATGAGATGTCATTATCCGACTCTATGAAAAAGCATTCTGCTCTATAAGTGTAAAATTCAATATAGAACCATTTACCAACAGTTCCGCCACACAAACACCAATTGGGTACATCCCTAATATGTAGCAGTAGAAATAGAAAATTGCCCTTTTACTGGTGAACAAAGGACGATAAAAATAACGGTAAAGTCTATTGACGATTTACGTTATTAGTTTCAGGGCCATGATTTTTTTCGACTCCTCCGGAAGCGGAAGGGCATTTCTGTAGTGAAGAAAACAGGGGCAGGCGGAAGTTAACGTCGCGTTAAATTGAGTAATACAATGAAGGATGTTTTGATTTTTCCTGAAAAATATTTTACGTTGTGATAATAAATATACGGATTGTAAATAGGTATCTACTACTAATACTTGTTGCTTTATCTGGTCTTTTATGTGCATTTAATATCCAATCACTTCACAGTTTCTTGAATCAAGATAAACTAAAATATATACATTTTATATTGAAAATAGAAGTAACATAGAATGTTACCTAAATCATCATTTTATTAATATTTATTTGCATTTTGTAAATCTCTATAATAAAATAACGACACTCAGGATGGGTAGCAAACTTAACGTTGAATTTAAGATGTAAAATGTATTTTTTCGAATTATGGCTTTTACAGGGTGCTCATGAAGCTTATGAAAAAGAGTTAGATACCATTTCTCTATTGAGTGCTCCACGGAATAATTATTTAACTTTAAATTTTTAAATAACTCTTACATCTACATACTCATTCTTACACTGGAGTCAAGCTGTTTAATTAAGAGATACCAAAATTTCAAAGTCGCAACGTGAGAATTTGACAAACTACATCCTCTTGTTAATCGATGCTATTCTTACAATTAACTATTGTATTTAGATATAAAATTTATTTACATCCTTTTGTATACGTGTATTCGTCAACAATGTATCTTGTACTTTATTAATGTTATTGTATTACCTGCTATTCGAATTGCACATCGTAAGTAGGAGTATAGAAGAGTCATAAACATTATATCGAAATCATTGTTGTTATTGGTCAGTAATGTTGCAACAATATATTTTATCGGGCACCTACTCTCTTCTTGCTTACATCGCTAAGCTTCGTATCGTGGGCTAAACTTTGTACGGAGAGTTCTCAAACGTTATAGGCTACAAGATTTTCTTAATGGAGTACTTTATTTTTTCTGTTTCAATATCATCAAGTTAATTTGTTAGGTGTTAGGTGTGTGAAAAAAACTACAGGTTATTTGTAGTTTTTTTCATTTTTTTTTTCTAATTAATTTGTGTGGCTATTTTTTTATAATATTTGTGTTTTTGTTATTATTATTTCTATTTCTGTTTAGTGTTAATGTGACGTGGTTAGATGGAAGAAATCACTATATAGTGATAATCTCGCCACTGCACATCATCACATTTTTTCCTGTGTATATTGCCCTATTTTATTTGTTATATGAATGATGATGTGCAAGAAGAATAAAATAAATAAAAAATAAAAATTTCAGCTATTATTTTTAGCAAAAAGTATCACAGGGAGTAAATTGGACAACAACATCTTTAGGTAGAAGCGAAAAGCTTGTAGCCAGGACACGGCAGTATTTATTGAGATAATATTTTTGCTGGTTCAGCCTAAGTACTGTTCCTTATCGATTTAATCTTGTAAATCCTTGTGATTTTCAATTCGATACCTCTACAAATTGCTAATCACTTTTTGATTTAGAATCACTCTAGATTAATCATTCCAGTTAATTCTATTCACCGATGGTCAACCTATTTGAATTGGTATTAACTAGGTAGATATTTTGTATATGATTAACATACATAGTGATACGTAGAGCTTACTCATACGTAGAGCTTAAAAGCTTAAAAGACTGGCTGAGAATAGGGAGGAATGGAGAAGAAAAACCAAACTCGTTGCAGACCAATCCAATGGATTGTAACTAAATATATATACATAGTGAACTTTCTTTAGGAGTGTACGATACAGAGTTTCGACGCTTATGAATCGACTCTAGACTTGGTTAAGCGGATTCTTTAATCCTAGTTAACATTCCCAATTATTCATCATCTATGATTGTGTCGAAAACTCAACATCTATGTCGAAAATTCAACATCTATGATTGTGTCGAAAATATTGATACCTACTTATTGTGTTTTTTATTTTGTATTTTTTTGGTGATATTATTCTGCATTTTTATAACAAGAAATTCAATTTATCGATTTTATAACTTGGGAATTCAGTTTTTCTTCAGCTTTCACAATTTCAGTTTTTAAAAGAATAATAAAGGGATTCTTGTGTTCAATTATTTGTCTTGTGCACTCTCCTTTGGCTTTTAGGGAACACAACCTAAGTTTTATGTCGTTTTCAGTATTGGTTCTACCTTCAAAACCCCAACCATAAAAGTATTCTTAATTTGACTCATAGTTTTGAGCTATTTTTGAAATTCGTGCATCATTTATTTTATTAATATAAACCGTTGAAAAATCTCCGGCCAAGATGTTCAGTCATTTGCAACACACGGATTTAGTAAGTACTACTTCTACTTCTATGCCATCTCAACTTAGTACTTACTGGGTATTGTGGTATCATATTATTATGTATATACTCTTATTGTTGTTACTGTAACGCCACTCTAGGAAGACAACAGCGCCATCATAGACACCGAATACAATACGATAGTTACCACATATATTATTATTATTATTAGGTACTATACTAGAACACTTAACTAGTATCGTCGTAGTTTGAAATCAAAACTATATGCATATGTATAAGCCGGCCACAAGAGGTAGTCAAATGTTGGAAATAGTTTTGGATGTAGTTTTCGACGCTCGATGTTTTCGTTTCTATATAGTTTCCAAGAATTTGGCAAGTCGGTGGATGGCGCTCGTAGTAGCTGCCTGAAACATCTGACGTCTCATTTTTAAAAAAATTAGCATATTACCTAATAATTCTTCAAAATAACAAAATTTTAATACGTTGTTTTTTAGTTTCAATAGTTTTATAAAGATAATTGTTTTTGAGGGTATTAAATTAGTTTCAAACTAATTAAAAAATACAAATTTCAAAATATATGAATTAGGTAGTGAATAAAATTTGTGACAGTTAATTAAACCTACAATAGGGACTAACATTTTAATCAAATTCGTGACAATTACAATTGCGTCAAAATTTTATAATAGTGAAATTAAAATAATAAAATATATTAAAATTAGATAACAACAACAAATAAATAAAAACAGCTCAGAATGTGCCCTTGCGGTGGTTCGTATCACAAAACGGCGCTTAATAAATTGTCAAGCTAGATTATTTTTATTATAATTAACTATTATTCTTTCTTCCGAATCAAAAAATACGAATATCATTAAGTGTAGGTTGGATAGTTTGGTGATGCATTGTATAAGGGAACATAATATCATCTGAGTAATATCTTCACTTTCAGTGTATGAATAACACCTTTTTGCGTATTTTTTTATTATTTTATACGTAATTTTATGTATATACTGAGATGGGATCAAGCAGCATCGTATTTTAAATATTATAATTACGTCTAAAGAGAAATTAGTCGAAATTTCATTCATATTTGAATATTTTTGAACATCGAATCGTATCACAAGTCAAACATCGAATGTGTTTTGCGTTCCTAAATGATTTCCTCCCATGACTGCTCTGGTCTAGTACAAATAGTAGTATCCATATATTGGGTAATAATTTGAAATATTGTAATGCTTATTATCGTGCCTATCAACATTGTAAATAATTCAAGTTATTGTATTAGTCCATAACAATAAAAGCAATAATAATATCCTCGATGTACTTTAAATTGAAATTGCAACAGCGATGGGCTATTGCAGGTTCTGACTAAACAATAAAACTAATTAAACTAGAATATAATATTTGAAGCGCCAGAATATACATAACGATTGTTATAAACTATCTATCTAACTTAACTAAATTAACCTAGATCATATATACCACCAGATCCTCCAGGACCGACATATATGCTGAGCACATGTGGTGAGCAAGCATGACGAATTGTACAACAGTGACGAAAGCAAAAAGTGTATGCAAGGATAGGAGTAAGTGGTGCTCGATCCTTTCTGCCTATCCTAAAAGGAAAGCGACGTAATGGTGATGGTGATGAATAAATAAAATTAAATATATGAAAAAATTAAAATGTATTGTTATCGTTTATGTATGTACCTATTTGGGAATTAAATTAATTGGTGCTGTCGATCTTCTAATTACTTGAATTGTGAGAGATTTCGTAATATAGTTAGAAATCAATTAATTATCACCCTTTATCAAATATCAAATAGTACCTGTAAATAAAAGTGAAATTACATATTGTATAGTATTGTCTAGAAAAGTATTATGTAAATCAGCTGATCTTTACAACTGATCTTAACGTTTGATTACATTTAAAAAGCATTTGAATCTTACTGCTTTTATTAATCTGTACTTACCTTCTTCTCAATAAACATATAGATTAAAAGGTGAATTTAGTCTTTCGTATGCTCAAATTTTTCTTAGTAGTTAACCCACTTAAGGTATCTATATATCATTGCACGACATAGATCTTCTTGAAATGCACACTGAATGATTTTTTGACTTGGATTTTCGATTCCTATGATTCTCTCGGCAAAATTTATTTGTAGAGCTTTGATTCGTGTGGTATTGGGGTGATATGATTTGGTTTGCTTGTCACGTTTAATATAATTATGATTCGTCAACAATAAACAGGAGCCCCAAATTTTACTTATTAACAAATCATATTTTTTTTGTGACACAATGTGTGTGTTTTACCAAAGTAGTTATAATATTAAAAAAAATCTAGGGAACAAGGTGAAAAAATCTAGGGAATAAGGTAAACTCTTATCCTCTTACATAGTATAAAGATGTTGCAATGTGAAGATTGTATTTCACATAGTCTTGCTCAATTTTAAATACAATATACAAAGAAGCTTTATGTCGAGTGGGTGTTTACGATGCATTCATGTTTGCAATAGGATCATAGATTTATTGGTAATGGACAGCAGTTTTAACGGTCCACTTTGTATCACATCATTGCAAAGGTTTATGCTTTTGGCCAAGGGCTTAAATCATAAGTGGCAACCTTTTCAGCAGCCGGGCCAAAGTTCAGAATGAGATATTCTACCCGGGCCGTACAACAATATACTCCATGTATGGAACATTTGATAATTTTACTTCACCTTAAAATTTCAACCCCCCCCCCCGTCACCAATTTTTCAAAAAGGTATGGGAATTTGAAATGTTTCAAAACTCCTCGGTTTTCTTTAAAATATTTTTCTCAACATACCTCTTTCAAAAAAGTAACGGTTACTTGTACCGACTATTATTAAAAAAGTGTGCATATGCTTCGCGGGCCGCACGTAGACACCCAACGGGCCGCGGGTTGGCCACCCTTGGCTTAAATGATCTTTATTATTGGATGCGTAGAAACGATACATATATTATATCCTAGTTGGATTTGGAGACCATTGCGCCAATATTTATAAGTACTTCATCCAGAGATCCTTGTTCATTACTGCATCCAGGACTTTTTAGTACTCCAAGTCATGTCTCGAAGAGATGATGTTCAGTAAAATCATAACTGTATAACGAGTTCAGTGCACTTCGAATACGTGTCTTGCAGTATAAGTAGGTAAAAATGTAAATAGTTTATATACATTAGAATCGATACATTGAATTACAGAGTTTAAACACAGTAGTTACCACCTTAATGAGCGTATATCGTTTACATGGAATCAAAACGTTAAAAACAACAACCAAATGACCCAAAGTACCGACCGACGTGTAATACTATTAGACTAAGGTAGAGAGGCAATACTACGCTCCATACGAGCGAGTTGCATGTTTCTTTGTGAAGTACTAGAAGAAAGAATAATGGTCTTTGTCTCTTAACTTGCATGCGAGAGTTTCTGCTGTTTAGTTGTTGTTCTTTGTACCTTAAATATCTCATTGTCCGTTGCACTGAGTTTTATCTCAGTACAAAACAAACAAAATTGTGAGAAGAAAGAATGTTCTCGGAATAACCTCGTAATTGTACAAGCATGCAATGTATAATTACTGCTGTTTTAATCGTTTGATTTGGATATATTCTATGATTATTAGCTATAAACATTGTATTGGCTTTATCATTTTTTATTCATACATTGATACCTAATGCTTCATAATTCTTCTTGAATTTCTACAATTTTGATGTATCGAAACAAAAAATAATTAAATAAAAAAAAAACTATAAAGTTTAAAATTATGCATAGGTACTTCACATTTTTTCTGCAACATTTGAGATTAAGGAAGGCAAGTGTTAGTAAGAACAAAATAAACATGCTTCAAATTTCAATATTTTTTTATTAAGATAATTTTATCTAGTACTACTATACCATCGCGGCATATCCCATAAGAAGGGTTTCCAGTAAAATTAATTTGTTATTACATTATACAAGCACAGCACATCCCATAAATGGGGAGCTAGCGGACTTACTGCATGAAATAAATATGCGAGTCGTCCTCTCAGTGCTGATAAAAAATTAAGGTAATCAGGTTGGATGATTTTGTATGTATTATTCATGACATTTGACGAACATCTGCCCTTTACAAGACACTCGAAAACTCTCAGAAGTGTTTAGAAATATATATTTTTTTGGATTGGTAAACCTTGCAAAATATCAAATGTTCTGTAAAGGTATTTGGAAGAAAGACGACACGGTACTCTTCTATAAAGTAACAAGTAGAAAGTCTGTTGATATTAGATGTTATTATTATAATCGAATGTGTCAGTCTATTTATGGTGGCAATTGCATTTTAGAAGCGTGAGAACTAACGCTGCCATCACTTATTATAATTTATATTTCTACTCGTACTGTGTTTACGAGTATTAACTATTTTGTTATTACATTTCTCTTGTATTTCAGTCTTTCTACACACTTTGCGGGAACCTTTGTTATTCACAGTAGCACGAATCTCCGGTAAACTACTGACTTCAATATTATTACATACCTTCTCTTCATAATGTTTAATCCATTGACACTGTATATAAATATTGTATATGTTGTAGGTAAAATGGAAGAAATAAAATTAAAGTGATAATCTTGCCACTGCAGTCATAATCTGTCATGTACCTTACATCTAATAAATAATATAAAATAAAAAAAAATATCCTTGTTTGATTGGGTTAGTTGGAAGATATCGCTTACACGCGATAAACTCGCCCATTGTGCATGATAATTATTGGTAGGTATTTATTATCTGTTTAAATGTATGTTTTTTAAGCACAATTAGTTTATTATTATTATTATTATTGATTATTTGCAAAAACATAAGTATTAAAAATATAATATTGTGTCAGCAACCAAATGTGATCAAAAAATTTTTGTTTTTTTTACTTTTTTAATTTTACTTACCCAAAATTATATACAACTATATTTTATTATTTTAGATATTTCTTCTTCGAATCCCCTGCATTCTCCGAATGCGGCTTTGCTTCCTTCAGGTCCCTGGTCATTGTAGATATCTAGGTGATTACTTTAGATAGGTACTTAAAGTTATTTGTTTATTGACAAAATATAGTCTAAAATGGCCTTTGTAGTACAAAAAACATATTTGATAAATAAAACTCAATCAACGTAAAACAACAGTTAATGACAAACAAAAACATGTAACAAGAAATACTTAAAAAGAATAATTAATAAACATTTCAAAAACGGACTACAGCTGCAGTAAATTCATTGTCAATAATTACTCCTATGACCGTAATCGGAAACAAAGAGTTTTCTATGATAAGTAGGTATACATTATTGTCATTGTTTTGAGCGTCGGGTGCACAGCATCACACTTACATCAATGGCGACTCGCAGACTCTCCGTTATGTGTGTGTGGTGCTGACCAGACCACGTAGTGTACACATATCCGCAATACTCATACGATGCAAGGAGCAATACTCGGACAACGCGATTTCATGTCTGCGGGGCCTTGAGATACGAATATAACGGGTATAACCCATAAGTAGAAGAAGAAGATCGTTTTGATCATATTTCTGGTATCAAGATATTATATGTTGTTCTAAAAAGATCACATTTAACTTTTCAAGTTCCGGTAGATGGTGAATGCAGTCCTATTTAAACTTCACTTGTACGATGACCGACATTTTACATATATTATTGTTCTCCTATTACAATACTTCCGAGCAAAGTTCACAGTAGATATCCTTCTATCGGTGATTTCCTTCTAACAAATTATTACTTACAACGTGTAAAGTGTTATATTATTGTGCAACAAGAACATTACTAGGAGGTCAGACGGACTTAAATTCTTCACAAACACTCCTCAGTTGAACTTTAGTTTTGCTACATCATGCAGAATACGACGGATGAAGTACATAACAATATAGATGATGTTTGTTTATTTATTTACTTGGTAACAATCCCAGAATGTTATTAATTCAATTGAATTTGGAATGAAAAAAAAAAATTGTTATTTTATTGCTCACTTGACATATTTTTCGAAAGATTTTTCAGATTCAAAAAACTGCTGAAGAATTTAAGGGAAATATGTTAAGGTTTCCCGATGCCTACCATTTGGCTTGAGTGTGTTTGAATTGTTTTCTATTTAATCTACTTTCGTGCCCGTTTATTTTTTAAATTTATCAATGTTCTAGTATCTCAAGTTTTAAATAGCAATTAACTTATGTTCATCTCAAAATGTGGATCAAGAAAAGTTTCTATATACAAATAGGTATCGTTTAAAATATTGTGGCGAATGGGAAGAACGCACTCAATAGAAGAATTCGCAGTTCGAAAATGAATAAAATTCTTGAATTTCCAAAAACTATGGCATTATTTTTGAAGATTATTTTACTGTTTATCTGTTTCTTTGTGTAATGAATAAATGAAACAAACATTTACAGTTGTTAATATAACACCATGTTCATTAGAAGGATATCAGATTATAACAATGATATTTAATACTGTACATCGCCAAATGTATTTATTATCTATCTTTCAATCTGCCTAACACCGATATACAATCTACAAGACATTACAATTATTTCATTGAACACAATAATACTATAAATAGTAATTTAATGAGTGCCTACCTTGTTTATAATTCTCACCTAATAAAAGGTCAACTAACCAACATTCCTTTCAAGAAAAACATTAAATAATTATTATCGATTGGTTCGTTGTAGGTATCCTAATAAAATCATATTGGTTAGTACTATGTTCGCTGATCATTTGACGATACTTGCGTCTTAAATATCATATCACGATTTTCATTATAACACTACCTATTTATTTCAAAGAGCACAATCATTTATGTCCATAAACTTCATATTCATTTTCCTTCAATTCATTCCTCACATCGTCAGTGTAGATGCTAACATTAAATATTTATGTATATGCATACTGCTGTCATGAAAGCTTGACTAATATCTACAAGACTAACAAGATTCTTCTAGTTTTTGGTGTACTGAAAGTGAATAATAATTACATTTTTTGAAATCAAATATCAGGTTGATAAAAATTGAGTTTTTTTTCGATCTGGTTAGCTAATTGATCGCTTATTTTGGTCTAGGATTTCAATAAATAAAAATGAATTTACAGTTTCAACCTCTGCTTCACTAAAGTTCTTGTCATGTTTTCTTTTAATTTCTTTTTCAATCTGAATCGTGTTACGTATTTACCTGGTTATTGTTTCTTTTTTATTTTTAACATATACATGTACTTTTATTTAGGTTATTGCATTATTGATTAATTACAAAATTACGACGGTACCTACTGCACCATTTCTAATTACACTGAAATGTTAGTGATGTAAAAGAAGGAAATCACTAAATTGGTAGAAATTTAATATTTTTTCGTATGAGTCGGCAATCACTAGAAATGTTTTAATTTTCATATCAATACTTTATCTTTCTAGATTTCGAAGGTAAATATTATTAAATTTGTGCCGAAAGAAATGAAGTGATTAAACCTCAGATGAATCTTCTGTTTTTTAAACAATGAAATTTGAACATTAAAATATTTGCATTTAAAGTATATTATTTTACCGTTTTCTTAAAGAGTAATACATATTTCTATAATCTGATATAAACAAACTTACCATATTCTCAGATTTCGATCTGCAATCAGTGTTCATCTTATTTTATCTTTTGTGATGAACAATGTAGTAAGTCCAATATTGTATCATAACAGGTTGCATTATGTTAGACATGATAGGTTCTTTGTTATCTCAATATCTGCCATAATTACATATTACCTATCTTATAATACTCCGATGATAAACTTGTATTGTTTCATAACAACATTATAGTGCTACAACTTCCTTTATGATACAGTTACTATCAAGTGGATATTTCATAATTATTACGTGCTTAAGGGAACTCAAATCTGTAACAAGCTCCTTATAAAATAAAATATTTTTCAAAATGTTGGAATGTCTTCATCTTTGATACCATACATTTCAGAACTTTCCACTGTTTTCTTTTGAAGGTTTTGGGAGAAGAGCTTGTATATCATCCAATCTATGAAGTTTTTTTCCAGTGATCATTGAAAATTGAATATTATATATAAGCCTTAGATTACCTGGCTAAGAATATGTCTCCCACTCTTTTCAGTTAGTTTTCGAGTGTCTTATAAAACGCAAGTGTTCGAAAAATAAATACATTTATTCCGTTAGTTTTCGAGTGTCTTATAAAACGCAGGTGTTCGAAAAATAAATACATTTATTCCGTTAGTTTTCGAGTGTCTTATAAAACGCAAGTGTTCGAAAAATAAATACATTTATTCCGTTAGTTTTCGAGTGTCTTATAAAACGCAGGTGTTCGAAAAATAAATACATTTATTCCGTTAGTTTTCGAGTGTCTTATGAAACGCAGGTGTTCGAAAAATAAATACATTTATTCCGTTAGTTTTCGAGTGTCTTATAAAACGCAGGTGTTCGAAAAATAAATACATTTATTCCGTTAGTTTTCGAGTGTCTTATAAAACGCAGGTGTTCGAAAAATAAATACATTTATTCCGTTAGTTTTCGAGTGTCTTATAAAACGCAGGTGTTCGAAAAATAAATACATTTATTCCGTTAGTTTTCGAGTGTCTTATAAAACGCAGGTGTTCGAAAAATAAATACATTTATTCCGTTAGTTTTCGAGTGTCTTATAAAACGCAAGTGTTCGAAAAATAAATACATTTATTCCGTTAGTTTTCGAGTGTCTTATAAAACGCAGGTGTTCGAAAAATAAATACATTTATTCCGTTAGTTTTCGAGTGTCTTATAAAACGCAAATGTTCGAAAAATAAATACATTTATTCCGTTAGTTTTCGAGTGTCTTATAAAACGCAGGTGTTCGAAAAATAAATACATTTATTCCGTTAGTTTTCGAGTGTCTTATAAAACGCAAATGTTCGAAAAATAAATACATTTTTTCCGTTAGTTTTCGAGTGTCTTATAAAACGCAGGTGTTCGAAAAATAAATACATTTATTCCGTTAGTTTTCGAGTGTCTTATAAAACGCAGGTATTCGAATAATAAATACATTTTACACCTTTAATTCAGGTATGAGGTTTGTCACTCATCCTAATTTTTTAATATTTTATTGGCACAAGGAGGACAGCTTGCATGTTTATTAAAAGTGGCTGGTCTGCTGGCTACCCCATTTGTGGGATATTTCGTGATGGTTAGTAAATGTTATTGAATGTTCATAGATTAAAGAAACCTGAGTAGGTATTGATAATTTTTTATTTTATTTGATTGCATCAGTTGACAGAAAAGTTTTCTTTACCAAAGTTTTAGATGGAAGTTCATAATATAAAGCTTTTTGTCGATGAATAATACATTTTTTTTAATCAGTGATGCAACAATTTGATACAATATTCTTTAAAAAAAAATCAGATTTTAATAGTGACCTTAATTTTTTTTTGTTTCCATTTTTCCTACAATCGTCCACATTACAGTATTTTTTCATCAAACATCTGCATGTGTGATTCAGACATTTTTTTAAGCGATTCCAATCCAAAATTCTTTCCTAACCTAAAAAGTGAAGTTTCTTAATACGTTGAGTATTAGTAATATGAGTACTTAGCAGGTATTATCTCCTGCACACTCGTGTTTGTAAGCTATTCAAGAAACAACATCAGAACAGTCAATGGACGATATCATTAAGAAGGAAGGAACAGCCACTAAGAATAATGTCTATCATGGTACAATGGAGTATGGAACAAGTAATAGTAATACAAATAAATGTACTGTAGTTAGTGTTCCCTTGTACGTACAGAGATAGTAAAGGCTAGAAATATTACTATGACTGAGATATTACATACAAAGTAATGTATACACACATACACATATACACTACACGTTTCATGTACTACGGGTAATACAAGTTGATACCTAGTTTAATGTTCAGGGAGCTTTGGAACACCTGGTTTTGTGGTGACCATGTTCTCAATGTACTGCGATGAATTTTATAATATTTTTGAGGCCTGTTATCTAGATTTATTAAAGTGTTTATGTATTTTCTTTTTTACGTGTCTTGTCGCCCCCCCTCCCCCGTTGACGATCACCTGGGAGAAATCTTTTCTGTTCTGGGCAGCACGAAACAGCTCCTCCACACCTCTGATCCTGGTCCACTCTCGAATGTTCTGAAGCCAGGAAAGCCACTTTATTCCAACCCTTCAACGACACTCAATTTATAATCAGCTACAATAAGTTTATCACTTAAGGTGGAACCATGGACGAAATCTACGAAATGTTTTTTTTGAAAAAGATGTGTTTGGGTTTTTGTTATAAATCTTAAACCTTAAACACCTTTCACTGCAAGCTTAAAAAAATTACCTTGGAGTACAACAATAAAATGGATGCAACACGACGTATATTTAGTTTCCTTACAGGGGTAATAAAGATTCAATAACGAGAATGTTTTTTTTTTAACATGCATAGACAATTCACACAGATCGAGCAAGTCCCAAACTAAGATATGAATCTTGTATTATGTTATGTTACGCGGGAAGTTCTCTTTCAATTATATAATAAAGCCATTTACCTACTTTTGGTACAAAAACATTTTTTTTTAACGAGTTTTACTATTGATGGTAGATATTTTAGAATCAAAAGTCATTGCATTCAAATACATTGATCGAGAAATGGGCAAAAGTATCTGAAGAAAGGGATTATAAGATATTTTGTTAAAGACAGCAGTAAAGAATTAAAGATATGGCTGGAGACGAAAATAATCACTCATCAAAACGATATTACAACAGCAACGGTTTAAAAATAAAATTTGACCATGGTGAAATAATATAATAGTTTGGACGCATAAAAACAAGTTTATCAAATGAATGGTCACTCTAGTGGGAGAATCTTTGTAATGGCATACTTAGACGTCATAATATTATTCCCGACATATAGGGTGCACTTGTCTGATCTTCTGAGAAATTCCTCAGACATATTACGTGTACATTAAAGTTGACTACGTCACATACACCGTGTGATGGCCATGTCCCTCAACCCCCTTTGCAAGAGGACTATGTCGTGTGTATGATGTGTCTCAAATATTAAGCAGGACTGAAGCCTTGTTATACTGATATATATGTATCGTTGTAAGTAGGTATTATAATAACTCTCTCTACTACAGTTCTTACCTACGGATAAACAACAGAACTATAAATGTTGTGTGTCTACTTTTGAAACTTTTTTATTGTGCATTATCCACTTTTGATTCTCAAGATATTTTTTTGAGTACAAAGATGCATATATTAAGGTTTTACATAATTTTACATTCGTTCAATACTAATACCGTGCACTATTTAGGTTCAAGAAATTTTTGAATGTAGCTATGTATATTTTAAATTAAGCCATTTTTACGCGTTGAATATTTATTGTTGTGTCTTGTTTTACCTATAATCCTATCCATTATTTTGAATTCTATTAAAACATGTATTTTTTGTAGGTATAAAAAAAGTTCTCATCGTTCACTATTATTATTATTTGGATGAGTGATGCTTTCACGTAGAGCAATAACTTCTAAGGGTAGTTTTCTATGTACAGTATGAGAGAAAGTATGACGTCTAAGGGAGGTGGAATATCCCTAGTCAATCTTCATTTAGCAGCCGGCTCTGGGAGTTTTTACCTTCGATAATATTATTATGATGATAAATAAAAATAACATAAAATGAAAGGCAAGAGCTTACCTGCTGCTTTCATCCGTCCGTACGACTCACCTCTACCCGCTTATAGGATAGGTATTCCCTTTCGCTTTTTCATTGCTAAAAGAAATCACTATAAAATTTATTACAGTTTATGTGTCAAATAAAATTCGAGATGATTTTATACATGTGTCGCAGTATTTTTTTTAAACTTAGGTGAGATTGATCGGTGAAAAATAGGACTCCCACTCTTTTCAGTAAGTTTTCGAGTGCCCTGTCAAACGCGAGTGCTCGTAAAATATCACGTATCAAAACATTTTATGTCTTCAATTCAGCGATGAGGAAGTATGCCTCCCATCCTGAATGTCTAGACTTTTACTATACAAAAGATGATGACTTACATATTTATTATCTGAATGTGGTCCGCTAGCTACCCCACTTGTGGCATGTGCCGTGATGGAGTAGTAGTAGTAGTAACAAAAGAAGCACATTAAATAATTCTGTCAGTTGCATCGTCAACTTTACAAAGACAATTGTATCGAATCAAATCAAAATAATATCAAAAGTATCGAGTATTGCATTTTCAATGAGTCAATTCGTAATATCATTTGTAGAAGATAAAACGATTGCATTCATACATAATAGGTAGGCATATGTAACAAAATAGTTTTTGATTTTTCTAGTAACATTTAAGTGTAATTTTCTAGTAACATTTTGATTAATTTTTTTTAGTGTCTTGGCCAATTTTTTTTTTGAGAATTTTGAACTTTTTTTATTAATATAACCTGATAATGTTACACTGTTCGTCAAACTCTCGTTTTCTATTAATCTAATTGTTTGTGTCTTTTTTTTTTAAGTGATCGTACCTTTGTATACATGTATTGTAAGTATACAGGGGGTTAACATGTAAAAGGCTTTGGCCGTGAATATATGTAAATAAATAAATAAATAAGTGTCTTCCGACATATTTGACTAGTCCTTACCAATTTTACCCACTCTCGATCCAGACCATACTCTCTTCACAAAATTCTCATTATGTTTCCATTAAATTTTTCCTTTCAGCTACATTCCTTTCTCCTCCCTATTCCCTACTGCCCACCTTCTCATCTCCTTCGTCAGAGGTGCGGTCTTTCAAGAAGTCTAAACCACGATATTTATCCTCGGTGTACGTCCGTCGTAAATTACGGGTCGAGTACGTTTATATAGCAATTTAAATATTTACAAGTCCACGAGGATTTTAAAACAGTTGGGTTACCTACTTTCAATTAAAAATTAAATGAGTAGGTTTATATTTGTGGTAAACTTTAACGTACCCCATATTAAGCAAATTTCAGTAGCTTGTGTCGTGAAGATGGATAGGACATCAGCCAATAGATTTGACACTGGTAGCTCTGGATTAAAAGTCATAGATTCTAATTTCAGACTAACCTTACATCACTTCATTGATTTTGTTAATGATAGATAATCATTTCGTCTTTTTGATAAAAATTGTTAACATTAATTTTTATAATGTTTGAGCAAAAAATGCTTGAAGTCCGTTAAGTTCCCTGTAAAGTAAAGGTCTCCCTCTCTTTTCTGTATATTTTAGAGTGTCCTTTCCATAAAACTTCGCATATAAGACTATACTTCTTTAACTTAACTGGCAATTAACATCTACAATTTAGCGACGAAATATTCCGCCCATCCTGAACATCAAGTTTTTTAATGGTATTGAGAGGATAATCTGCACTTTTATTACATGGAGTCGGTCTCTTGGCTACCCCAAGTATAGAAGTAGTACAAAAACCAGTGTTAATAATAATAGGAAATGTTAAAGGAATATAAAGCGCGGTTGGTTGAAAGCTTTATCCGTTCATTGATTTCACATTTTACGATTACAGCATCATTATCATTTTATGCCAACATAATACAAGCATAACTCCTGTTTGAGATAAAAGGATATTTCCACTTTTATAGGCAACACACTCGGCGACTGCTATGGTGTATTATATATTACCTAATAGCAATATCGATCGAATCATGATAAAACATAAAAAAGCGAATTTTGTTATTTGCATCATAGTCGATAAAAAATAAATGATAACATGCTTCATTTACATAATAAAATTATTAGATGACGTATTGTTTTATATTGAGATGAAAGACTATGGAATATAGAGAAAATACAGACATTGTCAAATTGCTTTCTTTTAAATTCATACAAAACGTGTTCAATCTTTCAGTTTGTGTGTATGTCTGTATGTGTGTGTTATAATAGCTTTGACACCCAGCGTAAGGTGTGTTTTTTTATGATGTTTATTAAGTATATTCAAACGTAATGTATAATGGTATAATCGATCAGGATTTGTGATTAAGATAAGTAAGATTCTTTCTTCTTAATTCCGAGAAAAAAAACGGCAGTTCGTATCGATTTTTTTGATTTTCAAAAAAATGGCATTTATTTCAAACATGTTGAAATGTTACTTATTTTGCTAAAATTTACAAAATAAACCTTAAATTAGATTTATTGTAATCTTTAGTTATTCTTTTCAATTTTTTTTTAAGCGACAGGGAATCCAATGCGATCTATACAAAACTTATTTGATACCTTTCTCAATATAAGTGTTGAAAGATTAATAAATTGTCACTCAAACGGATAAATAGGAGTCCTTGAACTCCTGAAACATCCGATAAATAAAATTATTTCTTTTTTTTTATATTTAAAAAAAGAGCAATATGTTCAAAGAAATAATATATATTTTATTTTATACCTACTGTTATTATGTTAATGTATTTCCTTATTTAAGTTACATCGAATTTCTATATTGTGGTAATATAGGGGGACTCTTGTGGTCTATATTGTCTGTAATATTAATTTTTGTAATATTTATTGTGTTGACTCTTTTTCCCTTGAAAGAAGTTAATAAATAAATAAATAGATTTTGAATAGATTCATAATCATGGAAAAAAATTACATAAATCTAGCAAATATTCAATTAGCAAATAATTATATTTTAGCTATTGCTGGATTATAAGTGATCAAAGGACATATACAACATACATTCTTACATACTAAGTTACTTTTCTATTCATGTATGTAATATATTCAATTTACTGAAATTGCTTCTCTGTGGCTGTTTTACGTGCAATAAGGCTGTTGTTATGTTTTTACGATTTTGTTTTGTCTCAAGCTGTTTTTTATGCTTGCGTATGAAAAATAAGCTTGTTTCAGAACTTGTATTCGAGCGATTTATTTGGAATAAGACAATTTGTCATACAAGATTTCGCGTTATGAAAACGCTACACCTATTTATTGCCTTACACCTTTGCAATACGATTTTGTTATAGGTTTATCCGAAAACAGTTATGATTCAAAATGACTTTCGAAATTTAAACATGTGATATCTGTTTCGAAAACCTATTTATTTTAATAACATCCACATGTTTTGCGTGTTGAGCAGATATCATTTATAAATATTTCATACGTTCAAAAGCATTTTTATATATAAATTATTATTATAATTACCTTTTATTGGACAAAATTAAAGTATCGTTTACGTGGCAAAGCACCTCAAGACACTGTACAATTCATCAATTCTATAGAACACGTTATATTGGGTAATTGTTACTATTTTTGTTTTATTTTGATCAATAAAATTGTGGTTATAACTAAAATATTTTTTGTGAAAACAATAAAAAAACTACACATTATAATAATATACTTTTAATAATAGCATATCACATTCCAAATTCGTTTTTGTTTTTTTAAATCATTTTTTAATTTCAAAATAAATTGCAATGGAAATGTCGGTATAGAATGAAAAGATTTCGGTTCTTTTTTTCAGGAATGGGATTCGAATAGGAAGTGAAAAATGTATGCACAATAATATTTGACAGAATAGGTCTCAAAAACTGGTAATAATGTAAGACTTTTTATTGTTATCCTGATTTAAGAATTTTGTTTGTAGCGCGTATAATATTGCAAATCGGATTTATGTTTTTTATATAAAAGATAATATATAAAAAGCGATTGATTCTTTTTGTACATATTTTTTCACTTATCATGTATAGGGGAATAAAGAAATAGATATTTTATGAATGCTATTTGTTATGTATGAAGTTACCATATTCGATTCTCACAAAAGATAAGCTGATTTGTGAAAATCTGATTGGATGATTCGCTAAAGAGAGTGATCTAAATTTTATGGCATGAAAAATGATACAATTCTGACGTTCCAGATCTGTTTATGGGTTAAGGAATGGTATAGAAATACTCGGCTTTTGTGATGTTATTTAAAATTTACAAAGCTGTTTTTTATTTATTACTATGATCAATTTTTATAAATTTGGACTTTTACTAGAATAACTATATTACATTTATTTTTTCTTAATCATCTGTCCACTACTGATTACAGGATTTAAACATATTTTTCTGTTTGCCTTAAAATATACACCTTCTTTTTTCAAAAGAGAGTATTTATAGACGAATTTATCAATTTAATTGTATTTTCTACTTAATTTGATTTTGAGTAGGTATTCAAAAAAAGTCAAATTTTTTGACGTTGAACAACGTTGAATAATTTGATTTTTCATTTTCAATTTTTTGACCATAATTTTGAAAAAAAAAGATATATTAGGGTTTTTTTTATAAACCCAAATACAACTTTATACACCTTTCACAGTAAGCTAAAAGCTTGTGTCGTAAAAGGGGAGTTTGCCGGTACCCGGGATCGAACCATGGACCTCATGTGCACGAGGCGGAGACTCTACTTCCAGGCTACCGACGAACTCTAAACGATAACTTTCTTCCATAGACGTTTATAATGCATAAACCTAATATTTCGTAATATATTTTTTAGCATATACCTAATATTTCGTTATATATGAATAGCAAAGTTTTATAACTGGAGGTTGGTTATTGGCGTTAGCAAGTCGTATTGGGTGTGTCAGTCATAGATGGTAATAGTTTTACTAGGTATATGGAGAAATATTTTCTTTTCGGAACGTTATCGCAATAAATATAGCCGAAGAGAAATTTTCCACGTAATTTTATTTTATTGGCTATACGACAACCATCCTTGGTTTTCCTCTATTGAAAGTGAGGCAAACAATTGTACAAAAACATCGATTTTTATTGATTGTTTTTTTTTCTCAGCAAGCATAATTACAACGTGTCATGCGTTTCTCTTTCGTAAATAATACTTACGTTCAACAATAAGATTCAAAATAGAGCAGGTAGATAATGTATTGAATGCTCTCAGATTTAGTCTCATTGTCCAAAACATACCCATAGTAAAGAGATTTGTTTAAAACTTTGAATACAGGATATAATCAAATACTCAGGTTTTTATTTTACTTGAAGATCTCTTTTATTGTAGGACATTTTCAATCGAAATTATATTTAAGTTAGAAAGGAAATTGTGTTTTTCCAATACCTTATAGAAATTAATCTACTTTTTTACAAAGTACATACAGTGAATATAATTATATTCTCGTAATTTATGAAATTTTTTGACAGAATGAGCTTAGTTCTATGAAATTAATGATTGAATAATAATTTTACACAGATTATCAATGTTTTGCTTATTAATTTGTGAAACGTGTCACGATAGTATAGGTAGATAGATAAAAATGACTTGGAGTGAAACAATTTCGATGTTTTTTTTATGAGGTGCAGCATTTCTATTTATTCCCCATTTATCGTCCTTCTTTCTCTTCTCGCTATGAAAATATTACAGTTGTTAAAGCCACCACCTGATCTCACACAGAATTCCTACCGGCAGTACGGAACAGCGCCAGAATGTTCTTATTATGGGCGGCAGGCGGACGGCAGATTGACTGAATATCATACTAGTTTTTGAACCTACAGTTTGCGTAAAAAACCGATTATTTACAACTATTTAGAAATGTCATCTACGAGAAGGAGTTTATAATATATACCTGGTATTGAATTTATATGAGTAAGATATTAACATCTCCAAATCAGCGATGAGTTATGCCATCCATTCTGAATGTTTAATTTTTACGTACTTACTTTACTTTTTGTATGACTTCGGCCTGTATTAGAAACCATTCCAAATCAAATCCTTGGTTCTCGTTCAGAGAGCCACTGCACCGCCTCTGGGGTTGATCCATGGACGTCCATCCAGTCTCCCTCGTACCTTCTTCCTGGACACTCCTCCATCAGATGTTGAATTGTTTGGGACTGATCTCCACAGTCGCATTCTTGCTTACGTAGAATAGAAAGGACGTCCTGATATGTTTTTTAGATGGGTTAGCCTACTGGCTCCCTCAAATGTGGGAAATGCGTTGTGGTATTGATATTATTAAGATGATATTTATGACGGAAAATGTCGTCAATATTTTAAGGCACATTGCCATCATCTTGATCAGTCAATGTCTACGTTCTTGTTCTTCTCGTGCCGTATCAGGTCCCCCCGACGTTGGCAATGACTCTGGCGAAGGCTTTTCTATCTTGCGCGACCCGGAATAGCTCTTCCGCATGTCTCATCCCGGTCCAGTCTCTTATGTTACGTTAGATTTGCATTATTTTATTTTTCCAAAATAAGAGTTTTTGATGAAGGAATTTTTAACTTAAATTAAGAGAAAATTTAAATAAACAAACTGACGTGCAAAAAGACTAAAATATTTATATGAGAATTCTTTCTCTCTTCATAACATTTTACTATGCTCTTAATCTGGCAGTCAATAACAGGTTCCAGATTTTTTTTATTGTTAATCTCAACTAGAACAACAAAGCTCTCATTTTTAATTTTTTTCCAGCACGCTGTAAAAGGAAGCTGTTTTTTTTAATTTCACTAAACAACTACGTATTACTAATAATTTATTAGTCTTTTAACGTTTTTTGCGGATATATAACGTGGAAGCAAACCTTATCTATTTAATCTAATTTTGCATATATTAAGAAATCTCTTTCCAATACATTCCTAATCCTAATGCTAATCATTGATATAGGAACATGTTTTCTAGAAGAGATTTATTCGAATAATTATTTTAAATAAACGAATGTTATCTGAATGTTTTTCGTGTATGATACTATCTTATGGATGTCGTGAGACTTTCCACTAATTTGTTTTCAATGATTTAGAATAACAAACGTGTTTCTTAATCCAAATTAACTTCGAATGATTCTTTTTTCCATTCAAAATAATTTCATTCAAACTTTCTTTTCCTGTATTATATTTTGGTTGTATTAGGGAAGCAGGAAACGAAAAGAGTTCGTAGTCAATGGTGTAATGTATGTCAATGTTCGAGTAATGATACTATTATTAAACAGTACTCGAGGATGTCAGAGAACGTTATACAATCGCAAAAGTGATACCGTCGCTATTGTTCGAATAATAGGAAAACAGAATCTTTACGAGATATCTTCTACTTATATGCCATTGTGTACTAATGGCCGACTGTAAAGAACATCGATATAGTCATTGATTTTTATTCTAGGCAATTGCTGCCACACCTGAGTACTTTGTATACAAATAGTTTGATTTCTGTAATTTCTTACTGATTTTATTTATACCTTATACGAGCAACACATGAATGTCGCTAGTTTACATTTCTAAGGAATTAATTCGTCTTTACATGTAATCTAAAAAAAGACATACTTAAGTAATATTTAACTATCGCAGATATCGAATATTCTGTGGAAAAAGTATTATGAAACCTCTCAGATTTAATGTTTACTATAAAAACCACATCACTCAAAACTCTTCTACGACTGATAAAATATTTCAATTCAAGACTTTATCTGCTCTGATATGGTTGTTATAGAAACGGTGTGTTGTTAAAAGGAATCTTCCAAGTCGTTGGAAATCTTGTGGATGAAAAAATGCACGCTGAGGAAAATTTGCAGTATTCTTTTCGCATTTAGCTAATTAGATGACTAGCCAATTTAGAAATGAAATGGTTTTATGAGATATTGAAATATCTTTGAATCGTGGAAGTGCAATCGTCGTACCAAATATCGATGGTATTTTAAAACTTCAAATCTCTGCAGTTAGTAGGATCAGCCAAATGCACACATATTGTCGTAGTTAAAAATAACAATAGATAATTATTAGAGTATTCCATATTAAAATTTACTTAGTTACCATTTGACTTTTTTTTGAAGGAAAGAATCCCGCAAATATTAAATAAAACTCTATTTTGACTTCCGTTAAATTTCTCTATGTTGAACATTCTGTAACTAACTTCACTTGTCCCCTGCCCCTGGCCTCGGTAGCACCGGCCGACGCTTTTGCGTTGGGCGGTGGCTGAACCGAAAAGAAATAACTTGTGTTAAAAGTGCTAAACAATAATTGAAACCTGTATCAAAATAAACTGTACATAGTGATAAGTGACTTGATTAATTTTAACTTAGAATTTGTTGTATAATATTAAGTGCTTGTGTAAAATGTAACTGTGTGTCTGTTTGTGTTGAACCGGACAGTAATAATTTGAACCATGAATAAATATTTTGTTATTTAACTTAACTTCTGTTTTCTTTTGATCTATGAAACCAAACTAAGAACTCTACAATTATCCCTGAACTGAGACTCAAGTTCTTCGACTGAATTAGCTGGACAATGTATAAAAAGGTGGACTGGAGTCAGAGAAAGTTTTGGAGGGAAGTATAATGGAAAGTAGTTGTGAATAATTTGAGAACTAGTAAATGAAAGTGGAATAATGCGTTTACATAAATGACGCCTGCAACGTGTGGCCAGATTTGGTTTCATAGTGATAAATTCAGTGTAAAAATAGATACAATTAGTTTTGTTATGTGATAACCTAACTAAAATTTCGACGCATTAGAACATTCAAGATGGCCAACGCAATTGCGTTTTGCAACGTATCTTCTCGAGCCACGCCCGAAGACACGGCTCAATTCTAAAACGACTCAACTCACACGGTCAACACAGAACACGCAACGTCATGTTTCGTCTCTCCAACAAAAGTTTAAAAATAACAACGGTTACGAAGAATAAGTGAAAGATAAATATCAATTCTAGTTTTAAACGTTTTATAATAATAATAAAATAATTAAATACAGTTTTTTGCAAATAAATAAGTACAATTGTACGTTTGGTACTCAAGTAAAACAATATTAAACAGTGCTAGATGATTTCAAGTTCCTTCGAACAATGACTTCAATGTCTGAATGAAACATAATTCAGACCAAATGTCCAAGAAGCGTTTCTCCAGTTGTTCTGCCTGTGAGGATACCCTGATACAGAGCCAAGCGGTGGATATTTTCAAGAGATGAATGAATGATGAGGCCATGTTCCAGCGTTTTTGATGACCGTAGAGCAGTTCCACTACAGATGTGAATACAACAAATTAATATTCCGATAATTGTTCAACGTTCTTTTTGGTTACGTCATTGAAGGCTAGGTACCAAGGAAGGAAACATCTATTGCGCCTGGAGAATCGTAATGTATTGTTATAGTTCTTTTTCTTTTCTCATCAAGATCCAGTGTGCAATTTGCAGTCTTGCAAAGCAGTAATTGATTGTTGAAATGTCTCAAAATTGTACCAATGTTGTTGTGCCTACCTAGCTATACATAATAATAAGTTTGTATGTGTGGTAGCTTCTGATGGGGAATTTCATTTTGATGATAAATTTTTGTTTTGATTTTATCTTAAAGGTAGATTTGTGTCCTTGGTTGTGAATATTAAATTCGTTAAAAGAATTTTGAAACAATTAGAGTTGTAATGTTGATTCTATAGAGAACTTTTGAATGCAATATCATCTATGGTTTAATGCATAGTGAACTAGTGCTGGGATAAAATTATTAATACTTATATAGTGCTGGGACAAAGAGTTAAATTAATAATTAATTTTTTTTGTGGAAATAATTTTTTGAACTAAGTTGAAATAAAATAATGTTAACCTTTCACAACCTTTTACGAATTTGAAAATGTAAGTACACTTAACCCTTTGTGGACGTTAAGTAACAATTGAAAATAAATGTAAATTTTTGTTTTGTAGCAATTGAATTTTGAACTTGTTGGTTTAACTCTTAGTGAACACGATTGAAATTGTTAACCCTCTGCGAACCGCAGTTGAATTTTTTGAAGTCAAGTAATTGAAATTCAACTGATTTTTTTTTTAATTTCAAAATGTCTGAATACTTAATTACGCCTATCCCTCGGGTGGAAAAATCAAACACAAAAACATTGAAGCATGCTTTATCCCAAAGAGGTGTAGAACCTGCGCAGTCACTTAATGATCTACGTGAACAATGTAAAGTATTTAACAACAAAATTTCAAATGTTCCTCAACTTTTAGAAAATACTACCTTGCTGCATGTTACCAATTCTAGTTGTGCTATCGCTGCTGAGGAAAGTGTCCCCAGTTGCGACCGTTCCGTTACTCATCCTCATGTAACACCTCGAGCTTGATCTACTTATGCTCCAGTGAATGTAAACTTTTCATTTCCATGTTAAAGACATTATTAAAGTATAGCTTCAAAATTTTCTCTACATTGCACTTGACTATGCAACAAGTTCGAAAGAGTTGTTTTTTTTTTATTTACAATTGATGTATTAGGTTAAGAAGTTTTAAATCACACTGACCCTGCTTGAGCTGTATGTACTGTAATGACGTCACTGTCAAATGACGTATTGAAATTTCAGTGTTTGTGTTGAAAAAAAACTTAGAAAATTTGAAAACTTGTAATAATATATAACTTGTCTTGTCGCCATGCCATGAAAATGTATGTACTGTAATGACGTCACTGTCAAAGGACGTATTGAAATTCCATTGTTTTGATAAATAGAAAAAGTAAAATAACTTAGAAATTGGAAAACCTGTAATAGTATATAATGAATCTTGTTACCATATCAGAATAATGTATGTAATCACTACAGCTCAGGTACGTGTAAACTTGTTAATTTTAAGTATGCCTCAGAGGATCTTCGCAATTCAGACTCTGAAGGAATTTTGTAAAAAAAATTAAAATATGAATTTCGTGGCGCTCAACCTTTTGTATTGTGAATTTCTCTCTTGTTTGTGCCTTTGGGTGAATGAGGTTGCCTTTCCATCTCTTAAGCTAGCCATTTCAACATGCAACTTATTCATTAAGATCTGAACTCCCCCACTGGCTCAGGCAAGGGACAATACTTGTTTAATTTTAAGTTAGGATGTTAAGAAAAACCGGATGCAATTTCGACCCTTCCTTATACGAAAGTATAACATTTAGTCGTTTTCTTTTGTAATTGGTCTCTTACCAATCTCCTACTTATGTGGTAACTGTTGTACGTCTTATGATAGATGAAGGATGGAAGGTATAAAAGTATGAAGTATGTCAGATTGAGCCATAAATGTTGAAGTATAAAAGTGTGTGAAAGGTTGTCACTAATTGGGATAGTAGATAATAATTGTAACAATTGTATTAAAGGGTCAAGGTTGCATCGGTAAAAGGAAAATTTTTGTAATGTTTAGATTGTTTCAAATTGTCTGGTTCACCAAAATTTTAATGACAAGGTTCTCACTTGGTATGTGAACCTGTTGGTCATTTCGACATTATTACTGTATAGGCATGCGTACCCTATCAGTAATGTTCAAATGTCAAGAATGAATGTTACGGAGTCAGTTGGATGATTCGCACTCTTCCCTGTTCATCTCCGGAGTTATGCTGATTTAGAGGTGTGACTAATCGTCTCACCCTATAGAAAATCAAGCATAACTCGAATTTAGTTAAGTTTTTTTTTAAAAAAATTTTGTATTTGCTCGTCTGGAACCTCTTGTGGTCGCCAGTCGGAGCTAGCCCGACAAGCCATTGTCATTGTAAGAGATTGAGGACGCTCAAATGTTACGTACAGGTTCGCTTGGAAAAGCTCCGCGCGAAAGGTTGGACACCTGATATATGTCGTCAAGCCTGTGCAAGATGGGTCGAACACCCCATGGAAATAACATGTTTAATTCAATAGGGTATAGATTGCCGCCCTTAGAATAGAGGTAGATCAGGTATAACGGTAATGAGATTGGTAATTCAGGTATAATTGTTGCAAGATTGAAGGTCGGATTGACTAGCCCCCTTTATTTTATTGTCAAACTATGTATTCTGAAATTACTTGGGTGTTGGGTTGTTGTTTGAGGGTTATATTGTTGAAATTGTGAAAATAATGTGTAATATTGTAATTGTTGTCTTGAGTTCGTAATGGTGTGCTTGGAGGAATGTCGAGGGTATTGTCTACGATTTCCGTATCTGCGACCTGCCCTGTCGGTACATCTTCTTGGTCCCATTATTGGCTCATGACGTGTACATTCCTGATGAGGATTGTAATAGAAGGTGAAATTAAGTACAAAAACTTTGTAAAAAAAAAAAGTATTGATATATGTAACTCATGATTGATCTTCATTAATTCCTGTAATGTCACTGTGCAACTGTAATTTTCCATTGATGTTTTGATAGTCTCTGTAACTGTAATTTCCACTTTGTAACGTAACAATGAGACTTTTCTTTTTTTTTTTAATTTTTTTTCTTTGTGAAATGACTTGAGATGGAATGTCGTAGTTAAAAATAACAATAGATAATTATTAGAGTATTCCATATTAAAATTTACTTAGTTACCATTTGACTTTTTTTTGAAGGAAAGAATCCCGCAAATATTAAATAAAACTCTATTTTGACTTCCGTTAAATTTCTCTATGTTGAACATTCTGTAACTAACTTCACTTGTCCCCTGCCCCTGGCCTCGGTAGCACCGGCCGACGCTTTTGCGTTGGGCGGTGGCTGAACCGAAAAGAAATAACTTGTGTTAAAAGTGCTAAACAATAATTGAAACCTGTATCAAAATAAACTGTACATAGTGATAAGTGACTTGATTAATTTTAACTTAGAATTTGTTGTATAATATTAAGTGCTTGTGTAAAATGTAACTGTGTGTCTGTTTGTGTTGAACCGGACAGTAATAATTTGAACCATGAATAAATATTTTGTTATTTAACTTAACTTCTGTTTTCTTTTGATCTATGAAACCAAACTAAGAACTCTACAATTATCCCTGAACTGAGACTCAAGTTCTTCGACTGAATTAGCTGGACAATGTATAAAAAGGTGGACTGGAGTCAGAGAAAGTTTTGGAGGGAAGTATAATGGAAAGTAGTTGTGAATAATTTGAGAACTAGTAAATGAAAGTGGAATAATGCGTTTACAATATACAATAAGGGAATGGTAATAATACGTATGCATATTTCAGATTGATATGTTTAGTTATACCATCTTCACTGCTTGGTAATATAATATAACTACCTCTATGGCATCTCGTACTACCAGTTGCCACGTTTGTTTTTTATGGACCACCCTTTCCACACTGTTCCACGTCCTATAAAACGAAGTGTAGATTTGCGGAGGAGGCTATTATTGAATGTTGTAACTCACCTTGTCGTGTTTAGCAGACTTAACTTAATGTAATCTCTCCCTATGTCGTATACTGATATTTTGAGAA
Organism: Athripsodes cinereus; assembly: GCA_947579605.1. NCBI lineage: Eukaryota > Metazoa > Arthropoda > Insecta > Trichoptera > Leptoceridae > Athripsodes > Athripsodes cinereus. The sequence goes on along the minus strand of OX388320.1, from coordinate 6,944,500 downwards.
CACGACACAAGATAAAAGAGTACCAAATTATATTCTTATATCGCGCAGATGTTCATGAGTAGCTAGAAAAAAGCGCAATCTGCAAGATTATTTAATGCATATTTTTTTATGAAAAGTCTCGTGTATTTTATTAAATTCTTTCTGAGAAAAGCTGAGAAATTTGGTGCAATAAACTGGTTTTTATATAGTTTTATTCTCGTCCTACTGTCAATTTATTTCTGAAAGTTGTGGATATTGAATTGAATTGTAGCCCCAACTGTTAACGCAAGAACTAGGGTACGGATCTCTCTGCTGATCTACTGCATCTTCACGACACAAACATATTGTTGCTTACTGTGAAACTGTACCAATAATCCAGATTGATTTGTAAAAATGAAGTTGTCATTTTTGCTTTGATCCTAAAAAAACTATAAAGTTCTCACGTTTATAATAGTTACTTAACTTTGAATATTAAAAGAAACTCATAAAATTATCCATGACTATTATTGCAGTTTATCGAAAAGCTTTTATTCGCTATATTATTATTATTAGGTCGGTAGTTACTTTACGGTAAAAGATGTAGTAAAAGTAGTAGGTTCTACATACAAGGCGTTCGTTGCCTTGATTTTTCCTCTTCGGATATGTTTGAATAGTGTCTTTATTGCATCCTGCCCGGTGTTTGAATATCGCGTCGTAGTGTAATATCTATAGGTAATACACATATTATTATAGCATTGTAGTAATAAAGAGTCTTCTTCTATAGAATACTCTACTACTAGTATTACACACATACATTCATATTCAGCAACATACGTACATTAAGATCTTTGCTGCTGAGTTAAATAGTTTCCTATCAAGATTATTGCATTCATGTGACAAAGCTCAATAGTCAGTGAATATGGACAAGTTTTTTGACTTCTATTACTGTTGGAGTGACCAAAATACTATATATACTTTATCATATTTTTAATCAATCATATACAAACATCTATATTTTTAACCAAGTGTTTTTATTTTGTATGCTTTCAATCGTTAGGTCAATAGGTATTTTTTGTGTTTATTAGTAAGAAATGCATATAGTTTCTCAGAGTAGTCAACGCTCGACACTTTTGGATAATTAAAAACTGGAACAAATAATATTGTCGCAATTTGATGAGACTTTCGCTGTAAATTATGTATGCTTCACAAAAAATATATCATATCCACTGAACATTAGGTACATTGAAAATAAACAAAAATGTTTATCAGTGAAATTGCGAAGCGATTTCTTTGGATTCAACACAAGTTTAATCGCATTTTAAGTCCTTATTGCAACTATAGGCAATCCCACACACGGAATTTTAATACTCGAGAGCATGTCGTAAAATGCTGAGGAGTTCTGTGAAAACGATTTCTTGTACAAGACAATTGGTGAGTAAGGCGGAGTATTGAGTATTATTCTCTTCCAAGTAGCGTGGATTATGTACATTTTTATGAAATTTAAATGCTTTTTATCTATCTATCTATTCCCTCACGCCGTATCCCAAGTGGGGTAGGCAGAGTTTTATGGATGTTCAAATTATCAAACATTCATTGATTGATTCGACTCATGGATTTTCGCAATATGTTAAATTTATGGATTTGATTTTCATTTTCAGATCACAGAAAATCTATTGATTATTCAAATTAAAATTATTTTCCGTGATCTCGGCTCATTTTTACGAAATACAATTATTCGTTATATTCTCCAAGTGCGTTTATGACTTGCAGTTGTTCGAATAGCTATGATGATGATGACAATGTGGTTGGATGATTTATTGGGCGCCGTTTAATGGAGTATCCATCTCAAGGGCGTGAGAAGCTCGTTGGAAGATCGATGTCTACAGTTTGCTCCTGTCAGCTATCTATGTACATGTAGAAGATTCTATTATAAACTAGAGAGAGAGAGAATAAATATTACTCTTTTTTACAAACATTTTTTTATAGTAAAACTTCTCCGAGATGTTTTGTAAGCCATTAAATTTATTTGATTTGCTTAGTAATGTTTAAGACATAACTATTTATAATTAGTTTTTTAAGTTTTTCTAATGACTTACCAACTTTAAACTAAGCATCTTTAGTTAATTATAAGTAGTGAATACTTCCATGCTTTATATTACACAGTTTGCTTGCTCGATATTATTAATTTCTCATCATCTGCTTTGTGGCATGGCAGGCAGCGTGCTAAACATACTATCATGATACAAAATGTATATATCCTTTGCTTTGATAATAATAATAATATTAAAAACTTGGTTGTAGCCTGTGGACAAGCTTATTAAAAACTTGACTTAGTTATTTTTCTGCTCTTCTTGCTGCTCGGAGGTTCACTATTTTCTGTTTGAAATCTCACTTTAAAATCGGTCGCTGTAAGGTTAAAAGCCTTGATGGACGTTAATAGTTAACAGAATATTTAAAAATACTAATAAATATTCGTAAATAGTTTTTGGTGTTTGTGATTAGTAATTATAACTTATCTAATAGTATATATATATATATGACAACAATTCAATTATAAAACATAAAAATGGTATTTGAAAATATACAAAAAAATAACAAAATCAGGCCCCAGACAGCACCATACATAGAGCTGGTATTAAGGGCTAGAAGATCTTCAAATGAATTTGTCTTCTATAAAGCACATACATAATTTACCTCTTGTTTTAACACAAAAAGAAAAAAAAAAGAAAAAACCGGCAATCAAAAACTAATATCTCTTCTTTCTAATGTACGTTTCTTCAATTGCCTCTTGAAGGTATAATAACTATTTACATTCTTCAGCACTTCTGGTAGATCATTAAAAATCCTTACAGCTTCATAATAAAATCCTTTTCTTTCTTTGTCAGTCCTTGGGTACACGTTTCTTAAATTGTTTCTGGTTCTGGTATATCTGTTATGTATATCACTGTTTCTTAGTATTAGCATGTTCGTTTTAATTAGACCATTTTTTGCTTTATATATAGCTTTCGCCCTTTCCATGCATACCAACTCATCGAGGTTCAGCATTTGTGTAATTTTATAGACCTCATCAGTCCTAGTATATCTGTCAAGGTCAAACACTACTTTTAGCGCCTTGTTCATCATTCTGTGAACGATACCACGCAGTTGCATACTGGACTGGGACCAAATTATAGTTCCATACATTATGTGTGGTAATATAAATGAATTGTAGATAATTTTCTTAGTGCTTTTATTAAAATTATATTTTAGTATGTACATAATTCCCACACTTTTATAATTAAAGTAATGAACCTAATTATATGTAATAATTTCAAAAATATGACGAACGGTTCTTTTTGAATTTTTACTTCTAAAACAGATTATAATTTAAACAAAATATTTTATAATTTGAAGTATGGATCAACAATCCTTAGTTTACGTTTAAACTTAGTAATCAGTGAAATTGAATTCGATAAGTACAATCATAGGTCGGTTCTAAGAGTTATAGTGAATTTTTATTTATAATTTTGGTTAAAAAATTTTTTTTTATTGTTTTTAAATGGAAAGAAAGAAATGTAACGATATTTTTAGTAATTCCATTTAAGACTTTATTAATAAGCGACCCGGCTTTCGAGGGTTTCCGCCCTCATCGTCAGTAGCAAATTAATAAGTCACAGTGGAATTACAAAATATCTTGTTTCATTTTAATTTATTACTATAATGAACTTATACAAATAACCATCGGTTGATAATTTAAAATTAATCAATCAATCATTCACATCGGCGAACGCCATTCCCAAAAATGAATCATTTTAATTTTTGACGATATTTTAAAAGTTTTTTTTTTAATTTTAGACTTTACGGTCTTCTGCTTGTTTTAATAGAAATATCTACTCATAATATAGTAAGTCACTAAACTTTCCTATTAAATGCCAATTATTATAACTCTTCCTTCCTTCACGGCTTCAGCCGTCCTCTCAACAACTTTTAATGCACCCTTGATCAAACATTAATTCAATTTTCATAATAATATGATTATTCTATGTAAGTTGACGGCTCTGTAAAGTGCTTAGTAATAATTTATTCCCTCTCGTTTCCAACGCTAACTTTCTAGGTGAGCGGTTGAGTTAACGAGTCAAATTGCTTCTATTGTTTGTCCATGGTTATTGCAGCGTTAAGTCATTTCTTTATCCAACACAATAACTTGTTAAGAGGGTGTTGGGTTCAGAAATGTGCTTCGCGATAATCCTCGAATACTGTACTATACTTCTTAACGACTCAATTTAGTTAGGGATTATGTAAAATATCAAGTCTTTTTGGCTTTTCGCAACAGCTTTAAAACGAGGTCTGCGTATTCGGGTTTAGTGATTATAATGATCTCTCTCTCTCTTCTACAACATGGATTTGTGCCTTTTAAAAAGACAGCCTTATTCCGCCTCCCCGAAAACCGTAAAAAGAGAACACATAAGAAGTATTTTGTACATCCTTTTTAGAGATGGTTTCAATTCTTTAAAGGAGATTTGCGTCTTTCTTCTTGAAATGGGATGTTTTAAATTTAAGGTGAATGGATCGTAATAGTATCTCGGAAACGTATTTTTATTATAAAGGTAATTATCTGGTAAGTACATGAATTTTATTTCAAACAAAGTACCTTAATCTCATATCATAATACAATGCTTATTACTTTGAAGGGCTACCGTAAAATTCTTGCTATATCAATGTAAGCACTCCGAGTTTGTTTTTCAGTTATATCTGCAACAAAATAAAGAAAACATTGGTGCAGTATATCCTGTTAGATACTGATTGAATCTATTAAATTATTTACTTATATCGGAAGGTAGACCTGACCCCCTAGACAAACCCTTCTTGGCGATCGACTACAAACGAATTTTCGACTATAACCGCAACGATAACGCATAATTACTCGGTAGGTACATGTAGGTTGATTGTCGAAAAGTTCGCCAGTAGTCGATCGCTAAGTACGGTTTGTCTTCGGCCCCAGTACATATTTCTCTCCAGTATTGAGTAGATTGCAATGAAGCTAGACAAATGTAAAGAATATTACCCATTGTGCGTGTGATCGGACACCAAGGAAACTCCAGTTTGATATGGATTGCTTGCACTACGGTCACTTACACACCGAGTTCTTTCTATAAGAAACCTCATTTCAAATAAAAGTAACCCATTTGATTAATTCATGTTTACTTTTAATTGAATTCTGTGTACTCGTTCTCCACAGAAGAAAGTTAAACCTTTAACACCCTTCAATAAAAGTATCTACACAACAATTCAATCCAACATCCCCATTCTGGTCCCCAGTTGACAAAATGATTATTATATTACTGTGTAGTTGGATATTGAGAGAAACGATAAGGTTTATGTATAACCGTAGCGTAGTTACATTGGTACTTTAGTATTGAAAATAATTGTTTGTATATATTTCCATTATAGGGCATGACCGCTATATTATTACTTGGCAGTGGTGAACGAACAAACTCTGGAAACATTGTACACGTATTGTGCATACTACAGTTATCTCTATGTTTGTGCTATTTCTTTTAACGTGTTAGGTGGATTTCTTGACTTCGACTTTTGAAAATCGAATGAAAATATGAATTACCATGAAGTATTTATATTACCTTTTTGATGTGCATAATATAGCCAATACCTAATCCTGATTTTTTTGTTTTTACAGTATTGCTTTTTAGAGTGTTCATTTTTCATGAATGTTCAGAAAATGACAATTGTAAGATCGGCAAAATAAGAATTAGAGGAAACGTAAGTAAATCCAAAAATGAATCATAATTTGATATTTTTTAAGTATCATATTAAATACTTTCGCCGTGGATCTATTGATAAATTGATTATTTTTTTATTTTAATGAATTTCGTGCAAACAAATTGTTATACATTGTATATTACAAAATATGAGTTTTGTAATTAATAAACCAAAACAGTTTGCAGTAATACCTATTACAAGTTTTTTGTTGACTCAATATATGTTTTCAAGGTGTAAAAAGTGTGTTTATATGAATCAAAATTATACGAGTATATACCTACCTTGAAAATATAGAAAAATGTGTATTTTTACTTATGAATTTAAACTTCGGGTACTAAATCACTTTTCCGAAACAAAGAGCGTCAACTATCAAACCATTTATAGAAACATGATTGTACAAATCTCTTCTGTAATATATTTGGGTATTTTGTGATCATACTCTATATCTGATGGTATATTCGTGTGGGCTTGTAATGGGCTATATGTGGCCTAGTGGACATGCAAGGGTCATATTTACCCCAAATGCAACCGTAGCATATCTAAATGAAATACAAAGGGTCAGATATCTCCTCTCCTTAATCTATACACGGAGGCAAGGAGAATGACATGAAGAATATATATGCAAGTAGTGCAAGTACCCTCAATTGAAATTATCTTCATTTTAATTACACACACTAATTTGGAAAATAGAAAAGGTGTACACAATAGATCAGTAGGTAGCAGAATTTCATTTAGTATACAAATCAAAGGTGAAATGTTTACTTTTCTTTGAAGTGTTTTTTTCATTACTCTTTATTGTAAATCGGGTAGAATTGTCTTATTATGTATATGACATTTCAGAATGACACAAGTTTGATGAACAAGTTTTAGAATATTGTAGACTGTATTTAATGCCAACTGTAAGGATAGCTATACGAATTTATCTTTTCCAGTAATATCGATTTTTGATAATTTGCAAAAAAAAATGTAATCTGCGGTCCTGGTTGAATCGTGTTATGATAATGTGCCGTCATAGATGCCCAAAAAGAGCGCTATTCATTCGTTCACCAGGCTTCCGACGGCCCACCATCTTTCACAATGCACTGTTCCTTTGAGAACGACGTCAGAGCGTAGAAGGGCGAGATGATAGTGATGACTTTTTTTTTTAAAGTGATTTTAATTATTATACTGGTCGCTTTTCATTTTCAACTTAGTTTTTAACTCTAGTATTACTAAATCGCTTCTAAGTGAACTTCTTATTGCTAATTTTTCTGTCAATATTCATAAAATATGAAACAAAATTAGTTCCAATGGTTGTATTATTATAAACGACAAACAGTTGCCAAGAAAAACCTTTTGTTAGTAAGATACTCGTTATATATTATTTATATCTCTCCTTGAAGTGTCCTCTTGCATTCTCTACGACCTTTATGAACTCTTAGACACGGGTTTTTAGAACTAAGATTTTGAATACTATGTTAATTTATTTATTTAAACACAACAGAACATAATACATAAGTTACTTATATCATAATAACAATAAATGCGGCCAGATGTTTCTGTTTAGTTCTGAATGAATTGTTTTTAACTGCCTAAAAAAAACAATTGATAATTTATACCTATACCGTCACGAGATCTCCCGTAAGTATTGTAGCCAGCGGAGTCATGTTATCTAAAAAAATAATGTCGATTTATGACAATATCACCCTTATAAGTCGAAAGAAGAAAGAAGCAAGAAGCGGTCTGAGAAAGCGCGTACTTCTGAGAACGACATGGCTTGACCGAAATGCTCTAGGACAGGGGTGTGTTGAGAAAGAGGAATGTATGAGAAACTGCACAAGTGTGGTGGAAGTGAAAGAAGTATGTAAGGATAGAACAACGTGGCGTTCTGTCCTCTGTATATACCCCACCTGGTATACGGCATAGGTATATACGGTTTATAGGTTGTATTTTAACAAGTACGTAGAAGAAATGTATTCTTCTTCGCGAATGCCTAAAAATTATTTTTTTCCGGTTTTAAAGTTCGTAATGCGAATGTTATAAAGAGCATCTTTAAGAACTTTTGGAATGACATGAGAAAAAATGCTTAAAATTGGTTGAAAATCCCTCAAAATGCAATGGATTTATTTGTTGTTTATCCCTAGTGAAGGGCAGAAGAAGAAGAATACATATTTCACATCACAATTTCACCCACATAGGTAATCGAAACTTCCAAATATAACGACATCCAATTGAACTCTATTACACTATAAACTTACCCTATAATAATACAATGTTCCACCCTCATAAGACATAGAACCCTTTGTTTTTTAACCCATTATAACGTGTCCTCTTTAATTTAGACTCTCCAAGATCTTTGACCCTTAAAATAACTATAGGTTAAGATGGAATATAGTGTCATTGGAAAGGGGAAACTATATTGAGAGGTGATTCAACCTCCCTTTCACCGATGTAACCTAAGGGTCATTTATATTTTTATACTATACCTCAGTGCCCATTGTCAAACTTAAGAAATATTTTTATGGAGAGGTTAAATATATAAGCGACTCTGTAATTTAATTGTTTGAATAAGATTTTTGTACTCTTGTTACAAATTTATAAAGGGATTTTCTTTGTTTTTTATTGTTATTATTGAATGAAATAAGGTAAAATGAATTGTATTAAATGCATCATAATGCTATTTTGAACGGAACATTGCATTTTTTTGTATCGAAACATTTTTGTACTGAATTGGGGTAGAAAAATTAATATAAAAAATAAATATAATGTAGGTAAAATATTATAAGACCTTTTGTTATTTTCTAGCGTACTTTTTATTATATATGAGGCACAAGGCCATTAAACATATACAAAAAAAACACAAATAGTTCGATGCAATCCTTTCAGTCACATTTACTTATCACACGCACACACACACACACACACACACACACACACACACACACACACACACACACACGCAACTATACAATGCAGCAATACTAAACTATAGCACCCGCCAGTATAAAAACTTATTTTATAACACTTACAGACTATGCACATCAAAGTAATAAATTTTGTTTTAATTATCGTATGAAAGTTACATAACAGCGTTGTTTTTCACCATTTGTGACAGCAACAGCCTGAAACCTTTTATCACAACAATACATTGCGCCCTTAACAGCGACGTATAGCATTAGAAAAATCCTGAACAGATTTTGCTCAGTTCTCAATACTAACATTAGGGAAAAGTTTATTTACGATTTTTGTAATGAATATTTATTGATAATATGCATCAAAAAATATAAATATTTTACTTATCATTCGGATATTACGTAGAATATCATTTCAACAAGGTGTCTGATTAAAAATAACAATATGAATACTTGTAAACGAATATTACAAAATAAAATGTGAAAGCAAAAATTAATATCTTTATTTCTAAGAGATGAAAATATATTTTTTTTCTCTCGGAATAATATTTCTGAAGCATCAAATACTAACTGGGATGAAATTTTATGTAAATTTAATTAATATCCACGATTCTAAATGAATAAGAGTGTGCAGTTACTACGCTGGGTGCATAATATTATTATAAAACACATCTAGCGTTATATCCGCTATCACTCGTTTTGATGCGCTCATCAGTCAGATACCTGTACACTTTTTTTACTTTGTACGTGTGTTTTTCTTCCTCCCTTCTCCGCACCGCTTCCGTGGTTTTCTATTTCCGTCTTTCAGTAGCATCCCTCCCATATCATCCGCCCTCTCTAGGGGTGAATGGAGGTTATGTTCAGGTGCATAACCTCGTTTGTCCATTCATCCGTTGCATTTGAAGTATTGAAGCTGCTGCTTGTCGCGTGTATGTTTTATTTTCATCTATCTTTTTCTACGTGGTACTCGAATATCGTTAATATACAATAAAAAAAATCTTTTCAAAATCTAACCATGTTATAATATATATTGTAATTTATATGATTAGTCTTTATTTCTCGGATATTTCAGGAGTCCAAGGACTCCTATTTATCCGTTTAGGTGAAGATTTTTTTTAATATTTGGACTCTCTCTATTCTAATACAACTATGCCAGTGTTGGCATCTACGATCCTACCACGTCAGTGGGCGGGGGACCCGGCTGACGCAGCAGATCCCATCTTGATACCCACACATCTACGAATGTCTTAAAGCGATTAGTCGAAAAAATCTCATCAGAAAGTATTTTCACACATTCTTGTAAATGCAGATATTTTGTATCTCATGATCTTTGTTTTTAACATAGAAGCCTTTAAAATCTACCTTGATTTTTTACATCTCATTATTTTCGCTCAGAGAAAATATTTATACGTGAAGTTATCATTTTGTATTAAGGAGATAGAATGCGATACTGTGATGACTTGATATATTATTCACATATTTAATATTTTCTATTCGATATATTTTTAAATGTAACCCACTTTTCCAGGGGTGTTCAAGGGAGTTGAGAATTTAATAAAAGGTTATTTGTCCTTTAATTATACTGTCAAATTTATGTCCTACATATTTTGTATATTACATAATTATATGTACGTGTAGCTAGTTTATTTTGTAACGTATTAATAATTACACAAGTCGTGTAGGTAGATATACAATTCCATTGAGACACCGGAGGCCCAGTTGGCGCTTTGCCAGAAGTTAACATTGAAGGTCGCCTGCTTAATCTCCACTCATACCAGTAATAATATACCTTTTACTACATACTCGTATGTCTAAGCCTTTCTTTTGATATAATTGTTATCCTAAAATTAAATTTTACTTATTTTCAATTGGAAACGCTTACAAATAATTACTATCAATTTACAATTCATTGTCTAGTCTAAGTTATTTAATAGTGGTTACTATAGTATAAGTAGTTATTATAAGTATATAATTATATTGAATTAAGTATAACCTGATGACAAGCTCATTAGAGCTTATCGAGATTTTGCACACATATTGTAATTTTTATTTGAATAAAGTATTTTATATAAAAAAAGTCTATAACACGCATCTAGGTGGCACATATCACCTTGTGTGTTGCCTAGATTCAGGTCTTCAGGATTATACGCGCACAGCCGTCTCCCTTTAGTGGGTATATTAATAGTAAATGGCTGTTTTCTTGAATTGCACCCCATATACATTGTATGCCTTCTGTGGACAGATTACTCTGAGTTGATGGATGCTGACGATCTTAATAATTTTGCTATGATGCTATAATGCGTATTAGATCGAGAGAAAATGTGTAGATTGACAATGCCTTGAGAAAATGAAAAACGTTTTATCTCTATCTTAAGATTCAAATATTATAAAACTTCGTGTCTTTCTTTTAGTTCTGTATACCTACTTTATTTAAATAAAAGTACTTTTCCGCTAGCTTTTTTAAAGTGTTGTCTTATTACAACTTTCTTAATCCAAGTTTCGGTATATTTCATGAAAACAATCGAACATTTTGAACTAGGACTTTTTACAGCTATATTATCTCGTAATAAATTGTCAATGTGGAGAGAGTGTTATAAATTAATGTTGTTATTCTCTAAATTGCTGTATGTGTTAGTTTTAATAATTATAATAATAAATTATGATATTATTTAATTAACATTGTTTATAATACACTCGGGTTTATTAACCACACAAATACCGGCAACACATTCCGATCATTATTTCATAATATTTCAAAATTGGAATGCCATTGTGCGTACCTTTTGTTTCATTTCAAAATATATTCGTTCCATTTATGTTAATATTGGCATGCATTAGATTTCAGCTCATAAGTAGTGTGTTCATTATAATAAATTACATTTTATTAAAGAAGAATTCAAGTGAAATAATCGCTGCGGAGATTCGTTCGTTTAACTTCGTGATAAATCATTTAGATTAATTGGAATGAATTGCGCTTATGTGATAAATTTGTTTCCTGTATAATTAATGTCTTTAATTTTAATGTATTTTTTGTAATATTGCTTGTTACCATTGCTTAGTAAAGAACAAATAAAAATAAACTTATTATTTCTTAACTAACTTGATTTACGTTTCAAAGGTGTATGGCGTAATGGATCTTAAAATAGGTTGCTTATAAAATTAATAAAATTGAATATGCATATAAAAAAAATACAGACTCATATATTCGTTGTCTTTTGGATAGTGCTATTATTATTTTATGTTTTAATCATTTAGTTCCAGAGCAATGAAGAGGTTTTGTCTACCTGTCTTTATGTTTCAAATTAAGTGTGTTCCATAGCAGTGTTGCACACCTGGTGTCCGATATAACCACCACCACGAAGGTAACAATACACACCAGGTGTCTAAATTGGATTTAAAAGTATTTTAAAAAACATTTTTCAAATTTTTCAGTTCTTCAGGTACTACATATTAACTTGCACTTCAAATGCTTTGTCTTAATAAAAAAAGGTGACTTTTTTGTCTTCTATGAAATATAGGTTTGTTTATATTTTTTACTGATTCTTTATATCTCTATCTATACCATCACGAAATACCCCACAAGTGGAGTAGCCGGCAGACTAACCACAAATATTTTTTCTGTTGGGTTTGTTAATATAATTGTATATCGTCTGATAATATCCGAAGCGGTTTTGAAGAGAAAATAAAATATGTATATTTACACATTTCTTAGTGCGATTTTTGACGATTTCTTCCAATAAACGTATTCACTTTGTCGGTGTTTTGGTAGTAGAATTTCATAATGTAATTAAAAGCAAATGTTTTTTTTCTCTACTAGGTACATTGATTTATATTGAGAAAGAAGTCTTTCGTCTTACAAACAATCAAAGATTGACAATGTCCATTATAATGAAGATTGACAATGTCCATTATAATGAAGATTGACAATGTCCATTATAATGAAGATTGACAATGTCCATTATAATGAAGATTGACAATGTCCATTATAATGAAGATTGACATTGTCCATTATAATGAAGATTGACAATGTCCTTGTTAGACGATTAACGTCTCTCTCAATGTAAATCAATATAGCAGAAAAAACAAGTGTTTTGAATTTCATAAATAGGTGTACGTATTCATCTTTATTAGACGACTGTTTTTTCTCTTCAAAGGAAAAATAAACTCGGAGCATTTGACGGATAATTGATAGATTTTCTCATTTTCCCATTTGACATGGTAATGTCATGCCAATCAGAAAATATCAAACATCTTTTCATTTATGATGATTCAACCAAGACTCGAACCCTTGAATACAGTATAAATTTTTAATCAAAAAACAAAATGTCAAATTTTATTTTATACTATTCAATAGTATTTTTTCAAAGAAATTTAAGTATTTTCTACAGATTTTCATCTCGTTACTAACACTGCACTCTTCAGATATACCTTTCGCTCTGGTGTTGTAGAGGTTTGTTTTAATGTTTTTCTGTTATATTATGTGTATACTTATTTTTTACGCTTGTTGCTTATTTTTGTGTCGGTCTGGCGGTATTTAACGAAAAAGATTAATGTTATTTTCCTCGGTAGTGTCTGCAGAATGCACGAGATAAACCAAGTTTTATTATATATATATATATATAAAGATGTTTTTCATTATACAGGGTTATCATAGTATTTCTTTCCATGTGCTGTATTTTTTTCGTATCAATAATGCAAATCACTCATTTGCGTAATCATAAAGCACAAAAAGCAGTCAATAAATTCAATTTGAAAATCTCAAATGTGGTGCTAAGCATTGAAGGAGAGTAATTATTGTATTAAGTGATTGACTGTAAAATTGGACAAAATCTAACTATGATTTTTATGATTTGTATACCGATAGACAAATTTCACAAAAGCTGGAATGCGTCTAAGTTTTTGTTTTAAACCCACATACAATCATATACACCTTTCAAAATAAGCTTAAAGCTTGTGTAATAAAGAAAAACAATGGGTAATCTTATTTTTTTTTTGTAAAAAAGATAAATTGATGTGTAATGTTCGTTTGAAAAAACTAATTGACATATTGAATAAGATCAATCTTAGATGCCATAATTAATGTGTATATTACTTCTTTACATATGGGGTTGTTAATGTTGTCGACCGACGGTATTTGCTGGGAGTTCATGTAAAATTAAATTAATAAGAATAAAATATTATGTTTCTGTTTCCAAACAGATGTAAAATATTTTTTTTTTTTAAAAAGAGATATCTGGGTTTTGTTTGTTATAAACCCAAATACAACCTTATACACCTTTCACAGTAAGCTACTTGAAGCTTGTGTCGTGAAAGGGGAGTTTGCCGGCACCTGGTATCGAACCACCGACCCCATGTTCACGAGGCCGAGACTCTACCTCCAGGCTACCGACGAACTCAAATTGACATATTATGAACAAAAATATTGAACATATTATGGGCACCCTGATTATTATCCATCTAGTACAACAGGTATCTTTCTATTTTCTGAGCTACCGTCTTTCGCCTTGTACATAAATGTATGTACTTTGAATGGTTTTTCTTATATATCTATTTTAATACTCAGAGTAATTAGTATTTTCTCTCTAATACCTCTTGTTGGGTTAAACAAGGATTATTTTTAAAATACGTTATCTTGTTATTATTAATAATGAAAACGATATATAGTCTTTATTTTCTATTATCTTTCATGGTTCAAGTTTCTGTGTGCTTATCAATTTTTTTATTACTTTAAGTTTTATATATCTAAACCATAAGGTATCTCCTATCAATGTGGTAGGCAGTAGACTCACTGCAATGGAAATTCATATCGATCTCACGGTATCATACAAATATGTATAAGACATTCAGAATGGTATTGTGCTCTTTTCTGAATTGAGTGTGTTAAACATCTTATATTTATAATATTTAAGGAATATCTAAAATTAGAGGACACTCAAAAACTTTCATAAAAGCTTGGGGTATCTATTCTATTTCGGGGATTCTAGGAAGTTTCATTTAACGAAATATATTTTTACCAATATATTTTTCCTTCTTCATTCAATGGTGAGATTGTTTGCATGTAAAATAGTTATTCAAAACCTAAATTTCATTTTTTTTATGTTATAAAAAAAAAGTTATTGTAATAAAAAATATGATAGATCTAGAGGAACCCGTTAAGGAATAATACATAGGTTTGTTTTGTTTCATATAAAAGTCAAATATTATTGATACATTGTACTACAGAGTACTCCTTGCATACCACCTGGGGAGATATTCACGACACAATGCGTTTATTGCAGATCTTTATGACGATTTATTGTCGTCAGCACATGGTTAATAATATAGAGTGTGTTGTATTACTATGTAGACGCAGTGCCTTTTTGTTGATCTCACTCTTGCAAATCACACATTACGACCCTTACGTAATCACACGTTGTGATCCCTAAAGCATTTCGCACTTTTCGATCCCCCGCAAAATGCTCACATTTGTTTTTATTCGTTTAATATGAGTCCCAGACGTAAACTCGAGTTACTTTTGTAAATGTGCTTATTTCATAATTTCATATTTCGTTGTTGCTTGAACGTTTTTTATATACTCAAGTAAGTGTTATTTAGGAGTATTTAGAAGAAAATTATGAAATGTTATTCCTTGTAAGTATTTTCTCGGCTGTAACACATTTTATTTTCTTATGACTTTAAGTAGTTTTTAGTAGTATATATTTTTTTTACAATTTACGACGTAATAAAAATATTTTCTGTTCGTAAATATTTATACGGAATTATTTTGCCCATCTCACGAAATGTTTTTTCATCCCAGAGTCATATTTAATGGGCATATTCTGTAGCGAAAGATTTAGTGGAAGTACCTATAGGAATGTAATAATTTGTTTTTTTTTTAATATTTGAAAGTATTTTAAAAAATCGAGTGATTTAAAAAACCGATTTACATAGTATTTGTAATTAATAGCAACTATATTTTTGATTTCACTAGAAATGACTTAGAATGTGACAATCTATTTATTCCCTTACGCCTAGAGGATTCGATCTCTACTCTTTTTTGAAGTCCCGGGACCCAATCCCGGGATTTCGAAAAAAATATCCATTCATTATAGCGAATGTGTCCTAAATTCCTGAATTATTTAAAAATTATACTAATTTCGAAAATCCCGTGATTCGTTAAATTTAATCACGAAAATTTCGGGACTTAAATACGACCGGGATCCCGGGATCGAATTCTCTACTTAAGCCACATCCTAAGTGAGGTAGGCAGAGAGAATGAAACGCCATATAGATCTGTCTCTACATATTTCTTTCGCCTCGAAAGTTCTATATATGTATTAATAATCCTTGAAATTTATTTTCAAAAGTTAATGATTTAGTAAATAATTATCGAAATTTTATGATATTTTAATTAATTGTTTAATTCCTCTACTTCTTATTTGTGCTTGTTGCAACCCAATTGGACTACATAGACCTTTTATTATTGATGGATTAGACCGGACAAAAACAATAATGTTTCTGACACAAAAAAAAAAATAAAATCATTGCATTTTTTACGAGTAAACAACATCGTTCACCAACAGAATATTAGATTTATTTCCTTGAATTTACCTGCACAAAACGTCTTTGAACTAAACTTCAAAGTCTCGCTTTGTGATTTAGAATCGCGGTATTCAATCACATTTTAGTAGATACTTGCTATTTCAATCGTAAATACATTTTGTATCATAATAATATCTATTTCCTTCAAGTATGTCTAGCATGCAATATTATCCGTCTTCGTCTTCAGAATAGAAACTGGGAGCCACTCCAGACGCTACCCCATCAAAGCCTACAATGTCATCTTACCGTCGATTCCTAAATTTTGAGAATCGTCACCATCATGCCTCACTTTATTGAATTTATAACCAATAATCACACAAAAGTGTAAAGTTTAACTATTTTGAAAACCATTATTCAGATTGTTAACTATGTATATAAAACTGGAGTATTTTAAGAATGTGCATTATTATTATTATTGGACAACATTTATGTGTCGTTAACGTGCCAATGCACCCCAAGGACACTGTACAATTCATCAATTCTTGGACATTACATCCACGTCATATTATTAATATAGATAGCTGGTTTCTGCACTGTTTGGTTTGCGACTGCGATTTCCCAAATTCCTCTAATCCTCCATTCCCTCGTTTTAGAGCGCTATTATATATTATAATATTTTTTTTTGCCAATGGCCCACTATATGTTCATGATCTTTTTCTGTAATGTAATGTTAACTGAATATGATTGACCCATTTCATGTTGTTTTATTTTTCTTTCTTTTTGTAGACTTGTGAACATGTTGATTTATCAGTAATATCCGCAAACTTCACTGGGCAATTATTGATTTAATATATTTATTTGTAATATGTACTGAATGACTGTATGTTTTGCTTGGATAATCAATAAAAAAAAATAGATAAATACATAGATTAAATGAGAATCTATTATGCATTAGTTTGACTTTTTACGATACTAGGCTAGGGTTGCGTCGGAAGTATTCTCCAGTATAGGAGCAGTATTTATAATAACAGTAAATCTAAATATTACCATATGTATGCAGAATGTCTAGTTTCTATCCGGCGAACCCATTACAAGGGCTCAAAGAAAATGTAATATTGTATGAAGCCTTCATAGTTAGATAGAAAACTACTCCTTCTACTATTTCATATTATAATATTTTCCTGTGTATGATACAAATTGAAATATTTGTATTATTTTTAGATTGAATATTGAAGATTTTGTTTACGTTTTTTAGCATTCCTTACCTGTCGTTTTGAGATTTTTGTTTTTGAATGTCAATGGTATTGTATAATGGGTCAAGTATAACAATATTAGGTTCTTTTTGAATAACGACACGGAATTTATATTTACACAATATATTCAATAAATAATTCCTATTATAATTTGTCGAACACAATTTGTCAAAACACGCAGCCTAACAGTGCAAGTCAAGGTTCTATCAATTAATGAGCGCCGCTCTCCACAGGCGGCCAACCTATATAGACTACATAGTATTGCTACTCACTCATCATAACTACTGTTTACTTGAAAACAAGGTTCAAGGTTCACTTAACCTGTACTGTGTATCAAAGTCCAAACACTACACTCTCCCCTCACAACCTTGAAAATCTTTCTATACTACATATTTAAATATTTATACAATTCTATGTGATTGACAGTGTTCTCTACTTATTTCAAGACTCTATACATATAAAACAAAACATTACAAATACACGCAGACATGTTCTTCCTTCCGTCCAGGGCCACCAGATGAAGTCTTCCACCAGCCTAAGTCCTGGGTCTCAGCTGTCCCCGCCAATGGCTTCCAATCTGACCTGAAAAATTCAGAACCGGTGAGAGCTTTGCCTTCAAACAGGGGGAGGGGACCTAAACTCCTACTATTAATCAGAGGGACTGTCATCCCAATGCACAGATCCCACAACTATCCGATCCATATGTCTTTTCCAGAGCTGACCAGTACCTTTGATTCTAATAAGAAAAGTTGTATTGCCTAATACCTTTTCAATTTTACCCAAAACCATCTTTTCACTTCTGAGATCTTTGACAAGTACTGATGTACCCAAATTAAATTCCTTTTTCCTCCCCGAGACAAACTTCGAACCCCTGGAACTATCTTTACAAGTTTCCTTATTTACATACCTTTCCTCATATCTATACCTATTTAAACATTTACATCCATTGTTATTCCGCTTTTTCACTAAATTCTTAACTATATTCTCAATGTCTATATTAAAATTAACCCAATAAAAATAACTTCTAACAAATGATTTCATTTTCCCAATAACTGAATAATTTTTACACAAATAATTTATCACAATACCTTTAACTGATTCCGGAATAACAATTCTATCTCTGTAGAATAAATAATCCTTGTACACAGTCAAATGTTCCTTCACATTAAACAACTTCGCAATAGATTCATTTAACTGTCTTTTGCACGGCCAATTATTTTTTTCCACATATTTAACAACTTTTTCCAATGTATAATCACTTTTACTTCTCTCTAAAATTAATTTCGAATTAAAACTATTATTTTTATTTACAAAATCTAATTTTTGTTGTTTCACATTACACGCAAGCGATGCGTTCGCACTGAAATTCGGAATATTTTCAATGGGCTTTGCAACAATATTGTTTAATTCACTGCCTTCCGTGCTATGTACTTTGTACCCTATATTATACCTACGCATAAAATCTGTACCCAATATTATTTTATTCCCGCTCTCTGTTACAACAAATTTAATATTTTTTTCCATTCCATTATGATTTATTTTACAATGTTTAATACCTAACACATTCAAACTGTGCCCGCTATACGTAGATAAATTAATTTCATCACACTTCTCTATTATATTATTTTCGTTGAATATTTCTTGCAATTTTTGAATAGATATACAGCTAATATTCGCTCCCGAATCTAAAATACATTCAACATTTTTATTCTCAATTCTTACATTTAATTTTATAAAATCGTTTTCGGTGTCTTGCGAATTATAAATACCTTGAATCTTATAACAATTTTCACTCAAATGCCCTTTAGATCTACATTTTCTACAAAAAAATTCTCTATTAAATTTACATTCACTTTTATAGTGATTTCCCTTACAAATAAAACATGAAACATTTTTATTATGCTTATACCTACTCGTATTTACATTTGAATTTAACCTTGAAAATTTTGACGGTCGATTATTTTTCTTATAATCTGTATCTGTACTACTTGAACTACTGAAACTATTATTGTTTCGCCTGGAAATCTGGCTAATTTCCTCAAAATTTTCTACCTCTTTTTCTAATTTACTCTCTAGTATGTGCTCATAACTAGAAGCCAAAGCAACTGCTTCGTTCAAAGATACTTTATCTTTATCACATTTTAAAAATAACTGTTGTTTAATCTCTTTATTTCTAATTCCGATTATAAACAAATCTTTTATATTACTTTCTAATCTAGTACCAAATTCACAATCTATACTTAATTCCCTTAATCTTAAAGCAAAATCTTTAACATTTTCCGAATGACCTTGAGTAGCCTTGAAAAAAATTTCACGCGACTCAAATACACTTTTTTCCTCTTGAAAATAACCATTAAATATCTGAATCAACTCTTTATAAGACTGTTTTTCCACAGAAGCTGGAAAACACAGATCAGACAGTAGCTTGAAACTGCCTTGGGACAACGATGTTATGAAGAAAGCACGTTTCTTCACATCAGTCCAACTTTCATCATTCAATAATAAGGCGTTCTCCCACCTTGTCCTGTAAGAAGGCCAACTCATTGTCTTGTGACAAAACGGCTCTAAACTTCTCGAAGTCATTTCGGAAAATACCACAAGCAACAACAACCAAGAATAAAAAATAGACTTAGCTGATGAGAGTCTCCTCCAATCGCCCCGGTCTTCTGGATTTCCTTGCAACTGCAATGGACTCCGCCTGGCTGACTTGCAAGAACTCTCCTCTCCTGGCTTCCTGGATCCACCAACTGGCTCCGCCTGGATGCTGGGTGACCCCTGTCTCCCACTGCTGCCTGCACCTTGCCTCAAACTGGCTCCTGAGACTTCCTGTCTCCCTGCTGCTACCTGCAACTTCTCCAACTGGCTCTTGAGACTCCTGTCTCCCTGCTGCTACCTGCAACCTTGCCCAACTGGCTTCTGAGACTCCTGTCTCTTTGCTGCTACCTGCACTGCTGGCTAATCTGGCTTTGGAGACTCCTGCCTCCTTTCTACTCCTGTAGACTGCCTTACAACTCTTTATTTCCGCGTACCGCCGACAAAACTTTCGGCGCGCAAAAAAGACTATTGTTGTATGTTTACGACAATTTTGAACTACCGAACTGCGCCACGTATTGTATAATGGGTCAAGTATAACAATATTAGGTTCTTTTTGAATAACGACACGGAATTTATATTTACACAATATATTCAATAAATAATTCCTATTATAATTTGTCGAACACAATTTGTCAAAACACGCAGCCTAACAGTGCAAGTCAAGGTTCTATCAATTAATGAGCGCCGCTCTCCACAGGCGGCCAACCTATATAGACTACATAGTATTGCTACTCACTCATCATAACTACTGTTTACTTGAAAACAAGGTTCAAGGTTCACTTAACCTGTACTGTGTATCAAAGTCCAAACACTACAAATGGGAAAGTCAGATAGGTAAAATATTATTCTTCATTCTTTCTTTATTATCGTACCATAGAACTGATTGATAAATCTTAGTTTTAGCTTTTAATGGTAAGAAATCAGATTTGGATCTTTTATACAATGCTTTGTTTTCATCTTCTTGGCAATGTTTTTTGAAAACTTGTTAATTTTTACTTAAGTTGGCAGAGGAGCTCAAATCAAGGCGTCGCACACTGTACAGAATAATCCAACTATCTTTATCATTTTCTATATCCTGATCTTAATCGACGTTACTTGATTTTTTTTTGATACGATCAAATGACAAAACTGGTTAAATTAAGAGACTTATTGCCCATAGACGTATTATATAAAAAATTAGAACTCAAATATTAAAATAGTTGGGTTAGTTGGAAGAGATCGCGCCTTTGCGATAAACTCGCCCTCTGTATATTGATTGTATTTAATTTGAATGTATACCTTTTATGTAATTGTTTTTTATCAATGTACAGTAAAGAATGAATAAATAAATAAAATAAAAAATAGTAATGGGTCTTATTGAATCATGGCTCTAAAATATTTTCATATCAAGCTTAAACAAGCGTTGGTCCAAGGTTATGAAATGGTATTTTGATATGAATAGGAGTATAACGTACAACACTTACAATAAGTGGGAATGAAATAACGATGGTATGTAATTAATGTCATGGAGTGAAAAAGCAAATGATTATGTGTCGATATTTTTTTTTAAACTCCGTCATTTCTGTTTTTTTTTGTTTTAATCTCGATGCCTATTGCACATAATTTAATTTAAATCGATGACATATTCCTTTGAATTTACTCAAAAATTAAAAGATCACCAAATACGATTTGTAAACTTTTTAAACAAAAACGTAATGTATTTTGGTCGAAGAGTCATAAATTTAGAAACGCAGTATTTTAAAAGGAGGTAAGTTAGCAATATAATATTTAGATTAACATTACTTTATGAGAATACGCATCATCATGTAGATACTAATATTTTAGCACACACATGCCTGCCTTCCTTTTCACATATTGCGTCGTTAATTTTGGTTTAATTTATACTCTTACTCTATGTCTAGAACAGAAATGACTTACAAATATTTTATGTTGCCTTTAATTTTACGACACGCTCCCTTCCACTGCCATAAGAATACTATTGTGGTGGGTTTCGACGTCTCGCTGCAACGTCAGGCAGTATCTGTAAGACGGTGCTGAATTACGTCACGACGGCGATACTGAATACTACGTGATTGTATGAGAGCGTTGTCGAACGAAGTTTTATATAAGTACATAGGTATTGCACACCTATATTTCTGCAGCTTCAATTGACAAGCCGCGATGTAGACAAGATTTTTTTAAATATTATTTATTTATCGTGTCGAAACCCAGAAAAGAACCAATCAAACTGATCTCCAGTACTATTTTTTATGTGTAGAATTTCGTATAAATGGATGTCTCATACTTCTGCACTATTCGAGTGGGGAGTGGATCTCCTTCAACGCTTCACTCGACAACGCTCTCATGTAGCTGCTATAATGTTGATTTAAAAATTAAACCTTCACTGAGATTAAAATGATTTTTGGCTTAGGAAATCTCACCAGGAATAAATACAGCAATTGTAGAACATCGAACTTCGTGAAGTAAATGAGCGTTATCGGCCGTCGTTGTCCACCGTGTGCTGCAAGATTCAAAATCGACCATTTACTGTTTATACTTTCCTCGTCTAAGAAGTAAGGGGTTGCTGCCAGTATTATAATAGCAAACCGTTATTCCTGAAAACCTTTTTAATACGGCTAAGGTAAGTCGCTCGAAATTATGTTGTAGTGTTTTCTTCTACTTAATACAGGGGATGCTAATAGGATATTGCGGCCAAGATTTTCTCTCCTTAAATTAATTTATATTTTTCTTCCTACGATTTTTTTCCGTGAGATTTTTCTTATGTACTCTCTCTCTTTCTTTCTCTCTGTCAGCAAACTAAATAATGTTGAATATTAAATTCTTTTTCCATTTTCATTTCACTAGTTTTTTTTGTATTTGAAAAATGTTTTATGTGCTGATTTTTTCAAGCATATTCTAAAACCATGCACCTAAAGTAGGTACTCGTCAAAGAATAAGACTAAAACTCTTATCTGCAAATTTCCGAGCGTTCTGTAAAAGGCAGATATTCGTTAGACATTCAATAGCTTTGATACAGTAGTGATAAAGTATGCCACCCATCATGAATGTTTAATTTTATATTGGCACGACGAGGACGACTTGCATGCGTAACACGTGAAGCAAGTCAACTGGCTACCCCATTTGCGGAGTATGCCGTGATGTTGCGAATGAATTTTAATTTGAATTACTGAATGTGGCCAGGAGATACTGAATCTATGTATGTATGTATGTATAGAAGTATGGCAGAGTCGTTATCTTAAATCCGACCGCATTGAACAGCACATCACGTGACATGGGATTAATACACCTTTATATCTTTGCGTGAGCATTTTATTAAGTGAACTACCTAGGAAATGTCTCCTCTCTTCTCTTACTGCCACCACCGACAGCTCACAACACTGTACTGTACACCCGCATATTTATTAGTAACATCCCCCCTTTGTATTTGTATGTATAGGTTTGTACACGAACAAGAGCTTTCTTAGAAAGCTTCAAAGCTTAAAAACCGATGTTATTTATTACCGATACATGCTTTGAAGATATCTGATTTCTTCTAAGATAATTATTATAAAGCTATGAAATAAAATAATTTTACTTATTAATACGTTTAACTAAACCACCAATTTTTAAACATGAAAAATAGAACAAAAGATATTTTTATGATCAAGGTCGTACTTAAAATATTCATTTAAAGAAGTAATAAATAATAAGTTTTTGGAGTGCCCGAGTTAGGATAAGTTTCCTACTGTATTTTTTTGAGTATCTTTTCAATAATCAAAACCAATGCTTTAAAATATCACGTATAAACATCGTCGATTGACCCATTAGGTATGTTAACCACCCTGAATGTAATTTGTGGTGATTTGAATGTTCATTATTATGTTAAGTTCTCAACAACTTAGGATGCATATTCTTTGCCGATTACTTAACAGAGGGTTATTGTATCATACTACTACTTTACAATACTATACCCTCACGCCGTATCCCAAGTGGGGTACGCAGGGAGAACGGAACGCCAAACAAATCTATCTTAACACACTTCCTTCGCTTCCTCCACATTCATACAGTTTCTCATACACGCAAGTCGGTTCCTCTTACTAAACACGCGGCCGTCCTTGAGAATTTGATTCACGTGATCAAGCCACATGGTTCTCGGACGCCCGCGCTTCCTCACACCCTTTCTTTCAGACAAGTATATCCTCTTTGTCATTCTTACCTCGTTCATTCGTTCAACATGCCCAAACCACCGTAGTTTATTCACGCGCATTCTGTCCACAACACTCTTCTTGCATCCGCTCATTCTTCTAATATCTTCATTCTTCACTCTATCACGCAGCGTTTTAGCAACCATTCTTCTCAACGATCGCATCTCCACTGCATTTATTCCACTTTCGTCCTTCTTCAGCCACGTCCATGTCTCGCTTTCATACGTAAGTGACGGTACCAGAATGGTGGCGCACCAGCATTTTAGCCTATGTATCATTGATAATATTTTTATTCAAAAAGTTTAATTTATCGACCGACGGTTCTTGGTGGAAGTAAATATTAATAATTAATTACTAAACAAAATATATGGTTATTATAACTTTATTAATTAGCGAGCAGGTTTTACTTTTGCCTGACGACGAGAGCGGTAACTCTTGAAAGCCGGCTCGTAAATAAATAAAATCAATAGTGGGATAACTTTCTTTTTGTTCTTTGTTTTATGAATAAATTATATTATTATTGAATTCTATTGATCTCAGTAAGACATTGATCATAACATTTGAGGTTCTCTATCCCTTATTATTTGACGCTCGAATGATTTCCGCATTTATCTTTCTACATTTTTCAATTTTCCTTATTATTATGTGACGTAGTAGGTAGGTACATACATCTCTTTTATTTTTATATTGCCTTCGGGGAAAAAGGTGATTGAAAATATCGCTTAACCCCATCCTATTAATTTTGAAAGCGAAAAAAATATGTCTGTATCTGTTCCCCGTAGCTTCTACCCGAATCACCCATCCTTTTCCATCTTCTTCCCACATGCAGTATCGTCGGTCTGTCCTCCTATTATTCTTCATGTTATTTTCTTTTTACTGTAATACTTATTAAGTGCTCACTCAATATAAACGTGTTCCTTGTAAGGATGAAAACCACAAACAGCTGTTATTCATGTTCATTTTTTCTCTACAATTTTTTTTCATAGAATAATCGTAGATATGTTATTTTTTCTTGACTTGAATTAACTTGAAAATATCCGTTTTTACAGGACACTCGAATAATTACTGAAAACAGAAGAATTATTTGCTTCCGAATATTACTACTACTATACCATCACGGCATGTCCCACAAGTGGGGTAGCCAGCAGACCAGCTGCATATAATAAACATGCAAGATGTCCTCTCCTCAGAATATTAACTTATTTTTTATTGTTCAACTGAATTTGAGCACAACGCACAGATGACCAAACCATTTCGATTGAAGAACCATGTTTTTCCAATGTAACATTGTGTAAAATCGAATCTGAAGGAGTGAGAAATAGGTAAAGTGTAAAATAAAAGAAAAAGCATTCAAATTAATTGTTTCAGTGCCATTTAGACTGGAGATCTTGATCTGTTCAAGATTAGAAAAATAATACCTCAAAAAATGGTTGCTTCTACCGATTGCATAATTTTTTCTCGATTGGTGGACCTTACGTCATGACAGTGATACTAACGAAATTGGTGAGTGTCCTCAATGGACACTAAAGCCAGCCTTGAGTCAGTGTTGTCACGCCTTTCTTCCGATTAGATATTGCACAATGTTACATTGTTTAAGCATAGTTCTTCAATTGATATGTCTGATTGATTTTATCATGTGCTTGTTTTGGCCAAATCCGGTTATGTTATAAAAATATCAACCAGACGTGTTCTAAAAATCAGATAAGAGTTCTAGAATATTCACAATAAAAAGATGTAAATATTCCAGACGGCTCTTTACCGAGGACTCCACATTATTTTTTTTGCAGAATGCGTTTTACATCAAACTAAATACAAATTAATATATTATAAAATAAATAAATAAAAAAAATAAATAAATAAATAAAAAAAAAAAATAATTAGACAGTTTTAAATCCATTATCGATGTAAGTATATGTTCATACATAAGTACTAGGTAAAACATCTAACAGTTTTATTCCTTTTCTTTCCTCTGTGAGAGATTTTCCTTAATCGCTCGTCTCTCCTTGGTACCTACTCCCGGAATCGTTTGAGAGAAGGATTTGGCTCCTTCTGTTGTGTCTATCTTCAATCCACTTTTTCTCCGATTCTAAATCTTTCACTTAATTAATCACCACATAAATATTTGAGTCCGTTCCTAAGTAAACACATCTTTCTGTTTATGTATTCTTTATGCATTCCTCTTTTATACAAATCTGTCTCCTCATAAAAGAGGTTTAAACAAAAAAAAATGTTATTAGTCAATAGCCGTGTTGTTTACTGTTATGTTCTGAACTATGTGTACACATCTTATATATTGAATTAAAGATAAACTTGTTGTCAAGCTACCAATAGAGAAATTAATACACTTCGAAACATGCATTTATTTATTTATTAATTATTTACTGTAAATTTATCACAATACAGTATATAAAATTTTATAGAAAAATGCATTCAAATTAGATATAAGTAATCAATATACAGAGGGCGAATGTATCGCAAAGGCGCGTTCTCTTCCGACTAACACAAACCCCTTTAGCGTATTTCTGGATAAAAAATCTTATATTATATTTAATTACAAAATAAAGGTTGTGAGAAGGAAATTATTTTTTATTTTACATAACCGCCATCTTTCGTTAAAATCTATAAGCTATTGTTAGGAAAATTGTGTACTTATATACAAAGTAATGATTATTCCCTGACTGAAATCGGGTTTAAAATAAGTACCTAATATTACCTTCTGACTGTGGACAATATTATTCGATAGTATTTTTATTATTCTTTTTCTAACTGTTAATAATAATTCCGTCAATCCGACCTTTTATACCGCTCCCCAGGGAATTTAATGTTTCCAATAGATTTTAACATACGTATGTTTACTTATCCATAAAAATATGATATCGAGCAGATTTTTATTTGTTCTTACTTATATTCATATCTTGAACATTTAGTAACTACCTACATAAATGTAGTTCCATATAACTATTATTTTATGCAATGTAATACATTACAATATGCCAAAGATTTCCTTGTGAAATTACTTCGTTTACCTAATAACTATCTCTTTTTTTTAATTTTTTGTATTTTTTACCTTTGTGTGCTATAATTTTATACAAGGTTTACTCAAAAATGTGAATCAATGGTTGTAAGTTAAAACAAATTGTTTAATGGTTGTAAGTAAAAACAACACAAAACAATTTATTTTTACACTCCTTTTTTATAACACACTCCTTTATTTATGTCGTGGAAAGAGGTGACGCAATTGGCGCAGATACACTCTGAATGGAGGAGCCTGGTTTCTGCCCTGTGCTCCCGAGAGGAGCGTTGAGGGTGATGAATGAAATGAATTTTGTATAAAACTCCGCTTTCATTTGACTTTCATGAGTAGGTACTGTACGTATATTTCCACAGAATCGTTTAAAACTATGCAACGAATTGATAAAATGATCTTTTGTATTTTTTCAAATATGATTTTGGATTTCATATAAACATAAATACACCCCAAACATCCTTACAGTAAGTTATAAGCTTGTATCGTGAAAGCAAAGTAAGTCAGCAGTGGGTGGAACCGAGCCCTGGACCTCTAGATTGAAAGTTTGAGACTCTACCATCAGACTACCGACCACCTAATGACTTTTTTGGTACCTACCTAAAAATGATAGCCGATTTTATTTGATTTAATTTAAGTTGAATTGAATAGGTACTTAATTTATTGAATAGTTATCAATCTACGGTAAATTATGAACCGGAATTCTCTTTAATAAAGTTCTACAGTCTTAATTTTCAATGTAGGTAATTGTTAACAATGGAATACAAAGAATAGGAAGTTTTTGAGCCATCTCGACCCACAATTCAGAAGAAGTACTTACCTATGTATGTAAGTCTCGTTTATACCATTATTTAGTGTTGCTTCAGCTTCCCATGTATTTCCTCCACAACTAGGCACTTGTAGGTAGGTATCTATTATTGGTTTGCACGTGTTGTTGTGGTGCTGCCTACCTGATTTTAGTGGTAATGTAATTTCCACGGTCGACCGCTTTCCCTATTCATTCACCGCCTTATTTATTCAAAGAATGAGTCACTTTGTTGAACCTAAATCTCATCTCTTTAACAATTTCTCGTCTTAATTCTGTCTTAGTCCTCGCACTAATTTACGAAAAGTACTATCTCTTTTCCTAAAGGTTTTATAAATGGAGATCCTTCTTTTCATCTTCCTTAATACCTTTTCTTACCAAACAACACTATTTGTGGTCAGCGGCCCATGTCATACTATTGTCAATTTTCTAACTGAAGGCTTTTCACTTAATTCCTTTTTTTGTATAGGTACTTCTCTTATCCGGTACCTTTCTGATATCTAAATATTATTTTTTTTCAAATTATTATTGAGCTTTGTTAGGATTTAGAATGATCCAAATTCTTGGAATATATTTATTGTGACGCACATTGTTTATCATTACTTAATCTTTATATACACTTTATCATTTGTGTTCTCAGTACTAGAAATAAGAAATATTCAATTAGGTAAGTTTTATGTTCATGTTTCAACGAAGTGGAGATCCTTCAAGGAATATTTGTAGTTAGTGTTATCGGCTATTCAATTTTATACTTTAATTCTAAACTATTGTAAATATTGTCTAAATGGACACAGTAAAATGAAACAGATATAAAAATAAGTTTATTTTTCTTTCCAAGAGATATTTAGAGGTGGATAATGTCTTAATATGTTGTATCTTTATTAGTTTCCTTACTTGCTGGACAAACAATAAACGTTTTAAGATCGTTTAGGAGATTATGTACCATTTCTATTACATGCTATCCAATGTTTGTGTTCGTTCCAACAGTAATAATTCCAAATACTTAAGGCTTTGTGTATTCCAATTTTTGTTTATAGATTATATTAAAGAGAGAGTTCCATTAAGCTCTTTTATCTCTTTTGGTCGATCATTTTAACTAACCTTCCTTTACTGAATCTTCTTAAAAAAATGTTAGTTAGATGATAGTTGAGTTTTTGATTAAATAATGGTGTAATTTCGATGGAGCTATATGACATTGACTAAATATTTAAATGAGCCTCATGACGTTGACTAAATCGTATACTAATACACATATTTCCTCTACTACCTCTTATTTTCTTTTGTTTGATCTCATATGCCTATCATTTAAGATCTGATCTCACAGTAAATATCTACATGTTTAATACTTGGGCAACCTCGTTTCTGAACACCATTTCCCTCAACAATATATATCTTTTTCGGAATTCTTTTAATTTTTAAAATCATCACAGCTTGTTCACTTCCATCCTGATTATTTCATTACCTTAATATTTATTCTATTTTTTTTTGTAATCGTACTGTTCCCACATAAGTCCTTAATGTTTATTCCGTATTTTTGGGCAAAGTAATCACTTCCTTTTTCCCGGATGTTCAATGACGGAAAATAATTGATACGAGATGTTTGTTATACTACTCATAGTCTATTGATACTCTTACATAATAGATATCTATACTTTTAGTGTTTTTTCATTCCACTTAAAAGAATTTGGTACTTACAATAAAAATATTTGTTTTTCGTAATCAAAAGCAGATTTTTTTATTAAAAATTGATGTTTTCAATGAAAAACACTATCAGAGAATTTTTATTGAATAAACATGAAATGGAATTTTGTCAATGACTAGGTACTTAGATACTTTCTTTTTTTATAAAAAATAATAATTAAATTATCATTGAAAAGATATTTGTACAGCATATTCTTATTTTTCATCCTGAAGAAAAAAAAACTACACTGCAGCTGATTTTGTAACATTGGTATAATTAAATTCTCTGAAAGGTTATTCTAAAGATGAGTAAGTATGAGAGCTTAAAAAAGTCACCTCGGGACTATAGTGTTGTGGAGTTACACAAAAACAATGTAAAAAATTAATTTAAGATATTTTTTTATGTAGGTTCATGAATTAATTACAAACAGCTTATTCCCATTTTTAACAAATTAAATTGTTCTTTTTTGTCAAATAATTACTGATTGCGAATGTTTATTTAGTATGAAAGGCACAGTGTAGACACTCATTATCTATTTAGTTTCATTCACATATTATCAAATCATTAAAGTTACGTATAATTTTTATTATTAACTGTGAAGTTTGAAAGAGTTTGCTGTTCCAGCCATAGAAAGCATATATAAAAGAAAAACAGTATGCCAGGTGAGTAAGGAGTATTTTGTACGCGCGATTCATCCAACTAATAGTATAAGTAAATGTCCGAGGTCAGGAAGACGAATAAAAGTTCCTGCAAAAAAAACTACTTCCGGACACCACCACTATACTTATCTTGGGGTAGGACTGTATAACAATTTGAAGGGAGAATTTAAGTTTAAAACAGCAGATACGCTTTCAAATTTTAGATATAATCTGAAAAAGGTATTTAGGTGAAAATAACTGGGTGTATTATCGTTTTACTTTTTTGCATATAACTCTATTGTTATTAATTTTTGGTTGGATATTTTATAGTTGTGTATGTTTTGTTTACTGAATTTAAGATATAAGAATAATCCTATATCCTTCAAAGCACGAGCTCTGCTCAATTTTGAAGTGTATTGATTGTTTATTGTTTTAAGTGTATATTTTTTACTGAATAAATATATTTGAATTTGAATTTGTGAATATACGTATTATCTGCTGGAAACAAAACCAGTGTTAGAAAATCGGTCTGCAAATATATGAATTTGTTTTCAAAGGAAGCGATTGGAAGCCATTCCATTTTTCACGGAAAAAGAATTATTAACGCTTCCCCGGTTGCTAGAATTATTTTTATCGTCATTGCACTGAAACAAAAACAAACAAACAAAAAAACGTGATTTTTGGTACGGGTTAGGTCAAAAGAATTCCGAATTCCAATTTCAAGCGTCGCGTCGTATTTCGATGTGCGAGCAAAAGGGTATAATGAAAGCTGAAAAAATGTATAAATCTAAAGGTAGTCACTGCTGATGTCAAATCAAAAAGTAAAGTAAAAAATAAAATAGCTCTTTAAATTGCACCTCTAAAGCTGACGTCATTTTATATGATCCCCAAAAATATTTTACCCTGTTCGTAAATACATCTGTGTGTGTTAGTTTATTTGTGTCCTCTAAAAGGGCCTAGACCAGTGGTTGTTAAACTGGGTTCGATCGAACCCCAGGGGTTCGGTGAGTCAGTCTTGGGGGTTCGGTGAACATCATTTTAAAGGCAAGATATTTTTGCGAGTTGGAAAAAGAAAAAAAAAATACTCCGATAATTCCTTCATACCGCCATCACAAGTTTAAAAAACAATGTTCCCAGTTATTCTAACAATCCAAATATTACATCTGGTTACCACTTTATTCTAACAATCCAAATATTACCATGTTATGAATATGTAAAAATCTTATTTTATTTTTCAAATTAGGAGGGGTTCGGTGAATGCATATTATGTAACTGGTGGGGTTCGGTACCCCCAAAAAGGTTAAGAACCACTGGCCTAGACTATAACTTTTGTTGACGTTGCAAACTCCAATGTCTCTGGCAGGCAAAAATAATAAAATTTTAAATATAATATTTTACCTCGGTTTTGTAAAATATAGTTTATATTTATTTTTAAATATTTGTGTTGAATTTGTGTTATTAATTACATTCGTAGTCAAATAAAAAACACTGTTTACTTTCATTTAAAATTGTTATAATATTAAAAGCTTTTCGGACATACGTCCATCTTCAGTAATAATTACTTATAACATTAGTTATAAGTAGTTATAAGTAATTAATTAGTTATAAGTAATTATTACTGAAGATGGACGTATGTCCGAAAAGCTTTTAATATTATAACAATTTTAAATGAAAGTAAACAGTGTTTTTTATTTAAATATTTATTATCTAAATTAAAATGAACTTTCATAGTGTTTCCTCTTCGTAAATCGAAAAGTTATTCGTAGTCAGTTCAATTTCAATTGATGTCACAAAATTTGAAGTGTTTCAAGGTATTGCCACTTTTTTGACGGTTCTCTTTGTGATTTCTCAGGTATGTATAAAATGATAATTTTAATGCTATTTTTAGTGTTTTTTTCTTTATATATTATTTTGGTAATTATTATTCCCTGTATGACCGTAACCGAGTGCTTGACTAGTACTAAATACTTTTTTTTTAATGGGTGTCAAAGTACCTAATATCGAAAATGCACAACTAAAAAGTTTTTAAAAGTACTGCATCTATCATGTACCGTCTTTCATGCAGGTATGCAAGTATACAATCTACAATATATGCAGGTATACAATCTTTGCAAGTAGGTATATACTGTAATATGTATCTTTTTAAATAAATTTTCCATTCAGCAATGAGGTATTTCATCTGTTATTTAAGTCCATCAACTTTTGTGATGGTATAACACACCATATTACATCAATAAAATAAACATTCGCTTACTACAGATGTCTCAAATTGAAAACTGTAAATTATTAACCGAAAAATCGATATCTTGGCCTTACAAGAAAAGTTTGCATGATGGGTTTTTGATTTAATTCGCAAAGAAACATATTGAATAAATTTTTCATATTTGTTTTATCTTTATTTGCATTCTCGATAAAATATAATTTAATCGGCATTGTAATTTAAAATAAAAAATGCTAGCTACCCCACTTGTGAAAAAGCCGTGATGGTATGAATGAATGAACAAGTGTTATAAGATTCTATACAATGTCGTTTTTGTTCAATCTGAAAATATTATTAAATACGTAGGTACCTAGCTAAAATAACAATCAAATGAGCAACAGTTAATTTATGTACGTACCTATTTGTCAACTAATTGTTATAGGTAGATAGGTACTATCATCAATTCAAAAGATAATTTAAATCAAATCCTACAGGACGGTCACGTGTTGATCACATTGAACAGGAGAGCATGCATGAGGAATTGTATGACAGTGACGGAAGCGAAAGATGTATGCAAGGATAGAAGGAAGTGGCGCTCGATCCTTTCTGCCGACCCCGAGAAGGAAGCGGCGTGATGGTATGGATGGATGGGAGTTTATAGTTTATAAAATCACCGTTACATTTCAAAGTCATTTGTACTTTAGGTTTCACAATTTCTATTTTGAATGTTTTTTAAGTATTCTACAATGCACATCCGTTACTTGATTATTTAAATCGCGATCGATTTCGGTAAACCTATACCACTGACGAGCGATATAATACAATGGTATAGGTTTACCGAAATCGATCGCGATTTAAATAATCAAGTAACGGAGTGCATTGTAGAATACTTAAAAAATCATTCAAAATGTCTCGTAACTGTAACATAGTTAATCCTTCTAAAATAACTGATTTTCACAATTTCTAATATTTGTATTAACTCAGTTTAAAATGTGGTCAGTCGAAATCAGGATAAACTTGGTATCTTTATTTGCATCAGAAAGTACTGCTGCATTTCCATAAATATGGGGACTTTGTTTCCTAATAATTAAAATGAAGTTGGTCTTCATCTCTATTAAAGAGCTTTCGATTGTCACGTTGAAATGCTTTGTAATTCTCCAAGTATTCGTTGTGCACAAAGATATCACAGATGTTCTCCACTATACTTCTGTTAATGCTTATGTTTATGACATTTTACAAGTTCGGGAGTATATTTGCAGTAGGTATATATGGATAAGGTGGACTTATTATAAAGCTGTTTTGTAAGTATCGAAAAACCATTTCTGTGTCCTACTTAAGGGAGTTTGCACAGTCTGTTGGTCGATTCCATGTTAAAAGAAACTTACTTTTTAATTATCCCATATTTATCTTAATATGAAGTTGTAATTTAGTTTGTACTCATATACGAATTGTTGATGGATATTTTTTGGAGAAAAATGACAGATATTTTTGGTATAATTTAATTCAATTCAGGCAAAGACGCAGTTGAGTAATTTATAATAAAATATATTCATACATATTGTAAACCATTGAATATTTCATATTTTATACAATGTAACAGAAAATAGTTTTTAGCTGACAATTTTATTGATTTTTCAATATCAATCAGTTTGAAAAAAATACGGTCATAGTATTTTTATTATTTTTGCTTTGTGAAGGTTGTGACGATTCTCATTTTGAATAATCCATAAGTTTTTAAAAATATTTGTATTTTCGACTATTGATGTTCATATTTTATTTTATTTACATTCATAATATTTTTATATTAATATATTCATGAATAATATTGAAAAAATCCATTCCATCATTTTCATTATTGTAACTAGCTTTAAGACCGGCTTTCCTTAAGGAGAACTTAAAAGGGCAGTGCGAATGATATAGTTAAGCTTTCTTTCTGCAACTTAGCGAAATCAGTGGGAAAAGTATTTAAAAAAATAACTATGCAAACGGTTTTTACATCTTTACATTCTTGTATATTCCGTATATGGAATTCGCTTAAAGGTAAAATCATTCTTTTTATTTAAAAAGTTGTTAATTTGTACGAAAGATGACGGTTACGTAAATTTATCAAAATCATCAAGACGTCTTTATGTTATTATGGTTTGTATCTTTGATAGTAAATCAAGTTCATACAATTTTAAAATACATGGAAACGTTCAAATGATGAAAATTTTTAGTAGATTTTTTATACCTTGCCTGATATCAGCGAATATGAAAGATATATCATCATCAACATTGTATGCAAGCGACCCCTGTGCATAAAGTTATTTAAGAGCTCTGTGTCCAAGTTATTAATATTTTTAATTGCCTGTGGCGACACCCGATGAATCTCCTCTACTATATCCCCGGCAAATCTACTGAGGCAGCGACTCGCTGAGGAGGGGCCCACAATCGATGAGGCGTGGCAAAATGAATGGTATACGCAAAATCCCGATGAAAAGCATCTTATAACAGATCCAACATAAAGACTCCCAGGGTTTGATCTACCATGGGAGCAATGATCGAGAATTAACAGAATCCGAACTGTCCGTGGCAAATGGGGACATCTTCTCCATTTATGGGGCAAGAGAGACAACCCACTATGCGCATGTGGATAAATTGAAACGATAAACCATATTGTGGAGGATTGTCCCCTTTGTAGATTTTTCAGGGATATATAGGAGAAAGATAAACAAATAGACATATTATCGAATGGACTCACTATATTATTTATGACAATATTATTGATTTTAAAATCGTGCTGAAAATACATTTTCCATCAACCAGCAGCTGATTTTGAGTGCTTTAAACTTAAAATTTTAAATGTTATTTTAGTCTCCGGATCCCACTCACAAATATCCTATCAGGGATAGCAGGAATTGTCAACATTTTTATTTCACATATCGATATTGAAATTTGTTTCGAAACAACGAAATTTGTTTTGAATATGATACAAGACGCATTATTATTTAATGCATTATATTAAATTAATTCGTGCGAAAATCTTGCAAGTGATAAATCTTTGCGGAAATACTCAAGGCATTAAATTTATTAAATAACATTAAGGTAAAGTTTAATGTTAATATGATGTGGTTAGATGGAATAAATCACTATAAAGTGATAATCTCGTCACTGCATATCATCACATAATTTTTTTTATGTAAACTGCTTTGTTGATTTTGTTATGTGAATGATGATGTGCAAGAAGAATAAAATAAATAAATAAAAGTATAACAAATGAGTTGGGCTACTGTTTAAAATTGATAGTGCAATGTTGGTCTGGTAATAGAATAGATTCTGCAAGTTCATTTCAGGAGGATAGAGGAAAAGTGTTTTTACGAGTTGGCTTAGGCATTTTTTACCAGTGAATAAATTGTTATATTTTTCAGATACATTATTACGGAATTTCATAGGATATGACTGTAAAATTATTCTTGCATGCTTGATATCATAATAAATAAATCAGAAATTCCTGTTTGTTGCGAGTTGATGATCCCCGCTTTAGACAATATTATTCTGTTGACCGTCGATTGTATGCTTTAGTAATTGCTTTTCGCTTAAATCGCTTATTTTAATGAAAAAAGTTTCAGATTATTTGTTCTGTGTTTAAATTTTGTACAAAAACTCCCTCACCGACGATTTGTTTTAAAGTTTTACACTTTGTACGTATTAATTATGTCCCGTGATTGCTTTAATTTGTTTCAACTTTTTGAAAAAAAAATTAATTACATCGTATCACTGGATGTGCATCGATTCTATTCGTATTTTTAATTAAGTAATCTTTTTGATTAAATAATTTGCATATTAATTGGAACATCAAACAGGTTATATAAGGATTAAATATTAAACTAAAATAAGTATTTTGTCAGTTTACTTTATGTAATATAATAAACCTACGCTATTAATGAACGAATCAGTATTGATCTGCTGGTTAATGGCGAAGGGTTTGTCGATATTAAATAACAGATTGTCTAACTAATTTAGTACATTGTTTAACTAATTTTAAATTATGACAATGTCTCGCAACTATTACATAATTAATCCTTCTTATTGAAGTGAAATTAAAATATTTAATTAAACATTATTACAACTTGAATCAGACAATCAATCGACAAGGATATGTTAAATATTTTTATAGATTTTTTTTATTTGGATCTCTAAACATTTCACTTGTCCATTTCGTCTTGACTTTTATCCCTCAGGAAGTATAACGTTAAACTATTAAATTCTCAATATCTCAATCTTACTATTACTATGTACTAGCTTTGAATCCAGTTTGTCTCCAATCCAAATTGACAATTCATTACTAAAGGGCTGGTACATTTAAACTGCAATTATTTGATAAAACAAATAAAATGAGATGTGCAACCTTCATACAGATTAGATGACTTATGTAGTGTCATGAAAGCTGCGATCATTTAGTCATTCACACTATCAAGGCACAGATAGCAGAATAACCGAATTTAATAAATATATCAGTCAACCTCTCTGTACCATTAAAAGATAACGCAGAGGCTGGGATATTTCGTCCCTGAATTAAATATGTTAATGCCTTATTGATGGTGTATTACGAATACTTGCGCCTTTAACAATACGCTCGAAAGCTTATTTCAAAATACGATTTCATATTTTTTTGCCGGAGACGTCACCAAATTTGATCTGCTACATAATTCTGCTACATAATTATGTATATTATCATATATATTCCAATATTTTTAAGATTATCAATTTCCTTCGTCATATCGCCTATCAACGTCTCTAGTAATGTTTTCAGTGTCTATATAATATGCAGTAGATTACATCCGATTCATCTCAAACTCCATTATTATCCTACAATTTACAGCAGTGTTATTATTGAAAACGTGATAGATTTCAGATAACGTGGATTTGGAACAATCTTCCCTTACCAATAGGGTATCTAAAGCTCTTTCCATCTATCCATCTTTGTATACCTACCTATCAACGGTCTTACTTCACCCACCTTACGTAAGATTTGTGTACTTACAAATAATAATAATAAACTGTCCATTATTTTAGTTTTCTTAGATTAGTATTAAGCTATTTACCTCATAATTCAATATGGGATTATTTTGACAGCATGCTGATAAATCTAACTGCTCTGTTAGTAGGTATTCGAGTGTCTTGTAAGAGACAGGTATTTGTACAACATCACGATTACGACATTTGACATATTCAGTTCATCGATGAGGTATGCCACCCATCCTGAATTTCTTAACTATTATTGGCCAGGAGAAGACAACTTGCAAATTTGTTACGTGTTGTTGACTCGCTGGCTACCCCATTAGTGGGAAATGCATTAATGGTATCAATTAATGAATGAATTCTGAAAATATGTATATCACTTTAGGAGGACAATTGTACCTTGGAAACCTTCACTTAGTGCTGGCTGCCCCAGTTGTAGTAGACACCGTGATGGTATAGATAATCAAACGTATTGATGCGTAGGTCAACCTACTCCATCTTCACGACTCATAAACGTGTTTTTGAGTTTATAACAAACCCAGACGAAAAAAATGGAGAATTTTAATTATGTTTGTGCAAATAAATAATAATATCTTCTTATTTTATTTTATGAGTTTTTCACACAATAGAATGTCCTAATCTGTGTTTATGTCCAAGTAAGTAGTAGAATTAAATGCTGGGTGTGAAGAAATGGTTGAAATCACATGTTTTAATTTTCATGAAGAGTTGCACATGATAGAAATCGGTTTTGGTTAAAATCCATTAATTAATTTAAATTTTTTGTAAATCTCTGAAATCAAAGATATTTATTTCATCCTTGTTTCTGAGACAGTTTACATTATTGCTTCAAACTAATCCTTATATTACTGTATTGTATTGTCGTCATATACTTACTTTATCATATGTTTTCTCTTGCGCAACACAGTATTAACGTTTCGTCTAGGGATGCATAAACTGACTGCTGAATATAATAATAATATGTAGTTATTTATTACAGAATTATCTCACAATATTTATTATTATGTACACTTCCAAATACGTCATAAATACATACACTACCGTTTCCTAGTGCGACTTCATCATAGAGGATAGACAAGGATTAGCACATTGCAGTGTGAAGATGAAGAAGGAAATGATAGTACGTTTAACAAACATTGTTTACCTTACATGTAGCGGCTGTCGTCCCCTTATGATTTAGGGTCAGGAAATGATTTGAGGGTGACGAAAATAATTAATTTAATATTTCATACTAAGAAATAATGATTAACGTCATTAACGCATGCATTTATTTTACTCGCACATAATTTTCCCCATGTCTGTTAAACAAATCATATTAATACATATGTCAATTTATTAGACTTCATTTTCTTTTGGTCGTCCCGTGGAGCACCCGGTAAAGAATTGGTCTCCCACTTTTATCCGTAAGTTTATGAGTGTCCTGTAAAAGGCAGGTGTTCGAAAAAATTAAAACATTTTACATCGTCGTACCGCGACAAGGTTTGCCACTCATCCTGAATGTCTTGATTTTATATTGGCACGGAGAGGATAGCTTTCATGTTTATTATATGCAGCTGGTCTGCTGGCTACCCCACTTGTGGGATATGCCGTGATGTTATAGTAGTAGTAGTTCTTTTGGTCGTAGGGCTTTGGATATTTTCAATTCGTCTCTTTTTATCCGTCCTATTTATTTCTTCTTATTTCACACTTAAAAGCTTATCTCAAAAGCATAGGTCAGTCCATTTAAGGCGTCATAGTAAAAAGTAAAGGGGTTATAAAAAAACAATTATTCGAAAGAGGTGATTATTATAACAAGATTGATTTTAGAGTTAAAGGAATATTTAGGAAAACAATGTTTATTTACTGCGAATATTTAAGATTAAATTCTAATATCACTTTATTAACAATCTAACTTTATTGATTTCCAAAATAAGCTATCACATTTTTCTCCCTACATTTTTTTAACGTAAATAAATAATATTTTTAAGTAAACCTATAATCAGTTGTCTCGATAATTATATTATTACTGTGTACAACATTCATTGTGTACAAATAATAGTAATGGACAATGTAGGTATTTATTTATTGGTAATATTCTAAGTATTCGATAACTATCTATGTGTTTATCAGTCTCACCCTTATACAACATTTTAATATGGGATTGTTGCTTGTCTATGCTATCATTAGTGTAAATTATTTACTTAAAATATTGCATCGTAATGTTCTAATATTATTGCACTAGTTTTAATATGCTCAGTTTTATTCAAGAAATTTCAAATATTTAAGCAATATGAAGTTGTTAGTTAGAAAACTCAATTAATGGCATTGCTATACAAAGTGGTCGAAATATTAAACGAATTTCACATCTTTAGACAGGATTCTTCTTCTGCTTTCTGTGCCATGTCAGGTCCCCCCCGAGGTTGGCGATCACTCCGGCGAAAACCTCCCTGTCCTGTGCTGCTCTGAACAGGTCATCCACTGTCGTCATTCCAGTCCACTCTCTAATGTTGCGCAGCTAGGATATCTGCTTTCTTCCAACTCCCCGTCTTCCCTCTATCTTGCTCTACAATATAAGGCGGAGGAGACGGTACTTCTCTCCACGCAGCACGTGGCCCAAATATGATACCTTCTTCACTTTGACAATCGACAACAGTTCTCTCTTGGTTCAGGATCTCCTAAGAAGTTAATATCTACTACTACTACTACTATACCATCACGGCATATCCCACAAGTGGGGTAGCCAGCAGATCAGCTGCATCTAAGAAACATGCAAACTGTCCTCTTCGTGCCAATATAAAATCAAGACATTCAGGATGGGTGGCAAACCTCATAGCTGAATTTAAGATACAAAATGTCTTAATTTTTTATTTTTTTATTTTTTATTAATTAAGAAGTTAATTTTTATTAAATATTTTATTTTTTATTAAATTTTTTATTTTTTATTAATTAAGAAGTTAATATTAGCGAACCATTTTTATATATTTTTGTTTAATTTATTATTGTATGTAACGTTTCTTTTATTTTTAAATCAAATCGTGATTTCGACGGCTCTGCATCATTGAAGAACTCTCTATTATAAAAATAAGACCTTTTTAAAATATTATGATCTCCTCGAAATCATTACACTAAAAACCAGCTATAATAATGTGCAGAGAGCAAAAGAAAGAGAGATTTTGTTTATTCTTTTTTAAACACAAATTTTCAAACACAAACAAAGCGCCCTTGAGACTGTCTAGAAACTGTTAAACGGCGTCAAAACAAAATCATTATCATCATAGAATTTCGGGTTCACGAACAATAATCTGATATTTTATGCTCAGAATTTTGCTATTTTGCGATAAATACTAATTTTCAACAAAATAATAATATCTAAACTATGTATTGTGGACACGCACGCACAAATTCATTTACAAATGAACAAAATTAATAAGAAATAGATTATATTGGACAGTATGTAGATACTAGCTTTATGTTTGTTGTCCCTCACAGTAATATGTCATTACTATAAGTAGAAACATTGACAAAATATACAATACACAATATTTCATATATGATTATTATATGAGTATTTGTAAGAACGGAATACCCAAAATGTAATATTGTTATATCATTATAATAATTTGTACTGAATAGTTAGCTTTTATACCCGACATGCATACCCTATATTAATATTCTGTGGAGACCTCGTTGAAGAACTGGTCTTCCCAGGAGTATCCCAGAAAAATCCCAGGTCTTCCATTGCTTTCTGAATGTTTTCAAATGTCCTGTAAAAGAAGATGGTCGTAAAACATAACAAATAAAACGTTAAACATATTCCATTCAGTGACGAGGTTTATCACTTCTGATTGTTATTTTTGTGAGTTGCACGGAGAGGGCGATTCGTGTGTTAATTGTATGTAGTTAGTTATCTGGCTACCCCATTTTTAGGAGAACCCGCTCTGAGAAAAATACTCACAACGAATCATTGGTACGTACTATCAGATTAGGACCAGAGATAGTACAAACGATTCGTTAGTACGAATCTATAATATTAACTTTTCACAAACAAGTCGTTGGTTATAGATTCGTACTAATGAACCGTTTCTACTATCTATGGTCCTAATCTGAAAGTACGTACTTACCAATGATTCGTTGTGAAATGTGGTTAGTATTTTTCTCAGTGCGTGATGGTATGTATTCTCTACTTCTTAAAAGTCACTTAGTGTTCGCCAAAAATGCTCGAAATTTAGACACAATTTGTATATAAGAATGACTGAGTTTAGATAATATTTTTCACACAGCATCTTATACCTCTTAAGAGTCATTCTGAATTAAAAGTTCATGTGATTCTCAGAATAATTTTGGTTTTGGAAGTAATTAATATCTCAATTGGACCTTCTAGTTCTTTTTCGTTGTTATACTTTTTGTTTTATATGATTGTATTCTATCATCGGGAATAAAGTTTTTTTATTAATTTTATCTTTATTGTATTGGCAAACAAACAAATACACGTTACAAACAAATACACGTTAAAACTTTTCTATTGATGAATAGCAAATCAGATATTATTTATAATAAATTATTATTTTGTATCAATATACTGCACGCGATTCGATCATTTCGATATCGATTTACCGATGATGAATTTCGAATTGTTCGATTATACATTAGGTACTATTACTGTTATTTGCACTTATATCTAAGTAATAAATAGTGTATTGAAATACAATTAATTAATATTTCCTGAAAATGAAAATGTAATTTAACTATAAATTAGGTTTAAATTATTCAGGAGAGATAACATATTATTTTTCTGCAATGGTAATATTATTATTGAAAATACATCATTTTCTTCTAGGACCACAACAGTTTTCAACCGATGAGATCCAAGAGAAAGAAAAACATTTACAATAGTGTGTCCACTTTCATAACATAAATTAGCATACCGTATGTGGAATATGTCTACTTTCTGGACAATATTGTTAATAAACAATCGAATAGCCAGTGCTACTGCTGATTCTGCAAGAATTGTGATTCTGTTCGTAGTATGTCGCTATGTTATGAAAAAATGAATGAAAAATTAATTCTTTTTAATTTTTTGAAGCAAATAGGCATTTATTTATTTTATTTTTTTTGCACATCATCATACACACAATAAAATCATCAAAGCAGTTTACATAAAAAAAGAATGCGATGACATGGAAG
Source organism: Athripsodes cinereus (assembly GCA_947579605.1). Taxonomy (NCBI): domain Eukaryota; kingdom Metazoa; phylum Arthropoda; class Insecta; order Trichoptera; family Leptoceridae; genus Athripsodes; species Athripsodes cinereus. The sequence goes on along the minus strand of OX388320.1, from coordinate 6,901,810 downwards.
TGGCGGATATAATATGAACAATAATTCACAGTGATAAATCCACTATCTGCGTCTGTTTCACAGTTTAATCTGTCGGTATTTTGTTATTTAAAGTAGGTAATATTATTATTGGTAGTAGTAGAAGTATTTTGATCTGATTCGCTTCCCTGGGAGAGCTGTTTGTACCTCTGTAGCTCTGCGGGGGTCGGTGACCCTCACGCCATCTAGACCTAGACAGAGGGATGACGGATGTATTATTATTATTACTTCATTGCGGAGCATCACTTAATAGTAGTCACAGGTACATTTTTGTATATCCAATAGATAATATTCGAATCACCGCTATTATTTTCGTTCCATCGCGGCTAGATTTTTTTTATTCACAGCGATTTTAATAAATGCTAAGCGTCTAAGCCAAAATGCGTAATATTCAACAAATTATGTACATAGCCAGAAGACTATAACTGCATATGATAAGCATGCTAGTCGTTCTCACCTTGTCCTAAAAATAAGTCATTCGTGATGGACGGTAAAATAGGTAAGAGTAATTGACGTGTGTGTATATCTGCATGAATTTAACAGAAGTAGTGTGCGAGGGCAGGTCAGAATGATGATCCGTCTTCTATGCCTACTCACAAGGAATGAGATACATATATTTATTTATTTATATAATTAAATTTCTGTGAAAAGCTTAAAATATATCACCTTTGCGCAATTCTATGATAGGACAGTTGATTCGTCGTTGCATTTTCAAAAAGGGGTATGTGAATTTATAAATGTTTTGACATTCCTAGAATAAACTGCTTACAATGACATCATAACCATTTTTTAAAGTGATTCTTAGTATCAAATATTAAAATTCAATACTTGAAGAATAATATCACATGCCGATAAAAAGTCCAAACAACAACTTCAATGCTCTAATGAACAGTTTTTAAAGAGTATACCTAAATAAAAATGTTGGCACATACCTCTTTTTGAATATGCAACGACGTATATACCTCATTGTCGAATTGGATGTATTATTAAATATTGTCATATGGTAATGTTTTTGGAATAAGTGGCTTTTAAAGATGGACAAAACTTACACAAAATTTTCAATCTCCCTTATTATTTAAACACTTGATTATGTAAAAATTAAAAGATTTTCTCGTGCATTAAGAGAAATGAAAAATTTGATTTTATTCTACATATTCAATGTTCAACGACCATTCACTCGTTTATGAGTGATCAGGGATATTTGTGTGTTTGATTTATATTCATACAAAACAAAATATTTAGGTACATAAAAATTCACTATAAAATAATTAATATCAATATAATCTGTCAACTTTTGGAGGCAATGCCACATATTTTTTACGATTGTCGTCTATAATATGCATCAATTTTCAAACTTTTATTTAATGAATTGAAATAATTCAAGTTACTGCTATTTAAGTATACATTTATATGTCACTCACCCCTAAGAGGAAGGTACCTGCGCTGGAGAGGCGAGTAGCCTTCCTTCCTTCCACCTCCCTGTTTACCTGCCCCCATGGGATGAGCGAAAAATTTTATTCTGAAAAATTCAATTCTTGTTCACGTTCATAATATTTTTTTTCGTTTTTATTTTTCAACTTTCATTTACGAATGACATATTGCGAAACATTTTCTCTTTTTATCGCTGTTTCGTTTACATTATCTAGCTGGAAATTTAAAGATAACAATGTTACCTTTGGAAGTAAGGACGAGTATACAAAGACTTGAATGATCTTATCGATTTTTCTTAATTGAATATATTTTAGTAGTATAGTTGTGAACAATATACATACATACCATCACGGCGTCTCTCAAAACTGGGATAGCCAACAGTACAACTGCACACAAAAGCTCGTCTCAAGTAAAGAAAAGGGCTTCCACTCTTTTCTATTCGTTTTCAATTGTGCTGTAAAAGGCACGTCATCGTAAAACATCACGTTTAAGATATTTAACATCTTTAGTTCAGCGATGAGATACGTCAACCATTCCGAATGTCTTAACTTATATTGGCACAGCGAGGACAACTTGCATGTTTGTTGCGTGTAATTGGTCTGCTGGCTACCCCAATTTTGGGATATGTCATGGTAGTAGAAGTAGTAGAAGTAAAGGCTTATATCTACCTACACTTTAATGTACCTACGAGTAAAAGACAATAATTAACATCTTCATTTAGATGCCTTGTGATACAATTTCTACGAAGATATTTTAATAGGTAAAGAGAGTCAAGAGATAATATAAAAAATAAATACAATATATATGTCGTTTACACTGCATTTTGTTTTGCTTACTTCTGCTTTCATGGAATTTGAAAAAGGAACTTTTTTATAAATGGAACGTTCTCGTGGAACCTTATTTGTAGTATTATAATATTTTATAGCTACTGTTAAGGTATACCTATTGCAATGCATGTCTGTATATGTGTAGGTATAGATGTGAATAGAAGGCAGGTTTTCAATACCTCAATAGGCAGGTACTTGCCCAACCAACCACGTAATACCCTTCGATCTCATTACAATAATAACGTAATTTGAATTTTCAAACTTCGAATAATAATAATAATAATATAATCGAACGCTTTCATTCTCCCGGGTTCTCTGTTGAAAATACTCTATGGTATACCTAGATGCCTACCTTTCCACATACCTTTATAGTCAATGGTATATCGGCGTATTTCCCGCGGAAATCACCTCTTTGAATACGTTTCCCGCCCTTTTTACACCGTGGAGCGGCGCCTGCAGCTGAATTCGAACTCGGATTATTTGTAAAAAGTGAGAAAGTGTGTCTAGCAATGTGTCGAAACATAATGTTATCATGTTAACATATTTTTTATTCGTTCGCTTCATTTTTTTATAGCTTTTCACGATGTTTAATGGAGGTAATTTTACGATTTATTTATTAATCAATTAAACGTGGAATCGATTCCCATTGATTTTTTACACTGTAATGAGTTTTTCGTTTTGCAAAATTATTGGTTTTAGCCTTTAGCATTGCTGTAACCCATTAAACACGCTTTTTTTATTGAAAGAAATCTAATGCATATCAGTTTCATTACTTTAATGATCGATTAATTGAACTTTTTTCGTTATGTAGGGTGTACCAATTTTGATAGGATCTTTTTATTATTTGCTGTAAATTATTTATTAATCAACTGTATTTTCTGAAAATTAAACCCTGCAAAAAGACTTCCCTCTTATTTATAAACATAGATCAACTTCGACGGTAACCTGGAGGTAGAGTCTCGTCCTCATGCACAAGAGGTGCGCGGTTCAATTCCAGGTGCCGGCAAACTTCTCCTTCACGGCACAAGCTTTAAGCTGAATGTGAAATGATGTATGAAGTTGCGTTTGGGTTAATTACAAAAACCCAGATACATCTTTTTGAAAAACTAAAAAACTTTAGCAATAGATCAACTAACGGTTATAAATTTTAAAGAATTATTTTTTTATTTGAGATGATTTTTTTATTTATTTACCTTATGTACATATGTAAGTTAAGAGGTAAGCAAGTAAAATGTATATATAATGAGTTACAATCCATTGGATTGGTCTGCAACGAGTTTGGTTTTTCTTCTCCATTCGTCTCTATTCTCCGCCAGTCTTTTCAGCTCTACGTATGAGCCACAGTTCATATCACTCTTCAGTTGGTCCATATATGCGTCTCAGAGTGCGTCTCAATATGCGTCTCAAGTAAAATGAGAAACAATAAAAAGTGCAAAAAATTAATACTATTCTCCCTACACCATTACTACGCCTCCCTTAAGTGGGGTAGTCACCGAACTAACTGCATGTAAGTAGCATACAGGTCGTCCTCTCAGTGCCATAAAAAAATAAACATTTAGAGTGAGTGGCATGCCATATCGCTGATTTGAATATGTTAAATGTCTCATAAGTGATACGATAGTGTTGTAACATTTTTTTTTAATTTTTGTGTTAAACTGAAAATTGTTTATAAATTTTGTAAATATATGCAATAGTTCGCATAAAGATAGTAGGTATATATATTTTAATTCGCCCTCTCTTCAAAGAACCAATTAAATTGTGTATTTTTAATTAAGTACCTACCTATAATATTACAAACCTTATTTTCTTAGGTAATCTTAAGTTTGCGTAAGATGTTTCCATTCAAAATTACATTATACATAGTAGGAATTGTAAGGGTATATACTGCGACTATTCCTGTGTACTATGTTCTGTACCCCTGTAAGCACCCTTAGCCCCCCTCGTACACCCCCACAGTAGACTCGACTCACACAACTATACACTGACGTGTTGTTACATCCTACATACATAATATTAGTATTACATTGAAAGGTAAGAGAGGGCGCAACTGGTCATGATGCAATCGTACTTTATCAAAGAAGGTATTCAAATTTTAATGTTTTATTCGATGTTTAACTGTTGTTGTTCGATTGGGAATATTATAATCGATACACATTTTCATGATTTTGGACAATAATTTTTATCATTTTTAGTTTTATGTCGTTTGAAGAATTTATTTATTTATGTAGAAATTGCATTCATTTGAGGATGATTCTGTATTTGGTGAACTTTTACTACTCAATTCCTGTGAAATATTTGAAATGTTCATTTAAATTCGAAATACAAAATTTTAACATTTAAAACGACAAAAAAATTGCAAGTTTCAAAATAAATTCGCATGGAAGAAGTGAAAAAAGTGTAAAGGGATAGAGCTGTGTAGCATGCCGTTCTCTCTGTCTATCTCAGTTTTAATAGGTATAGTAGTACAATATAGTAAAATATTTTTTATGATAATTTTGGTTTGTATGTGCGGCTAGATGGGGGTCTTCAACTCCTGAGTTATCCAGTCGTGTGGTGAGTCTCTTCAATTTTCCTTATCTTTTTTCTCTTTGGTGTTTCTTTTCAGAACATAGGTTAGCAACCAGCTCCCTTCATTCATTCCCAACGCTTTGAAGTCGTTGATAAACATGCGTTCACAGTTTTCCATGTGACATTCGAACTTTTCGAATTTTAAAATCGTTTTGGTTCCGACTTCTTCCGCATGTCATTTAAAAACTTAGTCGCTCTAGTCGACTGCACTATTACTACAACCACCACAAGGAAAGTAGGTAAGTAGCCTGACTATACTAGAAATAGTCAGTAATACCAATACATGCACACTATTACACTACACGTCATCTAGTACTGTTTTGAATGTGAATGTATTGTATAGGTAGTAAGGTACCTACCCTTCATAGTAGTATGCTATATGGTATGTAGAGTGCGCCGTCCCCGTTCATCTCCCGTGGCCCCCCAATGAAGCCCTCCTAGCTGCCGGGAGAGGTGGGGTTTCCCTGTTCTCCCCTCCCCCGTTCTGTACGTTGTATAGCCCTTCACAGTCGGCACACAGTTTTCCTACTGCCACACTGTGAAACAGAAGTCACAAACATTATTTTTTTGTAAGAGGTAGTTTTTTGTAGGATAACGGTTAACATTTTACAAACAATGGAAAAGATGCGAGTTTATGTTTTCAATACCACAAAAAATATGTATTTCGAATTAGATTTTTATCTAGTATTGGAGAGATAGGAGTTAGCAGTAATTATTGTAGCAATTGTAGTTGTTTAAAGTCAATTACGAGTAGTTTTGATAAAATCTGCAAAATGAATTTATGTAGGTACTTTATCTGCTTTCATTTATCATGGTTTTGACTTTATTAAACATAAACGCTTCTTAAGTATTTATTATTATTACCTGAAATTTTATTTGCTTATAAATTTGCTTTTTCTTGAAATGTGTTAAAAATTACCTTATAGTTGTCGTTAAGGGATGCATTATAATTAATTTCTACACATCTAACAACCCTTTAACAAACGCTTTGACATTTTATTCTGCTCTGATATTTTGTGTTCCTAAAATTAATGTGAATTATCTTAGTTACCTTTCGCTGGTTAACTTCAACAACCTCGTATCTAATTTTTATCAATTTTTCATTCTAGATTAACAATGTTTTTAAAGGCTTTAAGGAATTAAACTAATTAAATTATTCGATTAATTAGATGCAACCTTAACTGAAATTTAAGTTCACACTAAATATATTTTTGTTGTGTAGAAAAAGTTTTGGAGTTTTTAATGTCTCCTTCAACATGGTACTTTTTTAGATACGAGGTTGTTGAAGATAACAAGCGCTTTGTCATGGTAAAACCTGCTTCAGTATCCTGAGGTTTAATATTTCTGCCCTACCTACGTAAGTTTTCCAGCCGGTCATGGATCGATCGCCGCCGCCCTACACCTCCCCTCCCCATCCCTGCAGCCCCACACCCCTTCCCATCATCCCACCATTCAATACCTACCAGCATAACACCCACGTATCCTGATCCCTCGCCCGTAACACCTACAATACCATCACACGAGTAAAAAAGTCCAGCATCACATTGTGATTACACAAAAATACCCGAAACATATTGATTAACATTTTTACCTTTGCGAATAATTTTCACCTTGTCTGTTCACGATACGAAAAAAAATGTACAATGAAAATTTGCCTTTATACAAAAAAGTACTATCCCTTTGTAAAATATATTCGCATGCTACGTGTTATTGATCCGCGCTTTTTATATGAAACGTTATTACATTTTCCACTGGTTTGATGGATGTCGACGGACGTAGGTAGTAGTGTAACGAAAATAAAAGTTAAACTCCTAATACTACTACGTAATATTACCACCCCGTGTAAAATGTATTTGCCCTCTTCATTGTATGATGTTGTCTCTTTTGCATTCATAACTTGGTTACATACTAGAGTGAGATGAATATAATAAAATTGTACGATGTATTTGTTTGCAGTTTGTATATGTATTTGTAAGTGCATTCTGTATGGCATTGTGTATGTATATTGAATATTATTTTATACTAGAGCACTTTTTATCCGGCTTTGTTAAGGAAATAAAGATCAAATTTGACATATCAAATATAAAATATTGGTAATTTGCAAATAAGTTATAATCTAATTTTTATTAATAACAGTTCAAATGTTTTTATTTTATTTATAGCGTGAGTCTTTTATAATAATAATAATAATAATAAACTTTATTGTACAAAATATTTTGTACAACAAAATATTTCAAACAAAAATAATGAGATTACAACATGGTATATACAAATATTTTGCACAATGGGCGAGTTTATCGCAGGGACGCGATATCTTCCAACTAACCCAATACATGTTATACAATACACAAAAAAATCAAAACTTATGTTTTTTTTTTTTAAATACAAATATTGAACCATGCATCAAGTTGCAACATAATTTTATTATTCATCTTGAAAATATATTACAAAATTTGAAATAAAAATATTAAGAATACACTTTACTCAGTTGCCATACAAAAATGTTGTTGCATTACTTAATAAAATGTGATATTATATCTGTTAATTAATAAGATGCGTAAAAAAGTATCCTCAAACCAGCCAAGAGAATGGGACCTTGTATAGAGTGTATTTTACCTCTTTTTTTTGCATGTTTATGGTATCCGTAAGGAATTTATAGTGTTGATACACAAGTAATGAAAGACAAGTGTTATCATCATAGATTTCAGTTGAGAGATACGTCTTTCCTAATTTCTCGTTATGACACATTGATAATGAGTTCTTCTTCTTTTCGTCTCGGTCAGCAACGACAAACAATAAAAACACCAAATCCATATCTAAACTCCCATTCCCTCCCAGAAAGCAACGACCTCTCTTGCAGCTCCCCCCAGATGAGTTCGCCCCACGAATTCCTCCCATTGACACTGTCTGGGAGCCATTGGGCATGTCAGGAGGTGTCCAGTGTCTTGCTCCTCTCCACAGTCACACGTCGTGCTTTCAGCCAAACCCCATCTCTGGAGGTTCTTTCTAGTGCGTCCCACTCCTGTTCTGATTCTGTTGAGGGTTTTCCACATCGGCTATGGTAGGTCATGGCCCGGACGTAGGGCTTCCACTGGGATGTTAAATGAGTTTATAAGTCGAATGACGCCTCCCTCGATTGAAATCTAGAATAGAATAAAACGCTTGTTTCTAATTAATTCAATTCATAAAGTACATATATTTAAACATACACATGAACTGACTAATTTATTATTGTCCCGATAATACCAGAATCCATATTACACGAATGCAAGGAACTGAGTTATAATTAATTCCGGTTTGATCTACGGTTTTCCTGTTCAGGTCTGTCTGTTGTCTATTGACATGTTAACGAGGTAAATATATTTATCTCCCTCTGTATAATTATTTTCCGGTTGAATGTTTACTGCTGTAAGAATGAAAAAGGTATATTATTTGAACGAAATGCGCTAACTTTTCTTCTACTTGACTTGATACTTTTAATTAGGGATGTTTATCTGATTCGTGTAATAGGGATAGGGTTTCTCGTGTTAACGATATCCAACTTTTCATGATAATTATTGAAATTGAACAAAATTAATTTCCTAAGCAATTATTTACTTCAATTGGTGAATGCATATTTATAGAGGAAATTTGAATCTTGTGTTTTATTTTTTATTTTTATTTTATAATATATATAAATCCGTGGTAGTTTCAAAGTCGCTCCCATCGGTGAAAAAATAACCGAAAACCGATTAAGATGGTACGGGCACATCTTGAGACTACCACAGGATAATATGATTAAAAAGACGATGGACGTGGAAGTAGGACCCAGAAGACCAGGCAGACCAGTGACCACCTGGATGTCCACAACTGTCAGGGATATGAAGGAGGCAAAGTTGCGCGCGGAGGATGCAGGGGACCGCAAAACTTGGAAGATGAGGACTAGGAGAGCCGACCCCAAGTAAATGGGATAAAGGCGAGGACGAAGAAGATATATAAAAGCAACAATGAGTGACATGACAGTTGTTACCTTTGCGTCACTCAAACTATTGTCCGTTTATTGGTTTCCTTTGTGAAAATGTTTCAATTTCTTTTATCGTTATAAAATACTCATTTTTTTTCAAGAAAACAAAGATAATGCGAATTCAGGTGATTATCTTATAGGTTTTTCTTAAATTAAAAGAAATTAGATTCGTAGGTTCTGTATATTTTCTGATAAAATAGTTAATTTATTGTAGTTATTTTTAGAAGTAACAATTATTTGAGGACTCCTTGCTTTACCGCAATGCAAAAATCAGAGGAACCAATACATCATACACATCAACGAAACCCATAAATTATATAAAAAAAATAAATAACCAATACTCATTATTAATAGGTATACACATTTATTTGAACAAAACAAAACACACCAAAATATTTATACGTGAATAACTAAAAAATTAGATGAATGAAAAATGTTAAAATATTATCGACTCATTCTTTGATTCTACTCATTGCTTTTTCTGTTACGGATGATAAACCGTATATTTATTTATTTTATATTTACTCCAGACTCTAAGGTGGAGTGTGCAAACCTCTCAAGTCCATATCAATATACATACAATATAATACAAAAGATAAAAAAATAATACATATTAGAGTAAAAATAAGTAGAAATGTACATTTCATGTAATGATTTCATCTACTTTTCTAGTAGGAGATGCCGTGACTGTGTAGAAAGAAATAATAGACAGTATCATCATGTGATTTTTATTCCTCATAGAATTTACAATACTATTTGGTCACTAAATTTCATATTGAACTTTTAACATCATATATTATATATAACTGTATGTGGGTATGTAATAATTTAACATATCCATTATATATGTTTCGGTTGGACGAGAAGGTTAATAGAAGTACGTGTAAGGGAAGATGTAAAATGAAGGCCATTTAGGGAAAGGAATGGTCCGACACCTTTTTAAGGATATTATTATGATTGTTATTACATTGACCCCTTGTTGAGGTCACGTGGCTACACTATCATTATACTCTTTAAAGGGCCGACACTTCAGGTGAAGTATGAAAAGTGAAAACCACGAAGATAAATATAATATTTTATATCTTATTTCTATCTATGAGAAAGACACCAAAACACCAGGAATAATATCTTAAGAAAAGGTGACTCGGTTGGTGTGGAGATGTTCTGAATGAAAGGACTTGACTATTGGCCCATTGAATGAACTTATTGCACATTATGTTTCATAAAGGTGGTTTTATTGATTCGTATTGTTGCATAGCTCATCGCTAAATCGGAGATGTGAGGTTTAATGACAAGCTTTAAAAACAAAAAACGAACGATATCTCTTTTGTTCTGAATACGCCGCGGATTTTTCATTCGCAAATGCATTTTGTTTCTTTTGAGGTGTCTGTAGTAGTTAATTTATTAGTGTATAGTTAATCATAACCATAATATAATTTATCAAAACATATTAGGTATGTATGATTGTTCTCTTATTAATACATACCTACTCGTATAATTATTATGTTTGCTTCTTTTGGTTAGGTTTAAATTATTTATGTATAGGTATATTGTTATTATGTAAAGGAACTCGCCGACAAATCTGTTTTAATGGATTTGGCGCGACTGTATTTTTGTATTTTATACTGTTTTATATGAAATAAATAAATAAAAAAAAAAAACTAAAAAAAGCATATTTCTAATACTTTTTCGTTCTGTAGGGAATCTCACCCAAAGCAGCTAGACAAAGACAGCAGATATAAGCTACATAAATACTGTATGTGTTAAAGTATTATTTTGTTATAGCTTGGCTAAGATAATTATGTAGGTGTGAGTTGCTAGCTTTATATTGTGTAACACTACCGGAATAGGTAGCTATTCATTTTACTACGGTATAATGGCACAGCTATTCGATATTATGATTAGCTTCACATATTATTACCCTTCCTTCCACATATTATTTTACCCTATCTATATATCTATCTGCAATGTAGTTTCTTAAATTGTGAGTCATAATTGTTATTCTTTGCGGGAAAAATAAATAAAAAATTATTGGCAATAATAAACCTAAACAGAAGCAAAAAATTAATAGGCTGAAAGTGACGGGTTTATCGCTCTGACAAATTCTAACAACCAGCTTTTAAAAGTAAGTTTTGTAATTTTTCCCATTGCTATGTCCATCAAGAGAGATAAAAAATTTCCTCCTCCTTCATATTATCCAATTTTGAGACATTTTCACCCAATGTACACCAAATTGTTGTTGCATTTATTACAAATTTGGCTCAATTTTTGTAATTTTGCTACCAATTACTTGCTTATTTAAAAATGTGTGTCATATAAAGCAAACGATAACTCATCGGTCAGATGTATAATGACCATTATTTTTCTTCTGATCCATGGTAGATCCTTTACTTAAATTGATCTATGCGCAATAATCCGACAAGTTAAAGCTATGAACTTTTTTTCTGAAAAAGATTACCATACAACTGTAACATGTTTGAGAGTGCCTGATCTACTAGTATTATTATCTTTGAATGCCCTGAGGTCTGCGGAGTCAATTGTTGTATATAAAGTTGTAAGGATTGCCCTCAATGGAAAGATATTCCCTTATACGTAGTTTCATACAAGCACATAGACATGATACTTGAATAAGTTTATTTTAATGAAATATACAACATACATACATTTAAAACAATAATATACTACTTATTTACATGCTTAGTAAGAACCATAATTTCGAGTTGACTGAAAGAAATTGCATATGCGATAAGTATCGCCAACGCCAAAAGTTTATTAAAGTCGTGTTTATTTGTACTGCTTTTTTGCTAACACATTTTTTATTTATTTAATAATTTTTTACACCGTTTTTCGTCTTATTTTTTTGAGAATATTGTAGTGAGTATTTTTTTCCAAATGACCTTAAGGGTTGTATCTTTGTGGTGATTTTTGTCGGGGGGAGCCCTACAGAAAAAACCTTGAGATTTCCCTCAAGAAAACAAATATATTTGAGTTTGGATGACATAGGAGCTCAACTCCCAAAATATCCAGGGGAAAGCGGTAGAAATCCTTGATGCTCACTGTGAAATGAAGCAAAATTTTTGGTATGATCACAAATATTTACTCACATTTAAATATCTACTCACATTTGTGCACAATGCTCTGTACGCAGGATCAACCCCGTACTATATTAAGGAGGCTTTTGAATACTTGGCGAGTCACGGTTTACCTCTGAGGTCGAATAACCAGCGCATCCTGTCAATCCCGGCTCATGGTACAACTTTCATCTCAAAATCTTTTGCAGTTCAGGGTGCTCGTTGCTGGAATAATCTCCCTTCAAAATTTAGGCTGACTCAAAGTCTGACGTCTTTCAAGCGAGCCGTTAAGGACAAAATGATTTCCACAAACACAAACACAGCCTCTGAAACCCATCACTCCTAACCCCCCCCCCTTTTCCCCCTTTTCCTTTCCCTTTATGCATGTATGTTTGTTTTTTTTTTTTTTGCAGTCTCTCCCTTTTTTATATATATGTGTGTATGTTTTTTATTTTCATCGTATGTTTGTTTATTTTTTAAGTTAATACTTTTGGGTTAGTTGGAAGAGATCGCGCCTTTGCGATAAACTCGCCCTCTGTATATTGATTGTATTTAATTTGAATGTATACCTTTTATGTAATTGTTTTTTATCAATGTACAGTAAAGAATGAATAAATAAAAATAAAAATAAATATTTTCTTTGGTTGATTATCGTGTAGCTGGGATGGTCGGTAGTAGGCTGAATTTGCATATATAGTGTCGAAATTTCAATCCATCTTATAAGTAAGGTAACTACTGGACTTACAACGTGTAATTCGTCCACTTGGTATCAGTGAGAAGTACCAAGACATTCCGAATACATGACATTATTTATTGCTGAATTCATTACTAGTTCAGCTAGTTCTATGGCTATTGTGGGAGAAACCGATATTAGAGAGATATATTTATTTATTTATTTATTTAAACATACACGGCAACAAGCCTTTTACATGTTAACAAAATACATATTATGTAGACACAACAATGACATAACAATATATTAAATAATAATTTATAGTGTCGAAGATCAAACAGTAATCAGGGAATACTATAATAACAATTGAAATAATAAACAAAAGAAATAAAATAAAAAAAATATCATTATAAAATCAATAGATGCATTATAAATTTTAAAATTATTCAAATTATAAATCAAAATGAAAGAAGTCAATAACCACATAACAATAATAATTTTATAATATGATAATAATAATAAAATAATAATAAATAAATAAAAACAATAATAATAATTAAAGGAATTCAAACTACAATTACAAATTCAAACAAATTCGTGAATAATAATACAATAATCAATTTAAAATAAAAAATATACCTTTGTATATAATAATATTAAAAAATAAATAAAATCAATATACAATAAATGGGATAACTGTTAATAAAAATAAATAGAATAATGAATATAATAATACAATAATAATAATAGATATAATGTCAATAATATTATAATAATAATAGATAATATGTCAATAAATAAAATGTATATAGAATGTCAAAACAAAAACTTAACGAGAATGAAATGCAATATATAGTAATGAACTTTTTTTATCACATCATACTCCGAATAATATAAAAAGTGTGCATATAAAATTTACACATGTAGATATACTAATGATAGATATAGTTATACGTAGTAGGTATCAATTAAATCTCCGTGTTCGCTTGTCATTCAATATTGTTTCAATGTGTCACAATAGTAATACGTTCAATTGCGAATAATGTGAAATGAATTAATTGAAAATTGTAATTATCACCATTGTTTTCATTCATTCGTACGCCTTTTGTTTCATTTTGTTAATTCTTTATTTTTTAAATTTCAAATTACAAAATTAAAAATTGTTTTTCATTTGTTTAACATTTTGAAACGGGACAGGATGTAATATGTTGCATAGGTAGTTACCTACTTTTTGCAAACTCGTTGTAGGTATTTTGATTTTATTCAGAGTGCATTCTGTTTGTGCTAATTATTTTTGAATGCCTTCTTCCGTTTGTATTCCAAGCAAAGAATGGGTTTTTCACTCTTTTCCGTTAGGTTTCTAGTGTCCTGTAAAAAGTGGGTTTTCGTGATACATCACAATTCAGAAATTTCAACAACTTCATTTCAGCGATGAGGAATGCTATCCATCCTAAATGTCTATTTAATATATAGGCACGGAGAGGAAGATTTATATTTTTATTACATGCAGTAGGCCTATTGGATTCCTCACTTGGGAGGGATGTAGTGGTGCGATGATTGCGCACCTTATAACTTAACAGTTTACTAGGTGCGCAATCATTGTGAACGAAACTATTTGATATTTATCTACATAATTATTCGAGCCAAATTTCGGTGTGTAAAGTAAAAAGAACAAACTTTTCAAATACGCACCATATTTTTTTCGTACTTTGCAATTAAAGTAAGAACAAAAAATACGAAAACTGCTACTATCCTCTTCATTAAAACTTGAAATGTAAAAAATAATTACAAAATTTAAAAACAGGTGCGATTTAAAAACACCTTGAAGTGCGTATGTTTTAATGTAGACCGTTAACTTCTCACTACGTATATATTGAAGAATCCTTTTAAGTAATAGAAACATCAAAGTGTTTTATAATAATGCTTTTCAAAGCAACTTGAAATAAAGCTCGTTTTGTTTGATTTGTACGGTATGAGAAAGTGTGCGTGTGAGTGTTTATTATCAGAACTTTGTAATGAATAAAAAGACCATGGATCAATGTAGTTTTTGTACATAATAATAATATTATTATATGTAACAGTCAAAGTGAACTTGACAATACTAGTAATGTTCTCATGCTTCACAGGTTTGTATAAATGTAACTGAGTTACTTGTGTAATCAATGTGGGAAAATTAAGCCTTTTTTATAATTTATATGTAATATTTTCTTAATTATTTACTTCCTAACAATATTATTTTTAGAATATGTAGTTTTAATTTGAAACGGGAACTTCATATTTAAAATAAATTAAATACTATACTATACTATACCATCACGGCATATCCCACAAGTGGGGTAGCCAGCAGATCAGCTGCACGTAAGATTCATGCAAACTGTCCTCTTCGTGCCAATATAAAATCAAGACATTCAGGATGGGTGGCAAGCCTCATCGCTGAATTTAAGATGTAAAATGTCTTATTTTTTTCGAATTTCGAATAAATTAAATCTTGTTTTTCTATTTTCGTAAATGGGGCAGATTTTTTTTTTTTTTTGTTATAAATAATTTTAAAAACTGTTAATTTTTCATGATATTTTGTGTAAGAATTTAGTCTATAATCAAAGTGGACTTGGTGCTCTAGCAATTGATAAAGGCTTAGTGTTTGAATTTCGTATTAAAAATTCATTCAAGAACATAGACTTTAATTCTTTGATTCAAAGAGTTTGGAAAAGGGCCGAAGGCTATTGGGCTGCTTAGTAAAAGGCTGTCCAAAATATGTGCCGGCATCTGTTATGAAAAACGTATTTATCAATTCGACAATGACTTCATGAAGCGAGTGCTATCGTTTTGTAGGTAAATTGAAAAAAATAAAAGATTTTCTTTCGAATGCTCTGTAAATAATATTTTTAAACAAACATACGTTGAAATATTTATTTGATAGTAATATGAAGTGTTATGATGTATGGTGTACATTTGTAAGAATATTAATTTGAGTTAGATATTCAGTCTTTCATTTCATCTTATTGTGTGAACTGATTCTATTGTTGATGGTATATTGTTTTATTCCTTTTTGATGTTATAACAATAACATATTGTATTGTTACACTAAACATAAATAATATAATAACATATTAATAACAGTGTTATTCATGTATGGATTGTAATTGTTGATTTATTATAAATATACCTAACGTGCTTTCAATGGATTGATCCGCTTGGTATATAAATTGTATTATACGAGATGAAATGTATGTAAGCTTTTACGGAAGTTCAGAAGGTCTTTTGAAACTTTGAAAGTCTTTTGTTTCTTGTTTATCGAGTTTGCGGTGATATTTTTTTTTTCTCATTTGATCGACATTTAGTTTTCCCTCCTATCGGCCTTTTAAATAGAATGGTATTTATAATGGTATTTACGTAATTTGTGTAATATATTGCCTTACAGAGTATAGAAGTAATTTTGTAGTTATGTTCTTATTATGAACCATTTGAAAATTTGCAAAATTTCATACCATGTTTTTGTACAGGTGTACAGGTATTTGTTAGTTATTTTTTTTAAATAAGTTATTTCTCACAAATATCCCAATATATCGATTATGTGATCTACAATTTCTCGAGTTATCGAGTCATCATACTAAATACTGTTAACAGTTCATAATATTGATGTTATTAGTATCACTTTCATTATGTATGAGATGTTACATCAATGTTCTCATTGTTCTACACTGAATCATTATCATTGTGACTGCTACTTAGATAATCTTTGACACAATAATAATTCTATGAAAATTAATTGATTACTTTATAACAAACGAAGGTCGCATAGATAGAGGTAGTGTCTTGTTGAACATCTAGTGATTATTGTCCATTGTCTCGAGAAATGATAATGCGGTGTGAAATAACGCGATGATTTTACATCATATCCCGTGGAGGCACTTGTAAAGAATATGTTTCCCACCCTTTTCTGCCAGTTTTCGAGTGTACTGTAAGAAGTAGGTACTCGTAAAACATCACGTTAAAGACATTTAAATCTTCAATTCAGTGATGAGGTATGCTACCCATCCTGAATGTCTTTACTTTTATTGGCACGAAAAGGACAACTTACAAGTTTGTTACGTGCAGTTACAGTTAAATGCCATGATGGTATGAATGAATGAATGTTATACAATATTTGTTACTAAATATTTCTAGCTTATCAAAACCTGCGATTAATTTTTAAAAGTTTTATCATAATTATTCATTCCTGATTTGTTTTCACAAAAATATTTTAATCTGACCATGACACCTTTTTTCGTAACGTTCCTCATATTTGATAACATTATTTAAACAGCAATATTTTTTGTAAAATTAGGTTCTCTAGGCTAGTTGATTATAAAAAAAAACTCTTTTTTTTTGCCGATGTTTTACTACATATATATCATAATTTGACCATTTAGGTAATTTGAAAGCTCTCGTGTAATTCTAAATATTATAAGGTTAAAATATGTTTGACGGTTTTGATTACATCTTTTTCAAAATATCTTAATTTGAGTTATATTCTCTATGCTCTTTTTTTGTAAATACCCACAGAATAATGTTCTAAATTAAAGTTCGTCGGTAGCCTGGAGGTAAAGTCTCGGCTTCGTGAACAAAGGGGCCGCGGTTCGATCCCAGGTACCGGCAAGCTTCCCTTTCACGACACAAGCTTTTAGCTTAGTGTGAAAGGTGTAGAAGGTTGTATTTGGGTTTATTACAAAATCCAGATATATCTTTTTTTTAAATGTCCTAGTCAGACATGTACCAAGATGCACTGTTTTGTATACAGCGACTTAATGTCTCAATGTAGCAACTAAATACATGGATAATGTTATACCTAAACCAATATAAGCTACAATACAGTT
This sequence comes from Athripsodes cinereus, assembly GCA_947579605.1. NCBI lineage: Eukaryota > Metazoa > Arthropoda > Insecta > Trichoptera > Leptoceridae > Athripsodes > Athripsodes cinereus. The sequence goes on along the minus strand of OX388320.1, from coordinate 6,884,363 downwards.
TAAAATTGAAGTTTAAAGTACAAGATAGTCTGTACTACCTTTTGTTATTACATAAAACGTTTTCAACATTTATCTCTCAAGACAAAATCTCAATGACTGACTACGAATGTACGTTGATACAATAAAGTGTTATATAAACCAGAGCTCTTCAATGCTTTACTTGGAAGTGTGGGGTCAACTGTCAGTTCTCTCTGCAACACCATAAAATTGCAAGAGTTATTTCTTTCTGTGGAATGAAACAGATTTCACAGTCGTTATACATATTATTTAAAGTTTTCAAATGTTCTGTTCAAATAATTTTTTATTAATTAGAAAAGATATATCTGAGTTTTGTTATAAACCCAAATACAACCTTGTTTAATAAAAGCTTGTGTCGTGAATGGGGAGGCTGCCGGCACCTGGAATCGAACCGCCGACCCCTTTTTTTTTACAAGGCCGAAACTCTACCTCCAGGATACCGACGAACTCGGACGAAGATATTTCATTAATTATTATGGTTTAGTTGGATGAAGAATAACTCATCCACTGTGCATTGTATGTTTTTGTTTTTTATTTGTAGCAATATACTGATAAGAACAAAATATATAGGGTAAGGTTGCTTTAGTCGTACCACGGCCTAAGTCGTACCCCGGCAATATCTTATCTGGTAGATATAAATTTCACCATCTAGTGTCGTCAATCTGAACTTTTTAGTTGAGTGAGCGAACGTAAAAAAGTGGGCGGCCGGCCGGCTTCCTGAAGCAAAAATATTGAAAAAGTAAGTTTTTGAACAGTTTTCATTAAATATTTTGACTCATTTGTAAGTTTTTTATGGCAGGAATGTGATACTTACCTATTTTCTTTGTTTACGTCTATTTGTAAGACTTATCTGGCAATAGTTTACGCATATTCAAACGGTACTACATTTTGAGGTTACGTCAGTGGTTTTAGTTTTAAACATAGAAGACCCCGGCGCTTAAGTCGTACCTGTGCAAAAATCCTTACTCGTACCGGTACGACTAAGGTATTAAGAAAATTGTTTAATAATTTACTAACCATTTTATCAAGTAAGTAATACCTAAATATGGCGAAGAGAAAGTACTTGGATGCAGGAGGACATGGACGAAGCTTTAAACATACATACCGTCACGCGACCACTCTCGCGGGGTAAGCTGAAAGGATCGAGCGTCACTTCTTTCTATCATAGCATACTTCTTTCGCTTCTGTCGCTGTCATACAATTCCTCATGCATGCTCTCTTGTTCAATGTGCTCAACACGTGACCGTCCTGTAGGAATTGATTTAAATGATCTTGCCATTTGATCCTCGGACGTCCACGTCTCCGAGCACCATTCCTCTCAGCCAAATATATCTTCTTGGTCATTCTGTCCTCATTCATTCTTTCCACGTGCCCAAACCATCTTAACTTATTTAAATTCATCCTTGTGATTACACCAACTTTCATTCCACATTCCTTTACTCTTTTCTTATATCACTGAAACATCGAACACAGAAACATCGGAATGGAGAAATTAGATTTAATGAATCCCGTAGAAGATTTTTTTTTAAGATACGATAATTCTATTTTCTATGTGTTATTCACTTAATAATTAGGTTTGACAAAAAAAATGTTTTAAGTTGATCTCAGACTGCATTGTTAATATTTTTTTAGTTATTCATAATTATGATATCTGGTTATTGAGTATTTTTCTATAGGTATAATTTATTATAGTGTTCAAAAGGTATATTTTCTAAGTACGACTAAGGCTATAGGTGGTACGACTTTGGCGACTAGGCGCTTTAATCGTACCGAAGGTATATTTTTGAAAAACGTTAAAATACCTATTTTGTTAAAATATTTTCAAATTTCTATGATTGTCGATTAAAAGGCAACTAAATGAAGATTTAATATATGCAGATGAATTTGTTTTATTTTCATTGCACTAAATATTATAGCATTGTTTCCTTAGGGGGTACGACTTGAGCAACCTTACCCTACTGTATAAAATATTTAGAAATCTCATTGAGTGATGATTTCCATATCTCAACCCGTAATTATATCTCATTTTTATGGTGCATGACAAAACATTTCATATGAATGGATAAATCGCACAGATTGAGCTAGTACTCAACTCAGACATGAATCTTATATTATTATGTGTATTAACGCGATGATACACACGTAAAATGCATCAAACATTATTCATTTTGCTCTGGCCGGGAGCCGGGATTTTTTGACTTAAAGGCAAATGCGTTACCTCCGCATCATACAGGAGACCCACAAATGGGAAATTATACATTTTTGTGTTTTGAAGTAAAAATATCAATGCTGATTAATTTCTAAAATTTATCAAGAAGTGAGTTTGAAAAGCTCTGTTTGCTTTGTAATAGAGAGACATTTTTGTCTTTTCTTCTTTATGCTGTGAGTCCCTATTACCTTTAGAAGTAGTATTTTATAAGTAAATTCCAAATAGACTCTATTACTCTTTTCCTTCAGAAATGATTCCTTGTTCATGTGTTAAGGTAAGTTTACAACTGTATTTAAATTTGATTTTTTCCTGCTGTTGTATGAATTATCAGTTCAAATTTAATCATATTATACTGCCTATTTTGTAAAACAAATAAATTATAATTTATAAATTAAAAAAAAAAAGAAACCGAAGTGTTTTTACATACAAATTGGTTTAGCTATTTTTGTAATCAACGATATTTAATTAATTTTTGTATCAATTCAAAAAATCTTCCATTTTATATGTTTTCTAAAAATGTGACAAATGCAATATCCATTTATGTAACTGATTTACTCTACTAACAAATGTATAAATAGTATGGACACATTCTAGATAGATTCAAATACTGATTGAATTTTTTTTTATTTATTCACAAAAATATGTACAATGATTAATTGTTCATTTAAATATAATTAGGTATATGGAAGAGTTTTGTGTATTACGAACACTTAAATGTTTTCTAACAATGGTTAAATCATTTTTGTCTAACCTAAATACAGCATTTTAGTTTTAAGATTATATAACTTTGCTATAAAATGATCGTCTATAGAGGTAGATACTAGTTTTGTCAACTTTGTTCTGTTGTAAGGTAAGAAAAGCTATTTATCTCTGAGGAATGGCTTAGAATTATTATTCAGTACTCAGTACCTTGAAAAAGTACACATCGTACTTCTATGAAGGTGACTAGTTTATGTGACATAGATTTATGTGCGATTTACATACCTTTCGATTTGATGTTTTTTTTTTTGAGTAAAATGTATTCAAAGATGTTACATTAAGCCTGGATGAAGTTGTCAAAATATGTGATCAAAGTAAAGCTGTCGGGTAGTGGTTTAATACTGAATAGATCAGGTTTTAAAAATCGTGTCTTCAGTTTTTATTTCAGAATAGAATACAAGTTCGAAATTTTTATAATTTGTTCGAATTATCATACCAACAAAGGACAAATTCACGGAAATTTGTATATTGTAATTTTTTTCGAGTGCTCTTTATAATTCAGTTGCCTAGAAAGCTTACACAAAATATTTTAACCTCGTCAGACCTGAATTAATTGTGTGAGTCGAAAAAATTTTTTTGTTTGGCTTTGGCTTTGTTTGTTTGGCTTTGGATTTGGCTTCTAAATAACAAGTTTCAGATAATTTGAAATTTTTTTTATTTCTAGATTTGCGAAAATCAATATGTTCATTGGAATGGAAATTAAATAAAAATGAGGTTTCTGAAATGTTCATTTAAATTTATTTGATATATATTAATTGATTAACACAAAATAAAGAATAAATTTACCTTTGCAAAAAAAATCCAGTAAAATTAAACACAAGCTATGTAAATATATTTTTAATTTTCTCAACCTAAAACCTGGCAGTGACACTTTGCGTAGACTTGTTATAGTTAACTTTGACAAATGGCGCAAAAAAAAATATGTCGATAAAATAGACTTCATACCGATAATTTTCAATATTAATATTAGAAAAAAGCAATAGACGGGAGCGTAAAAAATATTACTAAAATCTATGTCCATTGGAATGGACACCAGGTCTGAAGAGGTTAAAATAGTGACTGTAATTGTTTTCTGAAAACGAAAGGCGTAGGTTAAGTCTACCAATTAAACGAAATGAAAACTCGATTTATTTTCGGTACTGCAAGTGGAATTATTTCTGGAAATTCTTATTTAGTTTTCAATATTAGGAGTTTAATCACAAGCATATTTTAGTATACAAAATTATGTTTTTTCTTTTAATTATATTGCTGTATTATAGATAACATATTGACTGCGAAACTTCTCTAATACTATTACAGTATGTATGGACATAAAAAGCAACCTATAATAATAATAAAAATAAAAACAATTTCATCATGGAGCGTTGTTACGAAGAGAGAAAAGTGAATTGATGTAAGAAGTTAATCGGTAATTTGGAGAAGCTTTCACTTCATCTGAAATATGCGTGTCATACATCACCTCCTACAAACTCCTCTACGGGGCCCGGCATCACGTCCCTCAAGGGGAGGTGTATAAATGAGGATTCTCGGGCAGAAAGCATCCAAACCACGTGAAATAATACCAAGATAATAAAGTCTCTAAGGCATTTAATGTAAAGACTATTATATTTCCAAATTAATTTTGTAGGAATAGCTGTGTTTTGCTTAACTACGCTCAAATGGTGGAGCAATTATTAACAGGGCATTATAACTCTTTGTGTTGTATCTGATAAACTCACTTCTACTTCCACCTACTACTACTGGTATTACTATTATACTATACCTACTATTCTGAACAACACTATGATATCTCTCACACCCTCTCTGTGTTCTGCTCTCCTGATATTCTCCTTATACTACTATCATTATTATCATCATCTTCGTCTAATTTTCTCTTCCTTCTGTTTCGCGTATACAGTGCTATTAAATATTTGCATCGATCTCTATCATTTAATTAATTCTTGCTTACCGTGCGAGACTCTTACTGATACAGGGTATCCCTAGTTTAATTGCGATCTGTGCTAAAGTAACGGTCGATACAGGGAGCCTTACTTTTTGCACCAAAATAGTGTGCAATGTCTCATGAATAGTTTCGGATCTGATTTGAGGAAGATATAGCAAGGTGTAATAGAAAAAATAATAATGTGTACCTGTGAAAACTTAAGGTATCTTGAGTTAAATTGTGTACAAAAAATGCACTTCGAACACCAAAGACTACATGGCGACGTATTTGTATTACATATTTTACTGGCAAATTAATGGTGATATTTGTATTCCATTTTTAAATATAAGACCGATGGTTTTCAGTTAATTATTTTCATTGTTCATTATATGAATATTTAAGATAACACTATTGTTGTATCTTGTAGATGAGATTGCCTCTATTATTATTATTATATTTGGCAATGTACACACTCCGTTCTTCTTATTTACACATTAATGGGGTTGTTGTTTTGCCATTTAAATCTCTGACGTAAATCAGATCCTTTACATAGACTCGTACAGTATATAATGTTAATACTGTTGATAGAATTTAACTCAAACTTAAACCATGTTAGAAATTAGTTACATATTATGTCTATATATTTTTTTAAAGATACAATTTTTGAGTATGCCAGATACATTTTATATGGCTTAGTGACTTGTATACTGTCAGTTAACATTAAATTTGTGAATTTCAACAAAACATTTCTAGAAATAACCAATACAAGCCTAATTGATAGGTGATTGAATGACTTCGTATTTATGAATTCCGTTGCCAAATATTCCCACTTTCAAGACAAAATATTATGTTCATATTATGTAAGCATATTTTTTTGCAAAAGTTTGAGTTAATAAATTAAATACTTCAATTGTTCATGAGAAATTTGTGAAAAAGAGTAAGTGCTGGTTGAGGAACTTAAAAAAGTTTTTTTCGAATTTTTCTTCATCAAAAGCTTGCCTAATTTTCACCTTAATTTTATTCTTAACGTAATTCAACTTTAAAGTAATCATTTGTGACTGAAGTTTCGAATCTAATTAACATTACATGCTTTGTTCATATTAGCACGTGTTGCTGTTTTTTAATTACTTAACTCTTGACATTTTGAAGTATTCTAAGTAGTATATGTAGGTAGAATATATTTTGATTATCTGCTAATTAATTCAAGCAAGTATCAGCCACGTTTAAAGTTCGCATGAGGGTATGAAAGATTTATTTACAAATCTTATTTGAACATGTTTGTTTATTTATATGGAATATACTCGTTCATAGTTTGCCTAGTCAAAGCTATATTAGTTTAAACATTCTCGGGAGCACAGGACAGAAACCAACCTCCTCCATCCAGAGCGCCTCTGTACCAATTATGTCACCTCCTTCCACGACATTTCCTGCACCCTGATATTGTTGACATAGGAACGGTGTATTGTGAAAAGGGACGCCCGGGCCGACGGAACCCTTGAGGACGAAAGAACAGTGCTCTTTTTGGCCAACTATCATTGGGTATTCATAGAACATGACCCAGACAGGACCATTAAATAGATAAAAAATAGATGCGCCTGCGCAGATTCTGTAACCAATTATTTTAGAATTATATGTGAGCTTAGATATTTTTATATTTTCGATAAACTCTTGGGAATATTTAAGATTGAACAAATCTTTCGAAATATTTCTTTAAATTCTCAATAATAATAAAAAATTAAAACTTTGTAAGGTTTTTTACATAATTTTTATGGATTAGACAAGTCAGATAGATATGTAATTTTACATATGTTTGACAGATTTTATCTTCATATAAATCAGTTGAATTGAAAAATTTGGAATATCACGTAATGCGTTGAAAAATTGGTGAATTCTGTTAGTAAAGTAACTATTGAACACTTTGTCTCTTGCAAAATTCTATGAAGAAATCGAGTTGTATTTTTTCTAAATATATGTGTTTGAATTGATTATAATGATGAACACCTTGTCTAGATTCTGTACTACTGTCACCTTATCTTCTAAATAGCACTTTATACAAATATACATAATATACATATTTGTTTAGTGAATTTAGTGAGCAGCTTGTTCGTTCTAAGAAATAACGCGTTGGTTTTTCACCGTTAATGAGTTTGTTCATTGTTTCTAATAAAGCTTTTCTCATTCCAACACCCCCGCACCCCTACACACACCCAAGCCCTCCGAATTATATTATTATTTTTGTGACTGTTTGTGCCATTATAGATACTCTTTACATTGTCTACTAATTAATCTCTTAAAAAGTAAACATTGAGTCTTGGAGAGAGAGAGATAAGATTGGATTTCTATTTGCGTTGTTTTTAAATTAAAAGGGTTGAGTTTGTTTATTTTTTTTCTAAGTATCTGATATTTATTTTACTTTGTCCACAATCACGTTTAGTACTTTTCGTTTTCTATTTATTATTTATTTATTTATTTCTATATTCCATTTTATTCTATTCTCAAAACAAAGAGATCGACATGATGATAAAAAAAAAATCGACAAACACTCCTTTGTTTTTTTGTAATAGTTTATTAATTTTATCGTTTGAATACACATTTTGTTTATCAGATATATTCTATTCGGATTCATTGAAATGTACAGTTGATTTAATAATCGTTCAAAGTTTTTTGTTTAAAATAAGAATTAGTTCGAAAAATAATTCGTTTATAAATAAATTATACTTTGTAGGTACGCATTAGTGTTTGTTAAAAAAATATGCAGCAATTTTGTTTCCTTATTCCTCATTGATATTTATCAGTAAATATACGTAAAAAAACATTTCATATGTGCGAATATACTCGTATAATATAGCAATGAATGTTATATCCTCAAGACGTGATAGATTTTGTATGTATGTACATATGTATTAGGAAATAGGGATGCCACAAGAATAACAGATAATATGTACATAAGCACCACCACGTATATAGGCAGGCACCCCAGTAAAATGTATTATGCTATTTGAAGTGATTTCTTACGCCAGAGTAATTATTGTTCCCGGAAAATTACATTTCGTATTCCTAATAATATTATTGTCGTGCCTCTGAGCGTGTAAAGTATGGGAAGGTATTTCTAAAGAGAACTTCTCATAAAAAGTATCCGCCCTAAAGTGGATACATTACAATATGAATTATCGGTGTTTCGATCAAAGCCTTTCCACGGTTTTCTTTTCTCGATAGTATAATCGATTAAAATCCTTTCATAGATGATCCATTGAGCATTTTACTGAAAAAGTTTTTTTACAGGTATTTATATAGTGTCCATTTTTTAAACTTTTTCTTGGTAATTTTCTTCTATAAATTCATTTATATATTTTACTCAGGGTCTTGATATTTACGAAATTATTCTTTTTTTTGCGAACTTGTTTGCATAAATTGCATCAACGTATATTGTCTATTATTTACGTAATTGTTTTCGTTCTATTTGGTTATTTTTTTTTTGTATTCTCCAGATTATTAATTCCATAAGTGTTTTTCAATCAATTCAACTCCGGATCGAACAGAAACATTCTGTTCACTCCAAGAATCGAACCCACGATCCATCGCTTACAAGGCGAGTATGTAGACCCTAACTTTAGAGGTATGTTTTCCAATTTTACATGATACTTATAGATATTTGAACTTCTTTTAGGAATGCATGATACAGGATTTTGACGCTGATGAATTGACACGAGGTTTCATCAAGGATACTGTTTAAACCTTGGTAACATTCTCAATTTCTTTCTATTCCCTCAAGTTTCTGTTCCAGAATTGAACTGATTTGAATGATTCATATAGAGTGGCTTATATAATGAAAATCTTCACTTCGAAATAAGTAAATTTAATTTCCAATACCTACCCGATTGTATCAAAATAAAAATAAAATTGTATGACGTACATCGTAGTCTCCTTGTAGCATGTTTTGTGTTATGCCAAGACGAAATATTATTTTCACGTGAGTAAATTGTTAAAGCAACAGTACTTAGTATGTACAAAGTACAATATTATACATTCGATTACATGTGGAGTAGGTACTTCCATACAGATTGTTAAGTAGTACTGTAGCGTATACCTATACTATTTAATATATACATACTTACTAACAACCAACGTAAATAAAAATAAATCCTCGCTTATAATTTAGTCCGTTCACATAAGCTGTGTATCGCAAAATGTACAAAGCATTGCTATCTATACTATCGCGGCATCTTCCAAAAACGAGGTAGCCAGCAGACTGATTGCATGTAAAAAAACTCAGGCATATGAATATGTATGAATAGTAATTACCACATCACTGAAGACATTTTTTTTTAAGTACGTGATGTTTTACAATTATTTATTGTGTCGGTTTACACTTAGTAGAATTTCATAATTACGTTAATTGAAACAAGTGTTTCTTCCTGTTATCGAGATTGATAATGAACTGATAAGTCGTCTTTCTCGTGATCATTAATTTATAGTAAAAAAGAACACGTGTTTCAGTTTACGTAATTAAAAGATTATTTTGCCCTTTACAAGCCTCTCGTAAAATTTACGACAAAGAGTGAAAGAACTATTATATTTCGGGGACTTAAAAGATGTACTATATATCTTTACTCTTCCCTCACGCCGTGTCCCAGGTTGAGTTAGCAGAGAGAAACCAGAAAACCAGACAACTATTATGAAATAATATTATATGCTTGGTTTACCTTTTTGATTTGGATTAAGTGTGTGTACGCTTAGAGTTAATTTATTGGTCTTCAATTTGGTAAATGTTTTTGAAGATGGCGTCATTCAAGCTCGTGAACTTTCAAAGCTAGTATTAATCACATTTTTCTTATTTTTTGGGCTACAACATTCTAAGGTACGTAAAATTATTGGTATGGAATTTAGAAAAATATTTCATGCGTAACGTTCTGTGTCGCGTTAGGAAATTTTGTTCTCATTCAAAAGAAACGTTTTGGAAAATATTTACCAAAATATTGATAAATAGTTACGTGTAGGTATTGATATTATATTTTTTTAAAATGTGATATTTGTATAATGACGATTCAGAGACTATACCTTAGATTTTGATAATAATTATAATATCATAATTATACGCGGAGGACCAAAACTATTCCTATGACCGAACGATTCTTGTAGTCTGCAGTGCATTAATTAGATCACAGATTTTAAAACTTGACACTATCTATAATTTCTTGACTACGCCGAGTGCGCCCCCTGAGCGAGCATACGTTTGTAAAATTCGCTAGTTCAATTTTACTATTGTGTATTGTAACGACCGTGTCACTGGACGAAATCTGGTGGATTACAATTTACAATAGTTCAATTTTTTGTTTATTATACTTGTCATTAAGCTTGGCCTATTAAGGTAATAAAATCGAGTTATTATCATAGTGTATTTTTTTATCCAATTTATCACAGCGACAATAAGCCATTGTTCGGTCATAAGTTGTCGCGCGGCGATCTGGCCCGCAGGCCGTAGTTTAGAGAACTTTGAATTAAATTATCAAATAATTTTTTTTTTTTTTGTTTTGTGTTACACACATATAGATCAGCACCTGATGATGCTGTCCTGTGACTCTGAGTCCGCGCGAAACCGGTCGTGCGTTAGTCTTACTCAACAGTAACACAAAACAAAGTTAAAGTTTCTGATCACCTACTGTGAGATGAATATTTGATAACTGTAAACCCAAACAAAATACACACTTTCTGAAAACAAATATAATATATATTTATTTTATTTTATTTTATTTGATAATATAATTTAAAATGAAGTGTTACAAAGTTAATGCCGATACAATTAATGAACTTTGAATTAAATTAACGGTAATGAACGCATATTTATTACGATTCTATGCACTATATTGCCAGTCGTCTTTGACCCCTTCGGATCATGGTTGATGTAAACTTCTAAAATTTTCTAAAGATCTTGTTCATGTTTTCTTCTGTAAATTCCGTTTTTCAAAATAAAGAAATTTTACTTTGTCTCATATAATCATACACTAGAATTGCTTTGATAGGATTTGCTTTGCTTTAACTTTTTGATAGGATAACTTTGCTGGTTTATGTGCCGATTTTTTTATCTATTTGTATTACCTATGTATTGTAATAACTGTATGTTTGCGTAAACTATAAAAATAGGATAAAATACAAAGGCAGTACCTACCTATGTACATAGGTGCAAAAGATTTTTAACCAAATCAGGATAGTGTGAAGAATGTAAGTATGTATGCATACGTAAATAATCCTGACACATATTTTTTGCACAAGTTCATTGTTGGCGTCATTCAAATAATTATATATTTATTTAACCATCTCTTTTCATGGTTAGATTATTAATTTATCATATTGTATGACCTCCTCAATGTATTCAGGTGTGCTTTTTTGGACGAGAGGTTTGGTCAGTTGCCTGTCGATGACGTGGGGTTGATCCGCCCTAACGCCCCAGTAAATTTACACATACAAATATGCAGAATAATATTACTATAGCAACGGAACATACATTGTTGAAATGTATGTATGTATGTATGTTTGAATGGATTTATTTATGTAAATGAGGTTTGTAAAGAGCTAGTAGATCATGTTTTGGTGGAGGCGGAGTAAATACAGTGGTTTGATATCCGGCAGACGCCCGATAACGTTTTCAATTTAGGTAGTTATGTTTTATTACTATTACTATTATTATCTGATTGAGTTTTGGATGTTTGTTATTTAGGTTGGTTGGCCAAATTTTATCGATGAATAATTTTAGTTTACCACTAGGCACAATTTTATCGACGAATTATGTATCTTAGTTTCCTGCTAATTACACATTTATGTGGATATACCAACATGCTGGACGAAATCAATAGAGCAAACAAGTCTGCTTCTGTGGTAGGGCTTTTGGCGTCGCAGAACCCGTCATCTGGAACCGACTTCCTGAGGACCTCAGTAAAAACCAATCGATAACAACGTTCAGGAGCAAGTTGAAGAAATCGCTCTTCCAACATAGTTTCTCGCGCCTCATCGCACATCATCATTATATAACAGTGTTAACAAAACAATATAAAATTTAAAATACTTAATAAAACAATACAAAATTTAAAATTCAAAAACTTATTACTCGTGCATTCTCTTCTTCTTCTTCTTCACAAATCCTTACTAGAGGATCTGGAAGGCTACGTCTCCGAGCACCATTTCTCTCTGCCTTATATTACGTAATACAAGTAGTTTCAATTCAATGAACTTCATATAATATGCATTTGCCAATATGAATTTCCGATTCCAGTTACCTTTGTTAATCAATAACCGTAGGTTCAAATAGCAAACTGTTTACTACTGTTATTGTTATTGTACAGAAATGTTGGTTACAATGCAATGTGCATGGAGCTATTTGTATTTTGTAGTGGGTGGAAAATTCCAACAGAAGCCAATACCTGCTAATAAAATCAACAACGATAATAATGCATTCATATGTAAATATTCATAAAATGTCGATGTGCATTGGTCACAGAGAAATTCAATATAATGTTCTGGAAATATGTAATTTATTGTATTTTCCAAATGCATTCAATTCTGTATGGACGATTGGAATGTATGTATGTAAAATATGTAGTTCGATAAATAATACAACTTAAAGCCACGTATTTTTTCATTCTCTAGTATTTCTAAAACATAAGTATCTTTTACTTAGAGACAGTCTTGTATACCGTCTTTCAGAATACGCGAGTACTTAACATTTATTTAGTAGGATATGGGTGTATGACTACATCCGGGTAGTTCATTGCCAGTCAAACTACGAGCTTTGCAACCTCTACAGAGTACTCTAGCTAATGATCATTTAGCCAATATGATATTCTTTAAACTTCAGATTGCTAAACACCCTACTTTGACATCTTCATTCTTTGTAGCGAGCAGTTCGAGTGATTGGCAGTGTAAAATTAATCTTCAACAATCTCTATTTCAATTCGAAGAAGAACGTTGGGTAATGTTATTGCTCATGCTTGTTGAGCAAAATCCTGGTAGTTTTCAGTTAAAATTCACGAGGGACCATTAAAGGGCAAAATAAGGAAACTCGTAGGTAGAAAATAATTTACCCGTTAGACATATTAAAGGATATATTAGTAATGAGAGAAACGAAAACAGAGAATGAAAGAGGTATGAAGATCGATGTACTTTTCACCTACGCAATGAATCTTAAATATTACATCTATTAAAATGATGTAACAACAAGACTGTCTAAGTCAAGCTAAACCATCAACCACATCGCTGAATATTTAACACCTACCATCGCATTATTCATAAAATATTCATTTTACCATTACACAAGAGTTTGTTCGTAGTTGATTATACTGATATAGCCCCCGTCTTAATTATCATTGTACTTATGAGGTAGATATTTAGTATTAATTTTACTGAAATGGTTTACTAAATACTACCCTTCAACAATTCGCAGCATACCGTAGTAAATACAAGGTAGACAAAGTAAAGCGAGTGAAAAAAGTTTATGTTCAAATAATCTTTATTACGAGCGAATTTTTATTATGTTTTGTCTGAAAATTTATAAAAGTTTAATTTATCGACCGACGGTTCTTGGTGGAAGTTCGTATTAATAATTTTTAGAATGAAACACGATATATAGTAATTCCACTATTGACTTTATTTATTTTTGCGAGCCGGCTTTCAAGAGCTTCCGCTCTCATCGTCAGGCAAAAGTAAAGTGAAGCTACATTACAAGTTCAGTATGTGACAAACTGAAAACAATTGGTCAAAATTAAAATTAAAGAGATTTTTATATAATAACTAGCTGGCCCGGCGAACTTCGTACCGCCTAAGAATCAATGAACGATTTCATACATACATCTTCTTCCCCTTGTCCTAGTTCGGTCGGGGGCCCATTGCCCCTAAGTATCTAACTATATTAAAGAGATAACTGTCCACCGCTGCTTCCAGGACCTCTGGCCACTCCAAACCAAGCCTTTCAACACATGTTCGACACCTGCCCTATCTTCTGCCCTCTCCCACTGACTTTATGAATGATTAATATTATTAATCTCTTTACAAACTCCCGTAATTGTCAAAGTGTGTCATCGAAGGTATAGTGTAAAAAAATATACCTAATTCATTTGGAACTTTCGCAGTTTAGCGGCCCCACCCGTTGTCGAGTACTTTTTTCCATAGAAAAAGTAATATTTTCGAAACTTGAGGAAATTGTTGCCATATGGTGAATTATTTTTTGGTCACCAAATTTTTGGAAAATTCTTTTATAGGAAAAAAAATTCGCAACTATGAAACTTGAGCGGCCCCACCCGTTGTCGAGTAATATGTACGGAATTTTAGGAAATTAATTTTCGAAGTGGATTTTTTGCCGGCAAATTAAAATAATTCTACATATGGCAACAATTTCCTCAAGTTTCAAAAATATTACCTTTTCTATGGAAAAAAAGTACTCGACAACGGGTGGGGCCGCTAAACTGCGAATGTTACATTAATTTTTTTTTACATAGACAATTCACACACATCGAGCTAGTCCCAAACTTAGATGAATCTTGATTATGGGTACTAACGCGACGATACCCACATATACAATGCACTATATACATATATATGTAACACCCAGACCCAGGACAATTTGAAAAAGGTCATTCTTCACTTTGCCCTGTCCGGGAATCGAACCCGGGACCTCGTGACTCAAAGGAAAGAGCTCCGCGCCACACCGGCCGACATGAACAATTTATGTTGAACAATTATACTTAACTGAGATTTGTTTATAAATTATCTGCAGTACGTAATATAATTATGTAGGTACTATTTTTTTTCAGGTAGATTTTACCTATTCATTTAAAATTTATAAAAATTCTTTCCATGATTTTTTAAAAATTGAAATATCAGAACTACAGATGTTAATTTGTATGGATAACGTTTTTAATTTGAGAATGTATAGAAAAATTATCATATAAATAGTCCAATCTATAAAAAAAACTTCATTGTTGATTTTGTATAATTCTCCATATTGCATTTTTAGTTGAAATTAAAAATGTATGGCGTAAATAATTTTCTTCGTAATTTTTCTTCTCTGTCTGCAAATTTCACTACACAATCTTGCATCAGAACTACCTACATGAACACATTCTTATTTTCATCTTTAATAGCACAATTTTTGGTTCAATAATAATTTTCCATCTGCAAAAATAAAATACAATTTCAAATAATATAATCTGTGCACGTCCACATTTATGTGACAGATCTATCGATACATAAATATTAGTCGAATAAGTCGGTAGTTACATGGCAATAGGTTGTATCTCGCATTTTTTGCGTTTTCAAGTTTGTTCCATAAAATGCTCAAAATAGTGTAATATTTGATGTGGCAAAAAGATATGTCTCTTTATAGTCAGAATAAAGAGAGAAAAGACGTAACTTATTGACATGTAGAAAGATTGTTTTCATCAACATGGCAAAAAAATTCAAATATTTTTAAACTGCAATAAATTATTTAGTGAATGTTACATACATCTTGTAGAAGAAATTATTAAGAGAATGTTACATCTATCTTGTAGAAATAATAATAACCTTCATTTTGATATATAATGCTCGAAATTTGGCTGAAATATCTCTTTTGCAAACTTTGTTTTTGCTCTCCTGTAAAATTATGTTTTAGTGAGATACAACCTATTGCCATGTAACTACCGAATTATAGTAAACAAATATTAGTACACATTTCGTTCATATTAGTTTTAGTAATTTGGTTCTTAATATAGCAGAACCTACGGATTATTTTAGCACAATGCAACAGGCGACGTGGGAGCGCTAATAGCGTATGGACTCTCCATATTGTTTTTATTTTTGAAATTAAAAATGTATGGCGTAAATAGTTTTCTTCATATTTTTTCTTCCCGTGAATTTGTAAGATGTTTTAATAGCCTATAGTTTATTCCGGGCGGAGAAGAATCCAACAAATCAAAGATCATTCAAATCGGTACAGCCATTCTTGAGTTATAAGTGTTGTAACACACACGTCTTCCTTTTATATATTAGATTTAACTGTTAAAAAAATTTAATGCATTTCTAATTGTCACAAATTTGAAATATGAAGCAAGCAAATATGAGTTCCAATGTAGGTATTATTATTTGTCACAAATTTTATCCACTAAATCATTTGTTTATAAATATGTAATTTTTAATTAGTTTGAAAGTAATTTAACACTTAAAAAACAATTATCTTTATAAAACTATTGGAACCAAAAACACTGTATAAAAATTTTGTTATTTTGAATCATTATAAGACAATATTTAAATTTTTAAAAATGAGACGTCAGAGGTTTCAGGCAGCCACTACGGGCGCCATCCACCGACTTTACCTATTTTACCTATTGTTTTCTGTTTGTCACATACTTAACTTGTAATGAAGCTTCACTTTACTTTTGCCTGACGATGAGAGCGGAAGCTCTTGAAAGCCGGCTCGCAAAAATAAATAAAGTCAATAGTGGAATTACTATATACTGTATATCGTGTTTCATTCTAAAAATTATTAAAATTTATTATTTTTCTTCTTCTTTCGCTTAGCTCTATTATGCTCTTCAATTCAGAGGGATTTGCGTCAATTTAGTTACCACTTCCATACGTGTAACTTTCATACTCCCCTAATGTAAGTTACTTTTAGTTACCTGTTCCCTAAATATGTATTAATGTTGATATAACTATAGTTTGATAAACTACATACGAGTAATATTGGGTGGTTTGGTATAGAAATCGGATTGTTAAAAAAAAAGAAATATTCATTAGAATTCTTCTCTATTGGATACCAGAATACAAGACGGTCAACACGCCATAAAAATAATATTTACCTTTATTTACCTCGGATTTGTCCTTTATTGTTTGTTTGTATCTGATGGATTTAACTAATTTTGATTTTGATACTAATGTTGATTTTTCTTACTTCTTCTTCTCCTTGGGCACTTGTTAGTCCCACATTGTGGTGGGGTCTGCCTTTCTTGTTTTATTTCGCCACTTGTTTCTGTAAAGTGCATCCTCATGGGAAACATCGCAGTTCTGCATGTTTTGTCACGCCATTTGCGCTTTGGCCTTCCTCGTGGTTTCTTGCCTGTAACTTTGAGTTTTCTTGCTATTTATCATATAAATGTCACAGAATTCGACCATTTTATATAAAAACACATTGATAAGTCTCGAAGCAAACAATATTTCAGCATTCTTTCAATAATTATTGTTCTCTCGGAAGCACATGGCAGAAACTCTATTTTAGAAGAAGTCTATTTTATTCTCTCCAACTCTGTAATATTGAGTCATCTCTTCCTTCGATATTTCTAATTCTCCGATTTCATTACTATAATAATGCTTTATTATTAATTAAGGTCACCAAGGCCGTCGAAAACTTAATGAGTGAAAGAATTGTGGTTTTTTCTCATGATTGTTGTAAAAAACTAATAATTAGATTTAGCCGATTTTGATACTAAGCCACTCAAATGCATGTATGTAATAAGGTACTGCATTGTATGAAGTGCGGTTTTGTTATTAAATTCACATCACACATCGTTTCTCTATGAAAGTACCAAAGTTCCCCATTATGTGTCGTAGGTAGATATTCCAGGTTGAGGGGGGAGGTAATAGTTTGTACAGAGGTACTTATACTCGAGACAGAGAAATTTAACTAATTTTGTGTAGGTATTTTCTATGTGATAGTGTCATTAATTTCTCTTTTTTCCCATACCACTACGTAACGTTGCTCGTAGAATATGTGATTAAGATCAATGTCCAGAATATTTAATGTAATATCTCCGTTTGTGCTATTACTTTTTAAGAAATGCTTTCACTTTGTATATTTTTTTAAAATTAAATGTTCTTCCATGGAGTTCCAGGAAATGAAAAAGTTTCTCACACATTTCTGTAAATTATCGAGTGCCTTGCTAAAGTCAGACCTTCATAAAATATCATCTACAATACATCTATAATTCAGCTATAAGGTATGTGTCCCATCCTGAATGTCGTATTTATTTATTGGTACAGAAAAGGCAACCTGCATGCTTATTATATGCAGTTAGTCTCCTGGCTACCCCACTTGTAGGAAATACCATGATGATGAATAAGTTCTGATTTTCAAATAAGATTTTTTATTATAAACATGCTCAACGGTTGTTAGTTTGCATTAAGGGTATTGTTTTCCTGTCACTTATGTGGTAACGTGTCACTTTATAAAAAAGTTTTACTTACGAAAGGACACCAAATATTTAGATGGGGGATAAAGTCTTATATTTATAAAATGATGGATTGATTTGTTTCGTGATGGATAGGAATATAATATCGTTTTCAAGTTTATTATTTCCTCCTTTTTACAATGGATAGTATTATTACAAACAATAGCTTTAATAGACAAATATCATGTTAAAAAAAGACTATTTAATGTAGTGTAGTCTTCAAAATGACACCAATTCAATTATCTGTATTGCATGTGAGGGGTTGATTATTTTTGTAATATATTTTTATTATAGTTGCTGCACTTGTTTATATTTTCAATTTACTCAAAGCAAATATTTCAATGCGTCTTTAGGGTGACGTTTATCGTGAGTAAGCCCTTAATTTGGCAAAATGTTTTTTAAAATCAATTAAATTTCAATATTTTTCAACTGTTTTGCACTTAAATGTAAGGGGCAGTTAGTGCCTCTCAGTGATTGGTTTTTATCAATTTTACTTTTTTTTACTTTTTTTTACTTTTTTTTAAAGATGTATCTAGGCTTTTGTTATAATCCCAAAATACAACCTTATACACTTTTGGTTTTGACACAAAGCTTGTGTCGGGAAAGGGGTAAATACTTATAAGTGAAAATGGACGTATATTCGAAAAGCTTTTTACTTAATTTATCAATCAAGTGAAAGTTAACAATGTTTTTATTTTATAAACTTTGAAATATAAATTTTAATGATTTTTAATAGTGTTTCCTCTTCGAAAATCGAAAATTAATTAAGATCAATTTCTACACTGTGTTCTCGAGAGAAGTGTTAAAAGGTAAATGAAGAAGATGAAGAATCATTAATAAAAGAACAAAACCATTTGTTTTTCGAACGTCATATATTTTATTTTACTTGTCCCTAATATTTTTGTACTCGCACATATTATTTTCTTACACGTTCCAAGTTGTCAAGAAATGTACACACGCCGAAATATATATCTATACTACTCTAACTACACTATGTCTCTGTTTGTGTGAAAGAAACTACACATGTCTAGAAATGTTATTTTTTACAATGACCATTCAAAACTTATAACCTTTAATTCTTAATTTTTTTTTTGCAAGAAATAACTGTTTGTGGATCAATGCCATTGGATATAAATGTAAATTAAAAAAAAAACTCAAATTCAATCAATCTTAATAAGTATTGTTATGCTTTGGACAGAATATTAACATTTACTACTACTACTGTACCATCACGGCACGGTACCGAGCGGATTAAGTGTATGAAATAATAAACAGATTGTTATCTCTGTGCCAATTAAAATATATATAACATAACAAAATTCAATTTTTTACAATTGGATCGGGCTAGTTCAAAACTATTGTATGCTATGAATGTTGTACTTTAAGATAAGAACGCGGTGATAAACATATGAGTGGTTTGAAATCGAATGTGGACAAATTCAAAAAATAAAATTTTAAGGACGCAGAAACATCTTTCGCGTTGAGTTCTATTAAACTGCATGTTCTAAAATAGTTAAAATTTCTAAAATTTTGTGTCAAATAGCAGAGAAAATTAATATTGGAAGTGGATATGGAAATAAGTGAAAATTTTTATACTTTTTCTTTCAAATACCGAGTAAGTCAAAAATCTACATAGTGTATTTTCCCTCCGACAAACAGAAATGTATTGTAAGTATGTAATATTGTAAAAAGTTGTCTGGTACACGAATTTATATTTTTAAGGGAGCGAGAGAAAGAGAGAAAGAGAGAGAACAAACATATGTTAGTGAAAATGTTTGTCGTGAAATATTATATAATATTTTTCGTTTAACATCGAAATAAGTTCGAAATTTCAGTACCTACCTACCAATGTTGTGTCGTCGTAGCAAAGCAAACTAAAAACGTACATACTTTGGTGAAATCTGAGAGTAGGTATAAATAATTTTGTTGGTACTTGATGCAAATATATATAATTTTAAATTAAACACATAAGACCGATAATGACATACGGCATAGAGTCAAGAGCCGACACCACCAGAACAAAAAGCCTTCTTAGAACCACCGCTACGACCCATCGCAGGTGTAAATCTTCGTGGCAGAATAAGGAATTCAGAAATTAGAAGAATCTGTAATGTCGAAGATGTTGTGCGATGGGGCAGAACAAGAAGACGTTTCTGGAGAGAGCGAGCTCAGATCGAATGGTCAGAATAGCAGCAGATGAACGCATGACAGGAAACAGACCCCCAGGAAGACCACCTAAACGATGGAGGGATAGTTGGACATCCACCTCCCAGGAGCAGGCTCCGAGAATCACAGGACATAGTTCTAACTGAAGCAAAAGAAAAAGAAATTAAACACTCGCTAAAAAGCATATGCAAATGAAGAAATAAATGGCAAAAGATACTTTCTGCCTATCCCGCAAGAGAAGCGGTTCCATGGAATTTTTGAATGTTGAAAACGTATTTTTGAATTGTAAAGGCTTAGTCTGATGATGAGAGCGGAGTTTCTTTAAAGTTGGCTTGTGATTAATAAAGTAAAAGGTTCTTTGGGAGATTCAAAGAGACCTATACTCTTAGTTTAAAATTTTAGGCTTTATTTCCTCTTTGCGTGTTGCGTCAGGCGTCCCTATATAGATGACTTAAACGAATTCCCATCTATCCTTCCCAATACAAATAGCTCCAACATCCCTTGGATATATGTCTGACGTTTTATTAAATACTTCAAAAATTATATTTTCAATTTGAAATATGAAAAAGTGCATCTTGCTTGTGACACACACTTTTGGTTAAATGTTGTTGTTCGGCTTTGCAGTTCTAATATTATGTAGTATGTAGTACCGAACACCAATTCTCTATACATCAGTATTGTATTGAACTTCTTGTACTGCTGTGTAACTTCGACATTATATAAGTATTTAGCAGCGTCATACATACAATATCTGCCGATGACATTTCATGCTATGCACAAAGATTCTCACGAAAAGTTTACAAGCGAACAGTTGGGGTGAGAAAGAATAGTATGTAGAAGCTGTAAATGGGGAGATAGTGGTGCCTCTTGTAAAGTGTTTATTCAATATTAGAGAGTTGAATTGTAGAAACTTGTAAAGTTAAACGATATGTACTTAGGTACATATTATACATACATACATATGTACGTGCAACCGGGTACAGATTCAATCGAATGTTTGGAATAGTACTTGAGACTAATATTAGACATAGTTATTTATTTTTCGATTCCGTGAAGTTTCTGACCAAGAGTAGTTGTCCCACTCTTTCAGCAAGTTTTCGAGTATCATGTAGGAAAAAAAAACAGTTATCAAATTGTATCTGAAACTGCTGTTGGATTATTCACGTTCCAATTCCATTCAACCATTCTTCAAGTCCATTCACGGCAAATTACTGTCGATTTGTGTATTGTTTTTATAAATTTTTTATTTTGAGAATCAAGAAAAAAATATCTTTTTTTTTCTCAAAATAATTCTTTGTATTATATATTAGAACATTTATGAAACAGGATCGTAAGTTTTTATGTTTAATTTAAAGTTTTTATTATAGTTCTGTCATCAAAACATGGGGTTCAAGACAGTCTTCAAACTAAGGATTGTACGATTATACCCAAAGCATGATGTAAGAGGAAAATATGTTTTATATATAAAAACTTTACACGTGTCATGTTGACTAACAACCTACTTATTTTAAATACCAGGGTTCTTTATCACACGAGATAATATTAGATTACGTAAGTTCAAATTTACGTAACTTCACATGAACGTATAAACATGTTATTGTTGTACAACTTTTTGTCGTTGATGACTTCACAGTTGTTGATATTTTGACTTTTCGGAAACTTGAAATGTCAAATCAGTGAAATAATATTATGTAGAAACAATAACTTACTATAAAAGAGTAGCTACATAGGCGATGTTTAGTTACAGCTGATAATACGGCCTATTTGTCGTGGTTTATTCAACACATTTTTAAGGATATTTTTCTTTCAGATGTAGTGTTCATGATATTTGTGTTGTTTAAATATTGTTTGTGATGTTTCAGTAAATACTTTTTAATGATTTATTTATCAGAGACTAGTGATGTACCGAATATTCGCATATTTCAAAGTATTCGCATTCGTATTCGCAAGAAAATATGCGAATGTTTTGCAAATATTATTTTGGTAATAAAGTATCAGTATTCGGTAAAAGTACCGGATATTTATCTGGTACATTGTAGAAAAAGGTAAGCATGAAAATATATTTTAAGAAAACCGAGGAGTTTATATTTTAAATTCCTATACTATTTTGAAAATTTGGTGAGGGGGGGGGGGTATAAATTTTAATGTTTGAGCAATTGTTAAAAAATTAAATAAATTATAGAAATTTAATCAAGTCATTATGCGCTATTCGTACTCGCGAATATCCAAAATAACAAATGATCTAGAGTTTGTGTGTTCACATTGTGAAAAGACATTTTAAACATTTTCCAGAAGGTAACCTTGCTTCCATTTTTCTCAAACCTTATTTCGCATGAAGTCAGTTGGTCTAATAGGTACACCAATCAAACGAAATTTTGAAATTAGATAACAAATTTATATTAAATTTCTTATTAAGGTTTTTTATTATTATATTTCGTGGAGAGCCTCCTAAAAAAAACCTCCTACTCCTTTTTGTTATTTTTGAGTGTCCTGTAAAAGTTAGGTAGGTATTGATAAAACATCAAGTTTAAGACATTTATTATCTTCAACTTAGCGATGAATGCAGTATGCTAACCATCCAGGATGTCTTGTCTTTTTAATGGCATAGATAGAACGACATGCGTGTTTATTACCTACATTCAGTTAGTCTAATGATAAACCCACTTGTTGGATAGACCGTGATAATGTTAAAAGATATACCTACCAAATTTTACAATTAAATTGTACCTAAATAACTTCTTTATTAAGATAATCCAAAATATTTAACTTTTATGTTTTTACTCTATCTGAAGAATATAAAATTATCCAAACCAAACTGAAATCTGTCATCATTTATATGCATAGATGTCATATCATCACGACAATGGGGAACATGCATGTGTGAGGAATATGAACAAATGTTATCAATCTATATTAATAAATATACGCTGATCATAAATATCCTAATAAGAAACGATAAAATAAAACTTTTAATTTATTATGTGACGACTGTGTGGCGCAGAGGCTAACGCACTTGCCTTTGAGTCACGAGGTCCCGGGTTCGATTCCCGGCCAGGGCAAAATGAAGAATGACCTTTTTCAAATTGTCCTGGGTCTGGGTGTTACATGTATATGTGTTTAGTGCATTGTATATATTATGTGTATCGTCGCGTTAGTGCCCATAATACAAGATTCATATCTTAGTTTGGGACTAGCTCGATCTGTGTGAATTGTCTATACATGTTATGTTATGTTATTATTTTCATTTTAAAAATCCATAATTCTTTTGTGAAAGTTCCCCATTTCCCATTGATGGGGTGTCCAGTGGATAAACTGCATGTTATATGCATGTAATTTGCCCCTTCCGTGCCAATAAAGTTTGAGACTTTCAGGATGGGTGACAAACCTCATCACCTAATTGAAAACGTTTACTGTCTTACACGGTATGTTGGACATAGCATTTATTGGACACTCAAAACTTACAGTAAAGAGTGGGATTCCTCGCCTTTCCCGGTGACTCCTCTGGACATATTTAAATGAATTGCAATAATGAAGAAAGCAGCTAACCTGGCTTCGGAGCATCCAGAAGTGTACCGGGATGAGAGGTGTGAAGGAGCTGTTTTGTACTACCCAGAACAGACAAGATTTCTCCCAGGTGTCCGTCAACGTCGGGGGACTCGAAAAGATACATAAAAAAGAAAAGGATGTAATAAATATAATAAAAAACCAACGAAATAAAGTATGAGTAAATATAGCTTTTCAACATTTTTCATAAAATATGTAGGTATTGTAGATATGATGGAACAACATAACATTACAGATGCATTATAACACACATTCATTATGAATACATTCCATTGAAAACACTCTGTGAAAAGTGTTGTTTTCTTTAAAAAGAAAGAAAAACTCTCCCTCATACGATTTATTTTTTAAAAGGTGAGCTCGTTAATTTTTTCTCTTTTTTCCTTTCACTAGAAAACGTTTATCTTGCGCGAGTGAGAGAAAGAGAGATACACATATTTCACAAGAGTGTTTATATTTTATTCTACCATCTAGAAGGTTCACCACCCCAAACACTTTGTGTGAACCTTACATAATAAAAAAAAGTACATCCACATACTTTGGTGTGTTTATTTCCTTATCTAAGTTTCGGAACCTTTTGTTTTTATGACTGTTTTTTTTTGTTTGTTTTTATCGTTGAGTATACCTATGTAATGTTCAATAAGTTGTGTCTCACTTCTCATGTGAGTAAATCTTTTTGCTTTGTTATAGCATTAATGTAAGAAGTATTAACAGACGTGAGAAATCCGGAATCTATTCTGATTCTTGTGTCAGTTGAAGATAGAAAGAGATAAGAGTGGATAATGAGATTATTATTCGGTCAAAAAGAGATGAGTAAGCGTGAGCAACGTTCGTATTTAGATTTTGATATCGTTTGAAGACAACATTTTATTTACGAGTCTGGGTTTGTGATTATATGAAATTCACCCAAAACATTAATTTAGCTTGAGGCATATTAAATTAAACGAAGCACAAACAAGATGACCTAATAATAAAGAGATTCTTGATAATTCACTGGCTACACCACTTGTGGTAGATGGTATAATAGTTTAAAAAGATAGATAAGTATATTGTTTTAATTTGGAGTTATTCTTTCAAAATTAAACAAATATTTTAATAAAAATTATTTTAAACAAAGAAATATTTATTGGTAAAATAAACATAAACAATGAAAACAACAAAAAAACGACTAAATAGCTTATCGCTGAATAAGCAATCTACTATAATAGCCAACCTGTGAAAATCGTTTCGTTTCGTCACTCGATGTGCCAATTTTTCGCTACAGAAAAATTCCATCTTTTAAATATTTAAGCATATAATTTTAAAAAAATTCTTGAAATTACTTTTGAAAATATCGTTTTATTTTCTTCTTTAAGTCAATCTATTGTCAAAGGTTAATATATATAAAGGGTTGTTCAACAAGAACTTTGTTTTTTAATTGTGGCAACACCAGCAACATGATAGTTTTGACATTTAATTTTTTGACGTATTCGTAGTGGATGCATTGGCAATTGTTGCAATGAATTCAATTTCGCTTGAAAATCGCATTAAAATAATTAAAATCCATTATGAAAATGGTGGTTCTGCTAAAGTGACATTTCGTCAAATTCGTGATATTTTCGGACAACATAATCGTCCTTCTGAGACCGCTATTAAGAATTTGGTCGCTAAATTTGAGTCGACAGGCTCGATACAAAATGTGTTAACACCAACGCGTGTACGACCGGGTCGTTCAACTGAAAACATCGCAGCCGTGAGCCACAGTGTTGAAGCAGATCCAAATTTGTCAATTCCTCGACGTTCTCGACAATTGGGGTTATCCAAAACCACCACATGGCGAATTTTGCGTAAGGATTTGGCTTTGAAGCCTTACAAGGTTCAACTGGTGCAGGAATTGAAGCCGAACGACCATTCAAATCGCCGTAGATTCGCTCAATTCATTCAGGAACAACCCGCTGGTTTTTCTGAAAAAATCATTTTTTCAGACGAAGCCCATTTTCACTTGTCAGGGTACGTCAACAAGCAAAATTGCCGCATTTGGGCTTCTGAAAATCCTAGAGCAATTATTGAGAAGCCGTTGCATGCTCAGCGTGTCACTGTATGGTGCGCTATGTGGTCTGGAGGCGTGATTGGGCCGTTTTTTTTCGAAGATGAGACTGGAAATGCGGTAACGGTCAATGGATCACGCTATCGCAAGATGTTGACAACTCAATTTTGGCCTATTATTGATGACGTGGATATCACTGGCATGTGGTTTCAACAGGACGGTGCCACATGTCACACAGCCAATGAAACGATCAATTTATTGCAAACCAAATTTCCCGATCGCATGATTTCACGAAACTTAGCTGTTAAGTGGCCAGCCAGATCGTGTGATTTAACGCCACTGGATTATTTTTTGTGGGGCTATGTTAAGGACAGAGTCTATACGGAGCCAATCGAATCGATTGCAGCCTTAAAACTCAAAATCCGTGATGTGATTAGCGAAATAGTCCCGCCATTTTGCCAAAAAGTGATTAAAAACTTTGATGAAAGATTCGACATCTGTCAGCGTGCTCGTGGTGGACATTTGTCAGATATCATTTTTCATGCATAATTGCCAAACTTTTCTCTTTGTAATTCAATAAAAATTTTAATCATCTTCATCAAATTTTTTTGTTTTATTTTGTTTTAAAAAACAAAGTCCTTGTTGAAAAACCCTATATATGGACAATTTGTACAGCGCCGTTTACTCATAACATGACCTCAAGGGCGCTGTATATCGTATCCATCACCCGAAACTCCCAGCAAAAAGGTATGTGGAGCAAAAAATAAAGGAAGTAGTTTTTTTATATTCAACACTTTTTTTTATATTGTAACATTATGTATGCAATTTGTAGATTTATACCTACACACACAAAAAAGTTTATAAACTTTTTAAATCGAGATAATGTTATTAATTACTTCATGGAACTATTGTTTTAAATCGTGTATTAGTCTCTCGCTGGTAGTAGTTGTGCGCGTTTATTTCTTTATTTTTTAGTCTTTTAAAGTGTGACCTCTCACCCTAGGGGAACAGGGCCGTCACCCCTGTGTCGTGTGATGGATGGTGAGCCTGCCGCAGGGCGCGTCATAAATAGGGACGCTTGAATATAATAATAACAAAATACAGGATGTCCACGATGAAAAATACTTAATCGTATACGGTTGGAAAAAAGCATCTAGGTATATGGAGTTTGCGATCGTTCGTTTCAGAGCGGTTAATGTGGTAAATTGGTCACTAATTCAGTCTGCCTTGGTACGGGTTCATGCCCAGTTGTTTTAAATGCTGTTCTTCTTCTTTCGTTTAAGGAAAAGTAGCCGACATCGAGGAAATAAAAAAAATACATTCAAGTTTTTTTTAAGTTCATTTGGCTCTATTGTGACGAAAAGGAAGGCTTTTATTTGAAAATTATCATAGTAAACAAAATACAATTTATAATATTTCAGAATATGGAAATATTGCACCTTGTATATCTATTATGAGGGACAGCAGATCCCATATTGATAGTTTTTTTACTATTTAATTACATCCCCCGTCTACGCATGGAAGAGGAAGGTATTTCTTAGAGCGGACACCCTGTATATATTTTCATGTTTTTGTACCTTACATTATAATAATCAAAGTGTTTTTCTTGTACCTCACTTTTTTCAAATGAATTTTCAGATATTTTTACACGTGTACCTTTACAGGTATGCTCAAACCACAAAAAAGGATAACTTAGTTGTTTATGTTTTATAAATTTATTGAAAATATTTTGTATATAAATTCTTACACAAATTTTCGAAAGAGAATATTATAATCTGAATATTTTACGATCTTTGGCATCGTAAAAATCTTATTACTATTATTTTTCAAGTAAATATTCTGTTTCATAATCGTAGGTATATTGAAAAATCTTTTTCAGGTAAATTGAATTCCTTTTTCATTTAACGTTTTTTTTATAAGCTCTGTTATTTTCGGAATCTAGGAACGAATTTCTGATCGACTTAATTTTATTTCTGATAGGAACGGAACGGAACGGAAAGGTATGTATTTCTCATCGACTAAATTTTTTACGTGTATTTTGATTTTTGTCTTACTTTTGATTGCGGTACCTGTATTCGGGCACTACAGATTCATATGTTTAATTTAACTCGTTATAAATATATCAAAATATATGCCTAGCAAAAAAAAGCATTTTTTTGTGAAAAAATATGTATTTTACTTTAATATTTCAGGGTAATTGATCATAAATTTGCTAGTAAATGTCAAAAAGAAAGTTGGGAATTGAGAACATAGTCTCAATATTTTCTTGGTGTTCGGTTTTAATGCCTTCTTCTCCTTCGGGAGTTTAGCCGAGTGAATTTCAAGTATTCATCCGACTGACCAATCCCTGATAAAAGCCCCAGCATGTGGTCGGATTGAAGTCATTTAAATTACCTGCTTTCGATGCAATGATCATTGTTTGGACAAATATCCAGACGAATCATCACAAATATTGTGTTATCGCACGCTCATTTCAGTAAGTACTACACCGCACTACAATCACAGCTTTTAAACTTATTTTGTACTTATTGATACTTATTTAACAGTACGAATTCAACTACCTTAAGTACTATCTATAGAAGTACTCATTGAACTAAAGTGTTGATAATCATCTGCGGCGGTTTGTTGCGTAGTTTCTATAATTTTAATTATGCACCTCGAGTTTGATTCTTTGCATAACAAACATCATTGAAAGTATTGCGAACCTATAAATTTTAGCCGATTCTTATAGTTTCTACCCTTTTCTATTCTAGGACCTTGCATCCCTTTTGGGATTGGCAGTGATAGGTTAACACCTAGCAACTAAATGCCTCTGTATTCTTTTTGATATTTATTTCACATTATATTATCTTAGATACAACACGCTCTAATCTTAATGATTTGGTCAATTGTGACTTAATTTTCCTTCACCCATCCGATCAAAAACATTTATACTTTTCATTATTCACTCAGTGTAAATGCTCCCAAAATGAATTGTTCTTACTGTAAGTGATTTGAGTTTTTCAAAAAAGTTCTTTAAAAGTAGGTTTTTGAATAATTTATTATAAAATGGAAGCAGTTTATAAAATACATACACTCAAAAGTCTACATAATATATTCTGATGCCAACTTAACACACGCGTGACGATAAGTCGACACAAAACAGTGTCGGGGATGGGAGTCAGAACTGAAAAGAAAGTTTCTTCCTCGAAACTTCGTATGTACGATATGAAAGGTACACAAAAGGTGGGATCTGAAAAGTGGGGTGAAATATTTCAGACGCTGAAAGAAAAATAAGACCTCTTTTTTTGAAAATTATTGTTACGATATTTTTCCTATAAAATAGCATCGGGTGCTGGTAGAGCGAAGCATCCATGTGTTTATATTTTTATAGAGATGCTGCGAGAAAAAATAAACAGAAAGTTTGTGAATAAAGAAATAAATTTCCCTTATTACGCTGTTTAAACATTATTTTTTGGGGGAATCTTCAGTATTCAGGTTTTTTCTATGCAAAGCAAGTTTTTGTACGAAGCAAGTTTCTATGTTTTTTGGATTCATTATTTTTTCAGCATGTTACATATTTTAAGCATTAAGTCTTTGAATTTTATCAACTCAAAAGAAATACTGAATACTTGAATTTTTTTTCTGAAGTCTTATTATTTTGAAAAAGGTTCAGGAGATTAAAGCTCTAAAACAGCATCTTTTCCTAAAAATGTAATTTTTGATCAACTTTTTGAATACCTTCAAGTTTTTTTTTAGAATAATTTTTCACGTATATCATATTACATATTTATCCTTTTATTATAGTTTTCAAAAGCACATTGTTATATCTAGTTAGTTTTTTTCTAATAAATATTTTTTTCTTTTTCTTTCAGGTAAAAGAATTCATTTGTCTAACTATTGCGACTGATTTTCTTGGGTAAGCATAGCCTATCATTACCGTAGTCAGACTGCTGACATATTACGTAGAATACCTTTTCTGTGCTTTGACAAATAAGGAATTAAAACAGCGGATTATCATGTGAGTAAATAAGAATATTAATAATTTGTATTTAATTAAACAAGATATGAAAGCACTTTATTCTCATAATATGTGTATGGTTTTAATCGCTTCCTTCAGGAAAACTAAATAATATTTATCTACATGTAACTACTTAGGTTTGAGATGCAGAGAGGATTATAACTTCATGTAAGCAAAGTAACACATAATTCCTTTCTTAGGAAAATGTTGTTTTCATTGCAATCAGCTCAGTTTTAGGAACCAGTTTGTTTTAGATTAGTCTCCGTGCAGTGTTCTTTTTGATAAATTTAAAAACGAAGCTTTAAACATGTATGGGTCTAGAATGGACAATATGGGGTTGATGAATCAGATTGATTTGAAAATCACTTTTATAAATCGTCATTGGTTATCCAACGCTCCTTTCAAGTAGACTTAATAGAAACAATTTTCATGTATTCAGATTGATTTTCAGATGATTAAGTAATCCACGTCATATCTAATATTCTTGTTAAGAGAATGTAATGTGAAAAATGTTTCTTACAGGTGATTAAATTTTTTTGCTTGCATTTAATGAAAAGTTAAAAACTTTTTTGTGTACAAGCAAAATGTCTTGTTTGGTGGTTGAAGGAATCTACGTGTGGAGCTTGTTTTCTTGAGATTTCGGCAAGCGTGCTGTCGCCATCTTCAGGAGTGTGAAATGACCACATGGATAACCACCAAACAAGATGATAGAGACCGTGAAAACTTGAAGAATTATTTAAGCAAAATAGTCTTCAAATTTTCTATATCAACTCAGGATACAAATTTTGTTCTAACCACAAATCAAATTTTCTATTTAAACATTTGTATGCAATACAGTAAAATTGAACAATTTGTTCTCTCAACACCCAAGTGTATTGAAAAGGAAACTTGTCTTAAACTTCCAAAGTGTGTGGTTGTCTTGAATCGTAAGATAATATTTCTAGTACACAGTGTACATATTATTTCTATGCAAGACGTTGACGTTGCGTGCATGATATAAATTCAAGTATTTTAATACTTCGCCCCTCTTCACATCTTATCTCCGCATCTAGACGAAGGTGTCCCTTTTCTTCGCACGTAAGAGGATTACTACTACAACTTCTACCATTATTACTTTTGCATTATATGTTATGTACAAGTAACGTTACTTCTGGTCCCTTACTACTTTCAGTTTCAAAATAATATACACAATATAATACAGTACTCCGTGAACCATCCTCTGGGAATAGAGTACCTACCCTAGATCGGACGCTTGATATTGTATGTAACTATAAACGTTTTCAAACTGTGGAATTTGGCTTAGAAACTAGTTGGATACCCAAAGCTTCTAAAAAATTATTTTCATCCGTAACGTTCCTCTTCAGTTCACATAACTTTTTCATTTAGAGCAATAATTGTGTGCCATTTCATTCCATGTAATTTTTTATGTATTGTTAATGCTGGTAAGTTCATAGAAACAGTTTACCCTAATAACTCATATTATCGAATTTCAACATCGAAGCAATACAGTCTTTGACGAATGATGATATGTACTGGTTTTGTTTCGTGTTTAAAGATGGCGAGAACCATAGAAAATTGCTACGGGCGTGACAAATCTGTTTGTGCTATGTCGCGTATTACAATTCTATGAACAATTATTTGAGCACATGCATACTAAGCACTATAGTCGTGTTATGTGACAGTAAAAAGTTCCATCTCCAACCAGTCGTTTACAAATCTACAATGTGAATTTTCTGATGTAAAAATGGCTTTACACTTTCAGGTCTGTTTTGTTGTAGTGTTTAACATATTGACTGTCTTCCTTTCACTCCGTCTTCTATATGATAGACGGTCAACTGCCCATGTAAATACAGCTTAGGAAAATTTATTCCTTCCTGATTTTGTTTTTTTTTTTCTAGATTGCGCTTTTGTGGTTTGTTTGCCTGTCAATTTTTTTTTATTATGTTTGCTTTTTGGACAATATGATAGAATTTATCAATATTAAGTGTTTTCATTTTTTTTCATTTCCTTTTCATAATATCCTTTTCATAATTTCCTTTTAATGCTTTCATAACTGTTTCGTTATTTAAATAATCTTACTTTATTTACTTTTAACTATAAAGTTCTACTGTATGACCATTATTTATTTTCGTGAAATGCATTTTGTATCCCACCATGCGGGATTCTGAAATTTCTGTGGATTAATCTCTGATCATCAGTAATAGAGTGGATGGCTTTTAAATATAGAATAGATTCTACTGACTCCTCCCTTTTTTTAAAACAGTGATGGTATGATAGTATTAAAATAAAAAGATATGTATTTAATTTTGTTCTTCTTTAGCAAATACGCAAGGTAGTATTGAGTCAGTCAAATAAATAAAAAAAGACACATAATATATTGTTTTTTGGAACGAACACATCTCGTCTCTACCACGAATGTGACACTCTGGTTCCGTTGTGTAAAATATGCCTAAATAAATAATTGTTTTTTTTTTGGTTGTTGTTTGTTTGTTTGTTACAAAATAAAAATAATAATATGCGTGTACCGCTTTGTCGGTTGCGGTATGTTCCCAAAGAGATTTCGGGAATAGGGTAATGTCACATTCTGTGATTGATGGTTTTATTTCATCCCCCCGTTTGTGATCATGGTGATTTGGCAGGACTCGGCAGTATTAGAAGAAGGGGTTTTCAGTTTTTGTCTATTATTTGAGGATTGGCAGGTTTTTTGTAGGATTCTCGCTACAAATATATATTTTTAATTTATTTATTTATTTATTCATTTTGTACCGTACATTGATTACAATTCATATAATTTTATAGAAAATGCATTAAAATAAGATATATATTATCAACAAACAGGGGGCGAGTTTATCGCAGAGGCGCGATGTCTTCCAATCAACCCAACTATCCATGATTTTCGGTATATATCCATTATTCTAGTTTTTTCCATAAATATGACTCATGTATTAAAACTGTGTAATAATTATAAAAAATAAAGTATGTATCTTATAACTGATTGATTATTGCTCGTCACAGAAATTAATTTATGAATAATTTTTATTTTATTTGCTTGTTGAAATATGATTATTCTCCATAGCTATTCACTGTGTCGGTGTTTTAATAGTAGAATTCAATAATGAATAAAAACAAATGTTTTTTTGTTTACTATATTGATATTTTTGTCTGCACATTAAGAAAGACGTCAAATGAGACTGGCAATACCCTTGAAATACAAAAGACGTATCTCTCAATAAAAAAACAATATAGTGGAGAGAAAAAAAAGTTTTTCATTTTATTCTCCAAAGTCTTATCTTAGAAAAGATTATAATAAAATTAAAAACACTATCTAATTCCACTATGAGAATTGTTTCATCATTTAAAAATAAAAATAAATTAATCTTTATTGTACATTTTCATGGTACAAATGGCGGGTTTATTGCCTGCAGGCAGTTTCTAAAAACCAACCAGTTATAACATTTAACGTTTTCAACTAGAATGTAGTCATCTTCAATAACAACACAATACTAAATTCAAAAATTAAACACATGACACATTTGAATAATCTGTGTCTTAGTTTTTTTCTTTAGTAGATTGGATCGAATTGAAGAACAATGTAATATGTTAATTAAGTTTTGGAAAATACAAAAATCTAATGCACGTTATAAAATGCATGTTTGTTAATTATAAGTAGAATAGACAGTGAGTCAATACTATTCAATATATTTTAAAACTCTCATAAAATTAATACCTCGAAAATATCTGAAGTTTAGCAGGTTTGTTTGCTCAGCTTTTGTCACGCATCTAGCAAGAGACTTAATTCAAATCAGCTGTCCTTTCTGCCTGTGATATATCGATTAGCTCGCTTTTATTTCTCTCGTCTACCAGTAGCAGTAACGTTGTAGTAGTAGATGTAGTGTCCACTTTATAATGATAAAATAGTAGGTATCTTTTGTAAAAGCGAACAAGGGTATGTATACGTTTATACTCACCTACATAATATTGATGTAACGTAAATTGTGTTTCTCCGCAAAATAACAGACTGTCACTCAATCACTCATTCAGACGAAAAATAACATTTTTAATAAGTGATGGATGGAAGGAACAGTCACAGCTCTTCAGAAAAAAACACCGCTTTGAATTCGAATCAGATCATTTATTTGTTTGGTTCTCTTTGGATAAAAGTGATAGAACCTCTTTTATTGAATTAGCCCCAATACAGGTGTATTGTACCTAGTGGGGCAGCAACACCAATGCATTGTTAATTGTTACATAAATAATGTATTATTGTTGATTCAAATGTGTTGTAAATATTTTTTTATGAATAAAGAATAGAATACTAAAAAGAACAATTAGAGCCATCTGAAAAATAAACAGTGTTGTTTTTACATAATTATTAATTCTCTCAATATGTTTTTTCACTACGTGAATACACAAACTCTCTAACAGTTGTACAATGTATTATGAGAAGAAAAAGAAAAAAATATTTTTGCAAAACAAATAGTACAAAATAATGTACCAATCATTTTTCATAAATGTGTACGTAGAGTAGATACATAGGTATTCGCTTTCTATATTATGAAGTTAACCATCTGATGGGTACCTACCTACATTATCTACCTACCCATGGTTGGGCCATGTGGTCACCCATAAATAAACATTCACTGCTTTATGTTGTTATTTTATTTTTACTTTTTGTTGTGTAAAAAAAGGTAAATCGCAGATCGTAAAACGTTATTTATTTCGTGTTAGATATTTTATGCGAGATTATATATACCTACATAGATACTTTATATTGACTATATCACGTGTTTTCATATGCCTACAGGTGCGAGATAAAATACCTTTAAGGGCAATAATATAGATTTTGATATAGGCTAAAATTGACTTAAATTTTTCTGTTCTAAGCTGAAGTAAGATTTGATTTATTTTATTTTATACAATTTTTCGAAAAGCTTCGGGCCTACCCTTTCTTTCTAGAGAGCAGCCCTAGTTGTGACGAAAAATTTCCGCAATCTAATGACATTTATAGTAACTTAGATTTCATACTAGCTCAACTGTACACAAAAAAGAGACAAATATTGCCAAACAATATTAGGAGAAATAAAGCATTATAAATTAGGAAGTTAAGTTGTTTATCCTTCTAATATTTTCTATTAAGTATTAGCTCTACACGACTGAATTCTAACTTGACCATTATCATAAAATCGTAAAAATGAGCTTTAAGCTCTTTATAAGCTTTCGCAGATAGGTCTATGTTGTTTGTTTACAATTAGGTATAATAATATAGGTATTCTATTACTATCCCATAGGCAGACAGTATTATGGAAAAACATAAAAAAGTCGTGATTTATGCGTTCACTTCGTATGTACTTATAAACCATAATATTATTATTACTTTTAGGAGAAATAAACCAACAAGCTAATATTAAAATTAAAATAAACATGAATTTGTTGTTTATGGAAAAAATAAATAATTTTAATGTAAAATTTAATACGTATCTACCTATTTTTATGTATTGTGAATTTAAGTATGTTAGGTTATAATTGTTCGAAAGTTAACGATTTTACAAAATAAAAAAATTTACCTTCCAAAGAACGCTGTTAATGTTCACAAAATATATTTTTATTGTGTTAATAATGTGAAATTTTATTAATTCTCGTTTACACAAGTTTAAAATTGGTACAAGAAAATATAAGTTAACCTACGTATGCATAATTTGTTTGGCAGTTAATCCTTTCGATCAGGGAAAAGACATTATAAAGCTAAAATATCGAAACTGTTCGATCTCCTTGACGGAAAAAGACATCAGAATACTCGTAAAACTAAAAAATTCGCTATGTATGATAGGAACTCATCGATCTCTACTCAATGTTCATGAGAACATAAAAAAATTAATAATCAATGAGATTATTTCGAATATGATATAACTTTGTAATAGTTAACATAAATAATAGTAACGATATTATTTTCCCCGTAAAACCATAATGGAGAAAAGCCTTTGATAATATTTCATAGTCTAGATGTTGTACACATCTCCTTAGTAAACGTCAACACACATTATAAATGTTTTCTAATAACTTAGCAATTTCCACCTACTACCATACAACCATACTTCACTTTCCTCTCTATCTATACGTTGTGTACTAACACTTCCTACCTTCTTCACAACAGCCGTCATTTACTTTTTTATGACGGCGTTTCGAAAGAACAGTCGCTGGTATTTTGTATTTTTTCTCTAAAATCATTCTTTCGTATTTTTTTTTCAAGAACAAGTCATTAAATTTACGCAATCGATTTTTTTTTCTAAGAAGTAGGTATTGAATAAAACCTGGATTTTATCCTGAGGAAATAACTATTAAACACATTCTGCTTCGCTGATTGACATATCTACACGTAGTTTTGATGGTGTGTGTCGCTTGTGCTCCCATTGTCTCAATTTCTGTTAAATAAAATTTAAATATACAATTTCCATACATTATTTGAGTAAAAACCTACCGACAGGTATGTTTTTTTGGTGACTTTTAATTCATAATAGTATTGTGAATATGGAAACAGTTTTGACCTTTATTAAACTGCAATATTTTTAATCAATTCTGGAAAACAAAATTACTAGACTAATATGGGAGTATAGGTAACATCTATACCAGTGGTACGTTTCTATTAATTTGGCCTACTTAAATGTTTTGTTATAGTACAGGGATAATATTGGAGGTACCTACTCGAAACTCCATACATTTTTTTTGTACGTTGTCACGCAAAACTCTGTGCAACATATTATGTCAATTTGATAAAATGATAAAAATTCTTGTGAGTGAAATTTTATTATTCTTATAAATTTGATGACTTCAATAGTAGTATATTATTTTTCAAGTAAAAACATGCTCATGTGAGGCTTGAATCCATCGATGTATGGACATATGCTAAAATTATTTTATTCAAAATATGGTTGTGTATTAATTGTTTGATAAAGATGTCCACAGAAGGAAAAAATATTTAAAATTCTTTTAAACAAATAGAAAAAATATAGTATTTAAAATATAAAATGCAGAATACATTCAACAGTTATAAAATTGAAGGCTTAAGTAAAGAAATATGTGTATTAAATAGAGGACCCAGTGGTCGATATTATGATTTGACTAGAATTCCAATTTCACAGTGAATTAAAACATGTGCGATTTTTAATCACTAATGTGACTGTGATGTCGCATCCTTCGCTGGGGTCCTTTTTCTTGCTTCTGGCGGAAGTAATAGGAGAAATAATACTTTGCCACCACAAAGTAATAATATTATATACCTAATGTAAACAAAATGATTTATAGGGAATATTAATATAAAGTTATGTGTATTATTAATAATAATAACAGTTAGTTCCTCTGTATCGGTAAGATTCTGCGATGACTATGTCACGTTCAGACGTGTTCCTCTTTGCGACGAGTTTACGACGTTAATTTATTTCATATTATTATTTATAACGAAGCTTTAATACAACTCTTTTGTCAAAGTCAAGAATTCATACGACTATACTTAATAATAATATTGGGAAAAATATGTACTGAATGGCATCATTTAAAGTGTACCTCAGCACATCTACGCGATATGTGTCTTATATCAGTCGCTTGTCCGTGTCTATAATCTAATACGTAATGCTTTGTAAAATTATGATGGTATTATGAGACTTTGAATTTGCGATGCTTTGTACAACCATGATTGCAATCCTCTGTTTTAGAATTTGTACCGTGTAGAAATGAAAACAAAATTACTTATTGAACAATACACATGGTCATAAATTTTCAAATTTCATTATATTACAAGGAAAATTTCGGCAATTTGAGCTACCTGATATCAAAATATCTTTAATTCATTGGTACATACCCGTATAATTTTTTTACTAGCTCTCATATTAGCCTCGTCAGAACTTTTAATTTCTTTGATATTTTGATCAACACCAGTCCATTTATTTTCCTTTGCTTGGAATATTATATCTTCGTCACAGGAACTGTTGATCTTAATTGAATAATTATTACTGGTAAAACATGATATTCTTTTTATTTATTTATTTTATTCTTCTTGCACATCATCATTCACATAACAAAAGCAACAAATCAGTTTACATAAGAAAAAATGTGATGATATGCAGTTACGAGATTATCACTTTATACTTAGTGATTTCTTCCATCTAACCACATTCCACTGGGACCATTGCACCTTTTGGCTAATGCTATTCAATACCTAAATAATTTACCAATAAAGTGATACTCTAATCGTATTATTATTTATTTATTTATCGTGTCGAAACCCAGAAAAACCAATCAAACTGATCTCCAGTACTGTGCAAAACGCTTCTCCACAGTTCATGTGACAGGGCACAATGGACACTCCAACAAGTGAGGCATGGTCTGTGCTGCGCCGCAGTCACATAGTCAATCGTATTTAAGTGAACACTATTATAAAATTAATAAAATTGTCATTGATTTTTTTAATGCTTTGTTTTTTTTTTGGTTTAATTTTCTATTCTTCTTTTTGACCTCCTATTATGTTATACCCAAAAGACATGCTGAGAATTTAACCTTATTCAAATGAGCTATAAATCTCAACTTCCCTGTCTAAAATATTTGTAAAATTAATTATACACCTGTTATAAATTATATTATCTAAAATCTTTAAAAGTTGATGTATAGAATAATCCAGTTTCTCTTTATTTACATCCGTTTAATACCAAAAAAATATTTAAGAAGATGTACATTTAATTTATGTTTGAACTTTGAAGTCGGTCTTTGACCATCAGCATTCTGCCGAAGTACGATTTTTAAAATATTCGAACAATTTCTCTCCTTGATAGCCGTAGGTTGAATGAATAAAAAAGCTTTTATGGTTCATACAAAACTGATAAATCAATTACTTTAAAAAATCTTCTATAAATTAATAGTTTTTCATCTTTAAGTTGTATGACGATATTTATAATTTATCAAAATATGGAATAATTTATTTATCTAAATCGAAAAAATGCTACGATTAAGTGACAGTAAATCTTTCGAAGCCTAGTTGTATCTATTGTATTTGGTAAATAAATTAAATAAGAAGCATTTGCATAAAAAAAAACATTGAAATTTATAAATTTACATCAATGACCTTACCTGATTGGCCACAACATCAGGCATCCAGTCCTGCTCATCACCATCGCGGAGGCCAAGACCGAAGCCAGAAATGGTAGAGACTGACCAAGAGACACCTACATATATGAAACAAGTGAAGGACATGAACTGTGGGATATACATAGAATTAAAAAGACTAGTGTGAAATATCCAAACTCGTTGCAGACCAATCTAATGGATTGTAACTCATTATATACCTACATCTTTGATGGTTTTTGATCAAATAAATTGATAACGTATTTTTTATTATTCGAATTATATTTGAGTCATTACTCTAACCGAATCGATAATTTTTTTCGAACTTTAAACCCAACAATACACCGAAATAATTGAACTCCAGTTTCGGTTTTTAACAGTTTACTAATTATTAATAGTTACTCGAACATGTTCTGTTAAATAGCAGGTTACTGTTTTTTTTTAACAGCCGGAATACGCCTTGATTATTATTAAAGGTAGTAATTAAACGCCAACATTTTTATTCCGTTATTTCCGTCTATTGGATAAAATTAATATCACGTTTTGTGGAATACATCTTTATCAATTGCTTTCTAATATGTAACGTGTATCATATTGATTTATCTTTTTTGTGTCATCATAATAATTACGTCATACCGTTTGAGAGTTTATTTATTCAAAGCAATCGATCAAATATTTAAGATACATATTTATTTCTCTCCTGTTTGATTTTTATTTAGTAGATTCCGTGGAGCACCTGGTAATAAATCGGTCTCTCACTCTATACCTTAAGTTTTTGAGTGTCCTGTTGAAAACTGGTCTTCGAAAAAATAAAAAAAATTACATCTTTAATTCAGCGTTGAGGTTTGTCAACCATCCTGAATATCTTAATTTTTTGTTGGCCTAGAGAGGATGATTTGCATGTTTATTACATGCAGCTGGTCTGCTGGCTTGTAGTAGTACTTAGATATTTTTTATTAGAAATATATGTATCTTAGAAATAACTAGGAATTTTCAACATACGACAAAAAATTCGTTCGGATAAATGGAAGTCCTCAGACTTCTGCGCTATCCGGGTGGTCGGTGGGTCCTTCAATACGACAAAAAAATCAGCGCAAAAGTGGTGTTACCCACAATTTTTGTTGTTTACGGTTCTGGTGTAAAATACATTCCTAACATTATGAAATGCAATAGTAGAGCAAGCCATCTTTTAGTAATAAATAAATAAAATTCACAAAAAAACAGCTTAAAAAATTAACCAAATTTTAATTCTTCATTGCCTCATTATCTCCTAAAGAATTAGTCTGTGGTTACACTACTTTTGCAATGATAGCCTCATTTGAGTTAATGTTTTGTACCGATGACTTAAGTTACCGCGTTTACAAATGTTTTATTTTTATGATGATGATGATTATGGATGATTTTGTTTTGACGCCGTTTAACAGTCCCTAGACCGTCTCAAGGGCGCCTATTATTTTTTTTAACTATTATAAATTTTTGAAAACACTTGTGATTGTCACAAATTTGATTAAAATTTTATGATGTGGAGGTGTGATGCCTCCGTAATAGATCTTGTGACTCCTACATGTAGCAACTTATGGAAAGTTCCATAGTATTGTTGCATGTAGGAAGAATGAGTGAGGAGAGATTGGTTTTGCCAACCAGCGAGCCATTCTCGTTTGGTCGCTCACTCGCGGTGGTTTACTATTTTCGTTGTGTTCTTGTACTCACGCGTTCTAATATTTTATTCAACCAATTAATATACTCATTGAATTTGTAATAGTATAGAACTAAAATTAGAGCATTAAATCGTATTGTGAAACATCAAACTGGTGGAAAAGCTTTTAATTGTAGCCTACTCATTTTCAGGTGAGAGAAATCTAGTAATTAACTTCCTTCTTAGAACTTGTCTTACACGAGTTCACCATATCCTCGCAGTAGGATATAGGTAACACATAAAATCGTTTCAGTGGTGACCCCTTTTCGTGTTAAATAAAAAGAAAAAACGCGCAATACAAAAATAACTAAAGATTCAGGCTACAGAACGATCGACGACATTTTTTTGAGGTTAACAATACCTTTCCTTTTTTTCATATCGAAATAAAAACCTTTTCATCGGTTCTATTTTTCATACCAGTAATAACAATTTTCTACCAGCTTATTGTTCCTAACAGATCATATAACAAAAATTGTGTTCAGAACGTCGCGCGATTATCATACCTAAAGTAAAGTCGCGATTTTCGAATTTCTTCACAGATCGAACAAAATAAATCTATTAAGCCGAGATTATCGTAAGGATGGTGTATCATAAAACATCTGGCGATACAAGGTAAAAGTTCTCATTGTTGAGTAAATTGTCGTGTAATTACCGACGGAAAGATAATAGCCAAGATTTTTACCACAGAATATAATATTCTAGTTAACATTTAGCGCCTCCGGCGAAGGAAAAAAAAAGGTCGCGAAATAAAACGTAGAAAGCAGTTTTTTCCAACGCCTAGTACATATTATTATCACCAAACAACCAGAGCGCAGCGACCATTCGAGAGTCCGGTCTTGGAATGGTGTTTCAGTTCAATAAAATATAGAGTCAATAGTTTTTTATTACAAAGAATTGCATTTTTTTTGTTTCATTTTTGTTTTTAATTTGGAAAGAATCCCGAACTGAACTCACCATTGCCGAGGTAAGGTGCCAACGTTTTTACAACTAGTGTCAAACCTTATATTTTAAGGTTATAGTATCGAAGTGTCACATTCGACTCGCTCTGTGAACAGTGAAAACAAGGTACGTGATCCTATTTAACGTTTTGTATTATTCGTTGCTCATAAATTACTACTAAAATATAAACTTTTGATTAATATCCATATACCACGTATCTTGTGACATATAGACGCGAGCCGAAAGTGTACCTTCCTTGTAAATTATAATTGAAACTTATTGTTATTGCATATACTGTAAAATTACTACAAAATGCCTAAAGAAGATAACTTGTACATGGAAGACACTTCTGCAGAAGGTTCTATACCAGAAGAAACACAACCAGAGACGGAGTTATACAAGGTATCTGTCAAACCAACACCGTTCTGGAGAGATAGGTGCAAGCTTTGGATATTTCACTTAGAATCGCAGTTTAAATTAGCTCGTATTAAGGACGACGAAACAAAATACTACATAGTAGTAAGCCAGCTTGACAGAGAAGCCTTAGATGCAGTATCTGACATCGTTACAGACCCTCCGAGCAAAGATAAATATAGTGTGCTAAAAGAAACATTAATCAAACGTTTCACTGAATCGGAACATGCCAGATTAACTAAACTATTGTCTAATTTACAGCTTGGTGACAGAAGTCCTACAACACTGCTGAGACAAATGACAGAGCTAGCTGGTCATAAGCTAGCTGATTCAGACATATTAAAAACTTTGTGGTTACAGCAACTTCCAGGCAATGTGCAGGCAGTATTAGCGGGTTGCGACAACACCTCAGTGCAAAAAATGGCAGAGACGGCGGACAAGATAATGGAAGTCTACCAACCGCAAACAGTGATGGCAGTCGACACACGCCAATCAAGACACCAACATGAATCGAAAGACAGCTTGGAAAACATGATCACGAAGCTAGTGGAGAAAGTCGAAAAATTAGAGACAGAGGTAAGACACTTCCGTTCACGTTCTCGTTCCAGATCAAACAACAGACCTTTCAGAGGTAGAAACAACAGCCAAAGACGACAAAACACCGAAGTAAATGCAGACGGACTGTGCTATTGGCATCAGAG
Source organism: Athripsodes cinereus (assembly GCA_947579605.1). NCBI lineage: Eukaryota > Metazoa > Arthropoda > Insecta > Trichoptera > Leptoceridae > Athripsodes > Athripsodes cinereus. Next base: position 6,841,655 of record OX388320.1, on the reverse strand, counting down.
GTTCGGCGACAAGGCATATAAATGCAGGGAGACATGCGTGAAATACAACAAAACCCAGGAAAACTAAATGCCCTCCATTGTGACGCAGCGGCGATGGAGAGATCTACAGGTACAAGGCTGCATGTCTACGACAAGGTAAATCACTTAAATTATTTGATTGACTCCGGAGCAGAAGTATCAGTTATACCAGTTAATAGAAAGTTTGTAAATACAAAAAGCAAAGATCCAACAACATGTTTATATGGCGCTAATGGCTCAATTATCAATACATTTGGTACCAAAACAATAAATGTCTCATTAAACTTAAGAAGGAATTTTCCTTGGACATTCATTATAGCGGAAGTAGAGAAACCAATCTTGGGTGCCGACTTCCTAAAACGATATGCTCTTGTTGTAGATTTACACAATAAACAATTAATTGATACTATTACTGGCTTAAGTAGCACAGGCAGAGCTTATAAAATCGGATCAATGTCCATTAGCACAATAGATTCAAATAATGAATATCTTTCATTATTAGAGAAGTATAAAGAAATCACTCAACCCATGAAAAGTACTGATCCAATTAAACATAATGTCACTCATCATATTGTCACCTATGGTCCACCTATTAAGAGTAAACCTAGGAGATTAAGTCCAGAACAGTATGAGGCAGCGCGAAAAGAATTTCAACTTATGTGTGAGCAGGGCATTTGCAGGCCATCAAAAAGTCCTTGGGCGTCCCCACTTCATATGGTACGGAAAGCCGATGGCTCATGGCGTCCCTGTGGTGATTACAGACGTCTAAATGCAGTCACCAAACAAGACGCATACCCTATACCACAATTATCCGATTTCAGTCATCATTTGGCTAACTCACGGATCTTCTCCACAATAGACTTAGTTCGGGCTTACAATCAAATACCCGTAGAGCCGGGCGACGTTGAAAAAACGGCGATCATTTGCCCACTGGGACTCTTTGAGTTCACAAAGCTTAGTTTTGGCTTATGTGGAGCCGCACAGAGCTTTCAAAGGATCATTAATGAGATCCTAGGAGACCTCCCGTTCACCTTTGCTTACATTGACGACATATTAGTAGCGTCAAGAGACGTTGAGGAACATAAAAATCATCTTATAATACTTTTTGAAAAATTACAGGAGTATGGTCTGAAACTCAACATGAAGAAGTGTGTCTTTGGGCAACCAGAAGTCAAGTTCCTGGGTTACATGGTGAACAAGGATGGCATCAGACCAATACCGGAGAAGGTAGAAACCATAAGAGATTTTCCACTCCCTAGGACAGTCAAAGAGTTACGACGTTACCTAGGTATGTTAAACTTTTATCGAAAATTTTTACCTAAAGCAGCTGAGATCCAAAAACCATTATTTGAAATCACTGCTTGTCCAAAGAAGGATGACAAGAAACTTATACAGTGGACAGAAGCTTCCACAGCTGCATTTGAAGCAAGCAAAGAACAATTGGCTAAAACTACATTACTCACCCACCACCATAAGAACGGGAAACTTATCCTTAGAGTGGATGCGAGTGATACCGCCATAGGGGGAGTTTTACAACAGATAGTCGAAGAGGATTCCCCAGACGAGTTACCCCTAGCTTTTTTCTCAAGAAAATTATCAAAAACCCAACTTAACTATAGTACATATGATAGAGAACTTACTGCTATCCATGACAGTTTAAAATATTTCAGGGAGTATATAGAAGGAAGACCCTTAACTATCTATACTGATCATAAGCCTATTACATACGCTTTTACCAAGAAGGCAGACACTGCTTCACCTAGACAGAGACGTCAACTAGATTTTATTTCCCAATTCACCACGAATATAATACATACGAAGGGAGAGGACAACGTCGTAGCAGATACACTATCAAGAATCGAGGTAATATACGATAGAGTATATATAGATTTTAAAGATATAGCAGAAACACAGAAAACAGATGAAGAACTTCATTCATTCAAAAAGAATTCCGGATTGAAACTTTTACAAGCGCCTCATGGCGATGAAGGTGTGTTAATATGGTGCGACCATTCCACAGGTGTTTGGCGTCCATACATACCGAGTACATGGAGAGAGAAAGTTATACGATCTATCCATGAAATTAGTCATCCAGGAAGCAAAGCTAGCTACAGAATGTTGAAACAACGCTATGTGTGGCCAGGGATGGAGAAGGATGTCAAGAAGTACGTCCAAAACTGTATATTGTGTCAAAAGACCAAAGTCCACAAGCATACTAAGTGCCCAGTACAATCCATTCCTATTCCATCAGGCAGGTTTGAACATGTCCACTTGGATATAGTCGGACCCATGGCAGAGAGCCAAGGATATAGATATATACTAACCATGATTGACCGTTTCTCACGTTGGACCGAATATGCTCCAATGAGAGACATAACAGCTGAAACAGTCATAAGGGCATTCATGAGACACTGGATAGCCAGGTTCGGCACACCAGTTCAAGTAACGACTGACAGAGGAAGACAATTTGTCTCACAATTATTCAGCAAATTTACAAGGAACATGGGCATACATCACATCAAGACTTCCAGTTACCATCCTCAAGGAAACGGGTTAATAGAAAGGCATCACAGAATAATGAAAGCAGCTCTGAAAGCAGTCGATACTATTAACTGGAGTGACGCTTTACCCTACGTAAGTTTAGGATTAAGAGCAAGTTACAGAGAAGAATTGAAGGCATCACCTGCAGAATTAGTTTACGGAACTACGCTGCGGTTACCAGGAGGATTCTTCCAAGACAACAAATTAGAAGACCCAGAAGAGCTATTACGACAAATGCACACTGCCATGAAAAAGTTGAGACCTGTACCCACAAAGGTAAAAACAGACCAGAATGTATTTATACATAAAGATCTAAATGACTGCACACATGTTTTCATAAGGACGGATAAACACAAGAAACCTTTAGATACTCCTTATGAAGGTCCGTTCAAGGTCATAAAAAGAGGCACACACGGTTTCACAATTAGTATTAAAGGAGAAGAACAAGTAATCCATTTAAGTAGGTTGAAACCTGCATATGTAAGTGTTACAGATACGCAGTCAGCATGCACACCCAGAAGTCAGCAGAGTGAAGCTACTACTTCAGGGACTAGGAGTGTCAAGACCAACGATGACAGGATGCTGACTAATGACACCAAAAAAGACGACGAGCAGCCAACCGGCATGACCACCAGATCAGGACGGAGAGTCACGTTCAGGGAGAGATGACACCAGAGAAAGAAACATCCTATAGAGGATATTCTTAAGTTATGTATATATGTTATTATTTTTATAATTTTTTTATTTATGCAATCAACCCTTGAATCAGGTATATATGTTCATTATGTTCATATTATCTGGTTAGTTCACAATTTATTATTATTTGCTTAGTTTATAATTTTCAAAATATGTAGAAAAAATGTAAGATCACATAATGCAATTGAATATTTAATTTTTTTTATATGCTTAGAAAGATTTAATTTGAAAAATCTCATTTTTTTATTATTAAAAAGTTTACTGTACAAACCTAATTTGGAAAGTCAGTATCACTTAATTATTAAATTATTACACTAAAACTTAAATTGTTATTTTGTAAGTATATCTAGGCAATGCTGTTAATGCCTGGAAGATAGTTATATATGTTATTTGAATATTTTTCTTTATTTATTGTTTTATTTTGGTTATGTGAACACCATTAAGCAAAACACAATTGAGTATAGATATAGCATGTTTTTAATTATTATACCTTATTATATTATTTGTGATAGAATATGACTTATGTAAATAAACATACTATCAACAGAAGGAATAGTCTTATAATAAACATTGTTTGTTTTAAGCTTTGGTAAGCTTTTAAATGAAAATGAAATTTTTATATAAATGTGAATATGTGAATGTATTGTGTATTTAGAGATGTAATATATGGACGTCATTGGAATGCACATTATAATCATTAGGATGTATTGGCTGATAAAGATGAGCATAGTGCTAACTTTGATTTTGCTTTCAGGGTTGGAGCAGACAGGTAACAAGGCGTTGGCACCTCAATTCTCAAACCATTCTCAATCGAATACATCCAGTCATTGATTCAAGATGTACATTTTTATATTATTTTAAAAAATTATTTTATCAAATTAGCTCTAGTACCCAGTACTGTATTAGTCTTAGTGAAACGAGAGTACAGGACATCACAACACCACATTCAAATTAATTAAAAAGAAAAATGTGAACATTTTTCTGAAAGGGGGAGATCTATGTGGAGGTGTGATGCCTCCGTAATAGATCTTGTGACTCCTACATGTAGCAACTTATGGAAAGTTCCATAGTATTGTTGCATGTAGGAAGAATGAGTGAGGAGAGATTGGTTTTGCCAACCAGCGAGCCATTCTCGTTTGGTCGCTCACTCGCGGTGGTTTACTATTTTCGTTGTGTTCTTGTACTCACGCGTTCTAATATTTTATTCAACCAATTAATATACTCATTGAATTTGTAATAGTATAGAACTAAAATTAGAGCATTAAATCGTATTGTGAAACATCAAACTGGTGGAAAAGCTTTTAATTGTAGCCTACTCATTTTCAGGTGAGAGAAATCTAGTAATTAACTTCCTTCTTAGAACTTGTCTTACACGAGTTCACCATATCCTCGCAGTAGGATATAGGTAACACATAAAATCGTTTCAATGAAATTCTTTCCACTGATAAAATTCTAAACAGACGATAAACTTCTTTATTAATATTTACTTGCATTATAGTAGTAGGTATTTATTTATTTTCATGTTATATGAATTCATACATTGAGAATCCAACTACTTTTGTACCGATATGTAGAAATATATTTGAAACTATAAACAAATATAATGTGTTATTGATGACGCACTCCTAAAGTAAAAAGTAATTTAGTGTAAGATGTTCAATTAAACGTATATTCCTTAGATAAGCTTTTAGAAGGTTTCATCTGGAGGCACGCCTATGAACGGTCGGATAGGTACTTATCAGTATTACACATTACCACACATCGCCTTTTACTATAATTGCCACAAAACTTAGACATATAGTGTACATATATTATTACATGTATGTAATATAAAACTCTATCCTTACGAGTATGTAGTTTAGAACTTTTGATTAATTCCACATTTAACATCAAAGGTCGCATGTCAAAAGTTCCACATAAAGTGGTTGGCGTTACGCATGAGTGATATTCTCAAGACGTCCCTCTTAATAACAGACCTGCGGTTGAACATTATTTCATGCTGTGTGATTTGAACCAATTCAGAACAAATATGTCAACAATGTTAAAGCAAGTTTTGCTGTAATTGATTTTTTTTACATATCAAGAAGAGGAAGTAACGAAACGTGTTTGGTTGCGTACACATATTAAAAAATTAATGTACCTACTGTTACCTTTTTTTAGAATGTTCACACATCGGGGTAACCATATAACAGGTTTGATTCTGACGTTTTTTATAGTTACCCTCAGTTGTGTCTGGGGGATCTCCTGGAGCTCTCAGGTTCTAGAGGTTCATTGGATGCTTCGGGGGTGCTGGGGTGAGCGTGGGCTGGAGGGTGAGTGATCCAAGTAATACTACATTTATGCCTGTAATAGGGCACAGCATTGACCATTTTCTTTCACTGTTTCTGTTTTAACATGTGTGTTGTGCATGTTGGCTTATGGTTGTGAATAATAATAAACAAACTCTCGCAGTATATAATAAATATCTAATATCTTTTTTGAGGTCTTCGCGTGCTTTTTTGCAGTCCCTTGGTATCTACTCCAAAATCCTAGGCATACCTCTGCCATCTTCTCTTTTATCTATGTGGCTAGCTTATTTCTAATTGAGTTCGACAATCTTGCCAATTGTATTTACAATTTTTGTGACTTCATTATATGTCTCCATAGCTCACTGTATATATCTATCAATTATTTGCTGTCTTTTGATTACAAGCAGTTTTTCACAACAAAAAAAATACTTTTATATAAAACACAATCAATGTAGGTACAGAGACGCGATTTCGACCCTATAACCCAATTTTATATATTTCAAAATTTTGATAGGTGATAAAATAGAAAAAAAATCGGGTACCTGAAGGGACAATGTGTCATTGTCACCTTAAACAGAGCTTTAAGCATAAAATAGTATCAGGTGCTGTGCTTAGTTTCGGAAAGATTTCAGAGGTAGGTGGATACTTATTGGATTAGTCACAAGACCGGTAGGTGTAGGTATATTTAAACAATATATTAGAATGTATCAATACCTGCCTAATATATATTATAAATCCACATTAAGCAGGGTTCAGCTACAGAGTATTACTACTTACGAGACTATAAATCTCTGGCAATTTTGGAAAATTATTATTATTATATATGGTCCTCAGGTTTTGGACGTTATTATTCTCTAAGTTTGGGAAACATGCCTTTATTATAATGGATGTTATTATGACAGATTTATGTGAGTCTCATGGTATATTTGAGTAAATATTATAACGTGTTTTTTTTGCACTAAATTGTATTTTAATTGGCCATTTTTATTTCGACTTTTCAGTAGCACCAATTATGTATTATCAATACAATTATTGTGTTAATTTGGAATTTATATATCAATTAAACATACATTATATTTATAAAGTAAAAATGAAATTTATTCAGGAAATTCACTGGCGCGATCTTGGTTTATATGAATTTTCTAAATCTGTTATCTGAATAAAAAGTTATTTTATTTCAATGAGTGGAAACATCAGTTTTTTGTTTAAATTAGCTAGATGGAAATGTAACCCCCTATTCTATAATATAGATTCGAACTAAAATAAGAACGCTCCTAAATTTTATAATTAAGGTCGCTTAAGTGCACATTGGTATTCTATAAACTCTAAAATAGGAACGTTCTTATTTTAGTTCGAATCAATTTAGAATAGGGAGTAGTATTTAATTTTTTTTTTTATAACTTCTTCTTCTTTTTTTTAGTATTTAATTTAATTTACCAACAAGCTTTGATGTAGATTTGATCCTCCGTAGGTGTAGATATTACATAAAATAGTGCGTTACCACTTCCGAGGTTAAAAAAAGTGTGAGAGTAATGTGATGGCTGCGAACAAGAATCGTATGAATTACCACATGGTTTGTGATTTTTTAATGTCCTTAAAAGGTTTTCTTCGTAAACGACCTTAAAGCTAGGGAGGCAAAATTTTACAAAATTTATTACATTTTGTATGATACTTTTGTGAAATCCCGGCAAAGTATACCTACATCTCCAATTTTTTTATATAAATTTTCGAGTGCCGATTTAAACATCGTCAATTCAGCGATGAGATGTGACAATCATCCTGGATACCTTTAACTTTTTTTGGCACAGAGAAAATGACTAGCATCTTTATTGCATGCAGTTGATCTGCGACCTACTCTACTTTGAGATATGCGTTGATGTTATAGATAGATCTATAACTTTAGCTGAGAATTATTAACATTGTATATTTTTCAATAATTTCTTGCTTTTATAGGCAATTCATTTAATTATATCACCAGATCTTGAAATTCGTGAGATTTATTAGCTTAATTAATAATCACACTTATGTACTAAGTTGACATTTTGATTTGATAAAAAAAACAATAAATCTAGTAAAAAACAGACTATTGGCCGATTTTAATAATTTATCTACCCATTGGATTGACAGATTTTATTGGAACTGACCGATAGTCACGTGCTTAACGTGTAAACATCTCAAATATTGAAAACCTATGATTTAGAAAAAAAATTGTTTAAAGAACTGCACCCATAAATTTCATTTCTTTTTAAATTTTTTTTATAGAATGTGGCTAAGATACATGGTTCAAAGATTATTCCCAATACAGTAGTAGGTATCAAAAGCATTTTTTTCTTATGATGTCGATGTTTTTAACTCAAAATATTTGTCATTTCTTTTCGACGTCCTTTTCTTTAGCTCAGTATATTTTATGGGTCGTGCGCTTGGAACTACGTAGTGTGATGGTTAGAAAGGACCTATTACGTTTTTTTTGTATTTTTTAATGGAGCGGAAATGATATAAACCCTTTCCTTGTTTCTAGTAGGTCATTAGGTACTCAATATAATAATTTACTAGTTTTTCTAAGTTACTATTCTGCTATTGAAATTTAGATTCAAAGTAGGTACCTGTGTATAATAATATATATACTAATAAGAAGATATTTTGAATTGAATTTAAAATCTTACTTTGTATAACAAAATGTGAATTAATTCTTTTTAAAGCGATATATTTTCACTTTGTTTATATTTTCGGCATTAACTATGTAACAATTTCTTGACATATTTATATGATTTTAGATTACTATGTATTAATTGTTATTTTGGGAGCTTTTTTCGCTACCACGGTTTCGGTGGAGCGTCCACCATTAACGAGCGTTAATCTAAAACTTCGTGGTCGCTCCACCGAAACCGCGGTTGCAAAAAAAGCTCACAAAATAACAATTAATACATAGTAATCTAAAATCAAATCAATATGTCACGATATATTTTCTTTATAAATTGACTCGTCATAACTTTTTATCCGTTTTACCAATTTTCTTAGAAAGATTATTCAAAGTATTCTGAGCGCTATGTAAACTATGAAATTTTCATGGATTTTTGATGTTAATTAGATTATGAAAAAAAGGTAAATTCCACGTTACTTCCAGAAACTTCTTTGCATACCTATTTTTTGCGTATATTTGGTCTATGTATTTATTTCATAAATGATTCAATTTCTTTGAAATAAAAATAATGTCACAATAAAAAGTCATTTAAATTATTTTGAAGTTTGATCTAAGAACACTACAATAACTAAATACGCGAGCATTACCTGTATTTATACAAGAATCACTTTGTTATAATTATATTTTTATGGCAATACCACTGATTTATCTACCAAGGTATGACAATAGGGAGACAGACACCTAGGTGTATCTATTTTTCTGCTAATCCATGATTTATTCAGATAACTTGAGTGCTGAGTTGCCATAAATAACGATAACTGTATCCAGATTTAGTGCGGCAACTTAAACCTGTGTACCTTATAATATGTAATGTCATACAGGGGGAATGATTGGAAGAAAACTTGCTTCGATATTTTTGTAATTATAAATTCATCTTCATTTGAAAATAGTCTACATACGACGTACATCTTTTTTTATACAATGAAGTATATTCATGTATTCAGAATATAAACTTAAGTTCGAAGTATTGGTATTGTTTATATCTACTACTATGTATAGTAGTAGTAGTAGTAGTTAGTAGTAATACCCCACAAATGGGGGAGCCAGCAGACCAGCTACATATAATGAAAATGCAAGCTGTCTACTCCGTGCCAATAAAAATCAAGATATTCAGGATGGGTGGCAAACCTCATCGCTGAATTTTAGATGTTAGATGTCTTTATTTACTCGAACACCTGCCTTTTTACCGGGTGCTCCACGGCATATTATGTTTATATAAAAGTGTAAATATAAAATGACTTGCTATTTAAATTTAATAAAAATCTTGTTTACATTTTTTGTTCCAAGTACTGTTTTGTAATAAAAAATAAATGCATTTATAAAATTATCATCGAAATTGTATTTCACATCTCGACATATCTTTCATTTGTAATCGCCATGTTAATATTTTTTGTATTTCACATCTCGACATATCTTTCATTTGTAATCGCCATGTTAATATTTTTTGTATTTCACATCTCGACATATCTTTCATTTGTAATCGCCATGTTAATATTTTTTGTATTTCACATCTCGACATATCTTTCATTTGTAATCGCCATGTTAATATTTTTTGTATTTCATATCTCGACATATCTTTCATTTGTAATCGCCATGTTAATATTTTTTGTATTTCACATCTCGACATATCTTTCATTTGTAATCGCCATGTTAATATTTTTTGTATTTCACATCTCGACATATCTTTCATTTGTAATCGCCATGTTAATATTTTTTGTATTTCACATCTCGACATATCTTTCATTTGTAATCGCCATGTTAATATTTTTTGCATTTTTTAAAGTCTGATAAAAGTGTGACCACACTTAAAGAAATATAAATAAGGCCCGAAATTACAATCAGTAGCTTATCGTGGAGCTTTGGTGAGGAGGCTTAAAAGTTAAGTCGAGCTTAATGCTCACACGAGAATTTCAATCAATATTCGACTGCGACTTGACTAAGCCGCAAATATGGTTAAGTTGGTAGCCCTACTAGTTGTTTTATCGTGATTTTGTCTATGCATTAACCTCACATCTGTCATGTTATCGGCGACGCGCGCCATTTTTCGTGTTGTTGTTTTGATTTCGTGAACGCTCTTGGATTTTTTCGTTACCTACGAAACAGGTTCAGTAATGAAAACATCCAAATAGAAGCGCAAATGAAACAACCTTAGCAACAACAAACAAAAAGCGTAATGAAAGCGCGAACATATGACATTAATGTCAGTTTGTTCTTATTGTTACTAGTGGCGCCTCCTGGTGATGAAAAAATTAACTGAGTTTAAGCGAGCTTAACGTTGTTGAGGACACCCCCGGGTATTTTAACTTTTTTTAACTTAAGGAGTAGGTTAAGCCGCAAATTCGTGCTAAGGAGACATTGTAATTCGCGTAATTTTGGAAAGCGAAGCTTTATGTGTTCCTTAAGGTTAAGGAGGATCTTAAGCCTGCATTGTAATTTTGGGCCTGCATGATTGATTGTAAGAACCCCATGTTTTCCAAACAGAACCCAAACTTTCTATAGAATATATTGATACAAACTTTTCCTTCTACTATTAATTACACAAACACCAGAGACACTTGTTTCAACTTAGTTCATTATCAATTGATTGACTATAATTACCTATACCAATCAAGTAACAAAAATTTATGGTCGGCTGAATGTATTTCTATATTTTATTTAAGATTTCTCCCCTTTAACTAGCACCCCTGTATGACAGAAAGCTTCAACTTTTGTTGAAGCCAAAGATGGCAAATTTGCATATAATCCATATTCCATTTTAATAATACATACCTACCTAATAATATTACCATCCTCTTCCCTATAAGTAAAGTATTAAGTATTATAGTCGTATCATAATAATATTAATAATACTAAGACGGTGCGGTATAGTGAATTATACTACTTTATACTTGTAGGCGATGGTGGAGGTAGTGTATTGTTATCATTATTATAATGCGAAACGTGGGGTTCGAGTGTATTTTCTTAATAAATCTCTTTAAGAGAGTTTAAACACCACACTTTCGACGTCTTAAAGTACAGATGGTCCCCGTATTTCGCGATTTCGATTGATTATTGAGTCGTAGAGCAGTCGGCAAAAGTAGTTTTCCAACACTTTCCCGTAAGTTTTCAAGTGTCTTATTAAAGGCAGTTGTGCGGAAAAAGACATTCTACATCTTAAATTCAACGATGAGGTAAAAGTACCACCCATCCTGAATGTTTTGACAAAGAGAGAACAGTTTTTATGTCTATTCAATTGTTTATTTTATTATATTTTACAACAAGTCCTCTGGCTTAGATGACTAGACAAAGTAAGTTTATAAAAATCATAGTTTTAGTTCGGGTTTCTTTTTTACTGTATTTGATCGGAGGATAAAATGTGTATATGAAGAACTAAATAATCAATTACTCTATCCATTTCGTTGAACTAATCTTAATTAGGTATAAAAGTAGAAGGTGTATTTTATTTGATCTGACCTGTCGTAGTTTGCTTTCTTAATTGGATCTACATTTTTTAATAAGATGGTAAAAGTGTATTTTCATACACGATGAAAGAAATTACTAGTCATGAACTGTATCTATACGAGTATCTTTCAATACTGTTGCTCAGTTTTATGAACCTACCCTTGTTTTGAAGTGTGGATATAAATATGTATTATTATTATTATTTGTTCCTAATATTCGTGTTAGTATTAGTAGTGGTAGTTACCCTCATGTCTCACATTGCGTCGTGTAATTTCACCCCCAAACTCACCCTAAGATTCCTCTTCTACAACGCTAAGGTTGGAGGAGGCTGTATTGTAAATGAGCTCTTGCGAATTTAAATTTATCTTACGACATTAATGGTGTATTTTGTATACCACGCGTTTCACCTTATAAATTATTCATTCTTGTCGTTATTTCTCGTTTGACTGAGGAACTGATCTGTCAAAATTTGGAATTCAGAGTATTTTGGAAAAAAATTCGAGTACCCGATGGGGAACTCGAAATATAATTTCGTTTTAGTTTGAAGCGCTTTATAAAATAAAATATGACTAATAGTTTTTAAATGAGTTGACGTTTATTTTGTTAAACTCATGGAAATAAATACAAACTGTTTGAGTTAAATATATTTAATAATAAGTACAGTAACCTGGTTTTGACTGACAGAGCCTTTGAAGTACTTGCAAGGTGGTTTGACAATGTATTTTTTAGTCAAAACCAGGATACTGTACCTATTATTAAATATAGTACAACATAAACAGAATGTGTTTATTTCCATAAACTAATAATTCTCTTCGTGTGAAAGAATGTTGAGATTTATAAATATACTACTACTACTACTATACCATCACGGCATATCCCACAAGTGGGGTAGCCAGCAGATCAGCTGCACGTAAGATTCATGCAAACTGTCCTCTTCGTGCCAATATAAAATCAAGACATTCAGGATGGGTGGCAAGCCTCATCGCTGAATTTAAGATGTAAAATGTCTTATTTTTTTCGAACACCTGCCTTTTACAGGACACTCGAAAACTTACGCAGAAGAGTGGGAGACCAATTCTTTACCGGGTGCTCCACGGGATATAAATATAAACGTATTCAAATATGCATATTTTGTTGAAACAATACTCAATGCGAGCTTATTTATCTTTTACATAATATTGTAACCAAGTTCTTCTTCGTCATACATTCTAACATACAATGGAGAGACCGTGCGAGATGGAGGCATTAGTGATAGTTCATGAAACGTGTACCTATTTAATCAACCCATAAAATTTATATAATAATTTCATGGACTTTTTACTACTTATTAGTGCGGTACAGAAAAAAAAACTGTGTCGTAAATAATATGTAAAGATTGTACGTGCAGTTTACTCCACTTAACGAAGAATCATTTAGACATAAAATTCAAAATTTCTGTATAGCTAGTACTAACCGGAAATATATACCTTTGAGATGTAAATCTGCCTTTGAAGTACATTTTATGAGAGTAATAAATACCTTTGTATGTAATTTCACGAGAATATAGTGTGTGACGCGTTATGTCAGGGAGCTTACTGTGTCTTTCAGTCAAACGTCGTGTTACATTCCCATCCCTCACGATATATATACATAATATATAATATTGTCATGTGCCTGGTATCTTTTTGTATATAGATTCTCCTAGATAGCTCTGCATTTTAATGAGATAGATATGTTGTCAAATGATGAAAATTTGTAGGCACTACATTATCTTAATTAAGTCCCGATATTATTATTATCTTAGTACAAAAGTGTCTTGAATAATTAATGGCAGTATGTTTTTCCTAATTGCTTTTTTTTAATATATTATTTTTTTGTTGTGAAATTTATATTTTTTATTTTATTGTACAATTATTTCTTTATTTTTGGTTTATAAGGAATCAATGCATTAGGCTGATGTTTCTTTTTTGTATAAGGACATATTATGTTGCATTAATGTTGTAGGTACTTGTGTTTTATGATGTACTGTTAAATAGTCGGATTTTTTCTTGCTTTAATAAAATTAAAAATAAAAACTATAAAAAGCATTAGGTAACAATCATATTGTTATCATTTGTTTACATGTTTTGTATGTATACAGAGGTTTAACATGTTAAAGGCTTTGGCCGTAAATATTTGTAAATAAATAAAATAAATAAATAAATTTATTAAAATCTTCATTTCAAACGTGAAGGTGTGATTCGGAAACCTTTCAAATCTATATCAAAATATACACATTCACATCTCACCTTTCCAATCTAATATATTTCTACATAAATACAGTCAGCGATGAGGTTTACCACCCATCATTAATGTCTTGATTTTATATTGGCACGGAGAGGACAGCTTGCATGTTAATTATATGCAGCTGGTTTGTTGGCTACCCCACTTTTATTTATTTATTTATTTATTTATTTAGCATCAACAGTACACTACAGACAACATATATACATAACAACAAAACAATATAGTCAAATAAGGAATCAATACATTGCCCCATTTATAAGTGTACACATTATAACAGTTTGTAATATATTCAAAGCCCATAAGGTTGTCACATTTAAATAAAAAAGGAGGAAAAAAAAATGGAAATTGATAGACAGGAGTTTACATAAATACAATTAAAAAAAAAACAAACATGAACAACAGTTGTCCGATCTTACCAAATGTTATAGTGTGGGGTATGCCGTGATAGTATAGTACATTCAGAGCCTTGAAATGGTGCACTGTTTTTTCAGTAATAGAGTTTTCGGTAACCTAAGAGTGTTTCGTTTGCAATTTTTTTAAGTCTAGAAATAATTCTCTGTGTGTTTATCTGCTCAGCACAAGCGTTTTAAATTTTGCGTCAGGATTAAAAAAATGAAATACCTATTTTCTACCAAGCTTAAATGACAAAGGATTGAAATTCTTTCCTTTCAACTTATAAAATTCTATTTTATTCGATATATGTAATCTACCTGCTATTATAATTTCATAGTCTTATTGTCGTCTGTCAGAACTCTCACAAGAATCCAATCACCTTTGAAAAACGGGAATCAATTTACATTTTTATGAGTCACATCAATGGTTCTAAACTAAACGTGCACGAGAATAAAATTATTTTAGACATAAGACAAGATATTATTCATTAATAGACATTAATTTATTCTTTATTATATAAAAGACATTTTTCATCTTCAGTCCTGTTTTGAGGTATGCCACGCATTCTGATGGAGTTATTTTTTATGTCACAAAGAGGATAACCCTATTCTAATTATATAATCCTCTCTGTATGCGGTGTCTGTTTATGCGGACGGTGATAAGTGTGAGTGAGATGGCAGCATTATTCTCGTAGTATTAGTTTTACTTTAATGTACATAGTTTGTAAGTTATGATAAAAATAAGTCCGTTTACTGGCGGGTGCTATAGTCATATATCTGTACTGTATAATTGGGTGTGTAACTGTAATTGAAAAAAAATGTTGTTGTATTGCATCGAACTGTTTGTAATTTTTTTTATATATTTAATGGCCTTGTGCCGTATATGAAATTATAAATAAATAAATATGCAGTTAGTTTACTTGCTACTATTATTGTAGGAGATGCCGTAATGGTATATATAGATAGATAATATTTAGATTTCAAAATATCTGTCCTCTTGTTTTCAAAACGTTTGAGAAACTCAACATTTTCCGAATTCCAGAGCTTGTGCGCCCCCACAGCTAGATGTCTCTTTCTCATTTATTTAAGAATTTCACATCAAGGTGGAAGGGTAGGCACTTGAGAGGTACGTAACCACTTGCCTATCTATTATTATAAAAACATTCTTGATTCCTTTTTTGAAATCAAATAATAATTTCTTTTGATATAAACGTTCGTAATTTAATATTGAAACATTCCAATACTCAATTTAACTCGTTTTATTTTGGAAACATAAAATTACATTTTTTCAATCAAATTACAATTCGAAATTAAAATACCTGAGCAATTTTATTTTCTGCTCTGTGGAGTTTCCAGCTCTGTGATAATAGATATTTCACTCTTTTCTGCAAGTTTTCGAGCGTCATCATTTATGAGAGATGTCGTTATTATAAGTATATAGATCTTTTTTTCTCAGTACCGGGTCTACTCTGCGAATGTTGAGGATCATCAGGGCTATTTCCACCCTGTTGGTGCTGAACGGCAAAGTGGTGTTACTTCTGAACCATTATCTTAAATTCTGCAGCCAAGAGATTCATCTCTGACATGCTCGTCTTCTTCCTGGTATTTCCACCTGAACAGTCAGTTGTAGGAGTTAGTGTTTTTCTCATTTCATTACGTGACCAAAGTACTGCAGCTTCCTTGTTTTTCACACTGAAAGATAAGTATGTAGATAGATATGTATGTAGATAAACGCAATAATAAATTGTTAGCAATGCAATTTAGAGATCTTTTTCTTTCTTATTTTTTTAGTGGCTTTCATTCTTGTGGGTGTTTCTAGCCAAAGAACCTTTCTATCCTAAATATCTACCATCCTATGTTTCTAAATGGAACCGTGACTCTTTAGCGGTTAGGAAGTGAGCTTCCTTTGGTCTATGATGATTAAAAACGCATTACTGTAAGCCTCGCGCAATGTTTTCCATAATTTTCATACAAATCACAGTCACGCCCTCTCTAATTGCCTTCATGATCACACTTTATCTGTTCCTCACTGCAATTAGCCTTATTTTTACATTGTTTGTATAAGGCAATAGCCTTCTAATGATAATAAAGGGAGGTTCTATTTAAAACTAACATAATTTATTTATTCATTTATCGATTCGCTTAAAAATATAGATTTTATTACTACAAGTGCTTATATTTCGTGTAAGATTTTTTGTGTTATCAAAAGAGAGGTATTCGTAAAAAAACCACGTAAAAATATTTATATTTTTACATAGGTATTCTGTTATTCATCTATAAGAATTTTGAATGTTTAATTTTTTTATTAGGCAGCGCGCTGGTTACCTCACTTATGTTAGGAACATGTTGTGATTGTTTGAATTTGTGAATGAATGACTCGTGGGTATAAGTGCATTTCAACACAATTGTTTCCCTTGCGAGATAGGCAGAAAGGATAGAGTTCCACTTGTTCTAGTCGCTGCACACATTTATTTAGGTAACTCAATTTTGTTTTGTCATGTATACGCTTTTTGGTTACATAACATCATACAGTTCCTTATGCATCCTCTTCTAATAAACTTGCAACATATTCTAGAATCTACCTACTAGTCTACGTAATCTAGCTGTTTGTATCTCTTTTAGGACCTCTATCCTCATCCATTTTTTTTCACACGTCCAACACTAAACCATTGTGATTATTCACATTCATTTTGCGTATCGTAGAATATTGCATTTCACATTCTTTTTGTATTGCAATTGAGAAAAAAATGTTTACATTTATTAATGTTTTATTGTAACTATCTTAAATTACTCTTCATAAGTAAACTGCATCTAGTTGCATAGTGCTCGCTCCTTTTTACATAGTGCATCTGGAAGACGCTAACTGTGAATTATTACACAGGAATGCAATCCATACTCCTTCACAATATTGTCCACCGCACAGCTTGCATAGGTATTCCATTCTTAAAAACACCAACCTCGCCACAAAACTCTCCAAACATCTTCACCCCATTTGAACTGGTAACCTTACATGAATAATACATTTTGAGGAAGTGTCTTGAGGTCATAAATTTTAAAATACGAACGGACAACGGCCTCTGTTGTGTTGGTCTAAGATACAAAACCGTGACACATCTTTACTCTTTCACTCTGGTGTTGTGCGTTTATCTTTCATCTCGTTCATTCTCCAATTCATATAATTTTCACTATCGCGGTATTCCTATCTTACTCGCGCTTATGTGATATTATTATGCGTGTCTCTTTTCTTATTAGGTATTTAGTGACACGGAGATCTTCTTCCCACGATCCCTTGAAGAGGTGAGTCAATATAAATTATTATTTCGTAATATCGTCGTCCTTTTGTTCGCGTCTCTTCTAACATTCGATGTTCATATTATATATTATTATTTTATAAGTCTATAATACTAGGATCATGAGAACCAGTTATTTTTTAAGTGTAATAAATATTAAAATGTCCATTCCTATAATATTATATTCCGTTTACAGACACCGTAATTAAACAAGACAAAAGTAAAATTATTCACCCTATACGTATTTTAATTTTTTGAGAACGTTTTAGGCTAAAAATATTACAAACATCTCTCAAATTTCCAGAAATCAATATTTTATCTCCAGAAACGTTTACATAAAACATTTCATTTAGTTATGAAAAAATATTTTACAAAAATCAATCACCAATTAGATAGAACAGTCAAAAATACTAAAATCATGGTGTGGCCACTTTCAAATATTTATTTCCAATTTTTGCTATTTTTTATAGAAAAGTACCTGCTAACTTTAAGTTTAAAGTTATTAAAGTTAAAGAATTCAAAGTATGTATGTAATATGAGTTCTATCCAGGACCTTGACGGGACACTGCAGACTACGGAAACACATGACAAAAATAGGACTGTCAGATAACCCAGTCTGCAGATTTTGTTCAGAGGATAATGAGACACCTATCCACATCCTCTGTAACTGTGACACACTCGCTCGCAATCGAAGTCACATCCTCGGAGGACCACTGCTGGACTCGGAGAAAGTGAGGCTTCTCACACCAAGACAAATCGTTAGCTACATGACCCATGTAGGTCTTGAGAGTGAGATATGACACAGAAGGATGTCACAATAGATCTACTATGGTCGCGGTGACACAAGGGATACAAGGTCCCTTGACCTTCACTTTAAAAAAAAAATATGAGTTCGTCGGTAGCCTAGAGTCGGAGTCTCGGCATCGTGAACAAGAGGTCCGTGGTTCGATCCCAGGTGCTAGCAAACTCTCTTTTCACGACACTAGCTTATAGCTAAAAGGCGTATAAAGTTGTATTTGGGCTAGTAACAAAACCCAGATATATCTTTTACAAAAAAAATATGTATAATAAATATGTATTTATATTCATGGTTAGAAGGAAGAAATCACTTTATAGTGATAATCTCGCAACTGCACATCGTCCTAGTTTTTTTTTAATATTATATTGTTTTGTTAACACTGTTATACAATGATGATGTGCAAAAATAATAAATACCTAAATAAATTTAATTTGGTACACTTTACTGCTTTTCGTAATATTGTTATTTGCGTATTGCTTGTGATTTGTAAAACTGTTTTTTTTTAAAAAAAAAGATATATCTGGGTTTTGTTTATTATAAACCCAAATACAACCTTTCACAGTAAGCTACTAAAAGCTTGTGTCGTGAAAGGGGAGTTTGCCAGTACCTCCTATCGAACCACGGACCCCTTGTTTACGAGGCCGAGACTCTACCTCCAGGATACCGACGAACTCGGTATTTGTTTGGTTATTAGTCAAGTACTCGGTTATTGTTTGTTTTCATAACTTTGGAAAATTGAAGATCTCAAAGGTCTCATTTGTGATCTTTTACGAAATCTGCCTTTTACCGGACACAAAATCTTAAAGAAAAAGTGCGAGAAATATTATTTGTTAGGGCTTCAAGGAAATATTCACAACCTTTTTTTGTTTCAAAAGTTTATTTCTTTATTTATTTATCCTTTTAATACCCATTATGAAGTTTTTTCTACTTTTATTTATATTTATCCGACCTATCTACGATAATAATGTCAGTCATACTTTATTTTGACAGTGTATTACCGGAATGTTGTAACTAACTAACTACAATAATTTTATGATTTTTATTTTACGGTAATACTTACTACATACCATTTCACCCGTAAAATGTAGAATTAATGCGTTTCTTTTTTCCATGATAATAACAATATTATTATTATTATTATCTTCATGATAATAAAGGCAATAACAATACTGCTATGATATTATTATTATTAATATTATCTGGAACATGCTGTGTTTTGAAATATGATCAGGCAATGTGAGTTGTTCATTCCTTTGTGTATTCTTGTTTTTATTATTTTAAGGGTACTCTAACGATGTATGCACATTTTTGCAGTTAGGTTGTTACTATACAGTCAAATTACAAATTAATCAGAAGTATATAATTTAGTGCATTGTATATGTATAACGTCGCGTTAGTACCCATAATACAAGTTTCGTGATTTGTGTGATTTGTCTATGCATGTTATGTTATGTTATATGAATAAAATTTGTTTTTATTGTTTAATGTTACTATAGAATGTAACTAAAATACCACCGGTTTCACCGACTTTAAACTGGCATCATCAGGTACTGAATGAAACAAAAACAAATATACAAGTTCGTTGAGATTGACAGTGAAGGTGTAAGAGTTGGTAGGGTATGCTGGTTTCAGGCGTTTTTTTTGTTTATTTTATTACATAAGTCATTTAAAATGAAGTAATGCCGATACAATCGATATAGCGCTCTTGCCATAAAATCTCCTATTGCACAACATGACATGTAGGTATCTTATCCACTATTTTTCTTGTTACATGTGATAAAGTTCAGCATTAATTTTCATCCACTGATTATCATTTTTCTAGGGATTTCGTATTCAAATGTCACACATTGCATTTTATTTTGTTGTATGAGCATCTATTTTCCCACATAAATAATTTTTTAAAAATATTGTATATCGACTATATTTATAAATATATTCGCCGTTAATATAATATTTTATTAAGATTTAAACAAATATTAAATTTAGAATTTCGAGTTAACATGACTCGATGACACTCGTTCAATTTGTTGAATATACCAAACGACCACCCTTAAAGTATAAATTCAAGATGTTGCTTTTTGTTTTGCGAATAATATTGTAAGTAATAGAAAATAATAAATTAAATAAATGGGGGTTACACCATCCTACTAGTCTTTCATAATATTTAGACTATTTAATGTTATCATAAGCATACATGGGTAATTTACGATTTTTTCTTCAACACAACAATTCTTGATTTTTTCTGTTCACTTGTATAAATCTTAATAACGATTTTTTTCTATTATTTTTACATGAATATGCGGTATTATTATATACATCCATCATTCGTTATCTAGCAAAGATGAGAATGAAGTATTGCCTTCTTCAGCGTACATGGTCCTTGAAGAATATTTATATAATTGTAATGTTATGCAAATGACTTTATTATTTTTTATTACTTATTGCGGTAGGCACATACAGTAAAAGTAGAACAAATAAATGAAATATTACTTTTCATAAACACTTATGTATCATTCTTTTAATATTTTTGTTACGAGTAGTCTTTCCTTGATATGTTAAAATTCAGTTCTCTTGTATACAGGCATTATTGCGACTTTCAAATAGCGTGCTTAAATAAATACCTATTAATTTTGGAAACTTGTAAGATTAGTAACGTGCCTTGGTGTCATATCTAAAAAAACACTAAATTAAAAGTTATCATGCAATAAGGTTCACTCTAAAACATACACATATACAATGACATTTTGAAATTTATAAATATTCGTTAGATATATTTGTTTTTTTCTGAAGTGGAATATTAGTTTATTTATTTAGAACACGGCAATTGCCTTTATCACTTTAAATTGATCTTTTGCAGTTATTTGTTAGTGATTCATTAAACTTTCGACTCCTCAGGTAAATTTGGGATCTTTTCTGGTCCACCTTTTGATTTTGCATTTTGTTGTCGTGTTGTATAATTGATTGTTTGTTCCTATGTACATTGTGAAAAATAAAAAAAAAGTTGACAAATAAATTTTGAAATATTACATTATCATTCGACACATAAAAATAAACATTATTTTTTTTAAAAGATATATCTGGGTTTTTGTTATAAACCCAAATATAACCTTATACACCTTTCACAGTAAGCTACTTAAAGCTTGTGTCGTGAAAGGGGAGTTTGCATATGCACTAATTTATGAAAACACATACCATAACTATAGTCCAGTTTATGTCGATAAAATACAGAATTAAGTTTAAAAAATAATTATGGTTGGTCACTAAAAAGCGCTATGCATTTATATAAAATATTATATGATAAAAGTAATGATGATAACTTTTTATTATGTAGTAAAACGAACTTTCAAATTTTTCAATTACAAAAGGGTTGCACGAGACGCTTGCTGTAGTCTCCTGATAAATTACTGGCTCTTGTTTATATTCGTACAATATAAACTCAAATAAAAGCTTCTTCTAAATACTTCTTAATGACCTTTGTTAAGCTTCTCCACGTTGCATTGTTTCAGTGCATATTATTGTAGAATTATTATTCAACATATTATAACAACGTACATAAGTTGTGCTCGCTTCTTTACAAGTCTGAGAATAAAATTATAATCGGTGGGTTAAGACAGAAACCCGCAGTAGAGAGGGGGACTTAATATAAATAATAATATCTCGTAGTTTATTCAATAGGACTTCCTCCCTCGCATTGTTTATATATTTTACTGCCAAAATGAACATAGCTGCTTCTTTGTGAGGGGTGCGAAGTGTGTAATTGAACCACTTGATTATCTTTTTTTTGGGGATGAATGGAAATATTATTTTCAAGAGCTTTTGTTAATACGTGTATTAGAATTTTTGTTTTTGTCGTTCATTATAGGTACATGTATCTACTCAAACAATCGATTATAATTATGAAAAGCAGTTATGCATATAATGTATAATAATGTAAGTTTTGGTTTTGTTTCAAGACCTTTGTAGGTGGCCTAATAATCCCTCAACGCTTCTCTCAGGAGCACAGGCCAGAAACCAGCTTCCTCCATTCGGAGGGACTCTATGCCAATTGCGTCACCTCTTCTCACGACATTCCCTGCGCCCTAATATCGTTTTCAAAGGAATGGTGCATTGTGAAAGAGGGTCGCCCGGGCTGGAATCCTTGCGGACGGCAGAACAGTGCTCTTTTTGGCCAACTATAATTGGGCATTCTCAGAACATGTCCCAGCCATGAACATTGTTTCTCTTGTATCATGGAGATTATAGATCTCAGCTAGGTGCGTCGGCGCACAGCACACTGAGAAAAATTCTAACGAAATTTCACAACGAATCATTGGTACCTACGTACTATCAGATTAGGGCCAGAAATAGTACAAACGTATAAGTACGAATCTATAATATTAACTCTGACGAGTTATTATTATAGATTTGTACTAATGAATCGTTTGTAGTATCTCTGGTCCTAATCTGATGGTACGTACCAATGATTCGTTGTGAATATTTTTCTCAATGCATCATTTGGGACATGTTCATACAATTTTACATCCAAAATCCTCCTAAGACACTTGTTTTCAAAGCTAAGTATCTAATAGTATATCACCCATATTTAGGTAAGTGTAATGAAGTTTAAATATCGCATACGTTTAGATATAATCATTTGTAAGTTCATAAGTAGAAAGTGAAAGAGTGTATGTATAAGTAATATATGGATTAAAGAAATATGAAAAATTAACAGGTGTACTAAAATAGTGAGAGTAGAAATTTCATCTTTAGAGACTCACTTTAATAACTTTTAAAAGAGAAGCGGATTTATATGTACCAATGATTTGAGAGGTTGACTCTTGACGTGTAGAGCTTTTAAGATGTGATCACGAACAATTAAACAGATCTATAGATCCATCACGAATGCACAACAAATGAAGTTAATTAAAGGTAAATTTATGACTCTCATTATGTGTATTGTGAAACAGAGAAATACATATTATATGTGTAGATATACTCACAGTGATGAAGAGTGACACTTCGTTGATTGAGAGTTTGATGCGTGTACGCACTCTAGTCTTTGAAATATTTATTTATATAAAAATTTTCAACCGTAGTATTCTCAATCATCTTCGTTATTTGAATAATCTTAGTCAACGAAAAATAACTAGGCAATGGCTGAATGTAATTTTTAATCATGTTGAGTTCACACATCTTTTTAAATAATGTTCCTTTATAGAGTGAAGTGTTTACTTATTAATGTGGTTTTCTCGTTCATGAATTTTTCAAACAGTATTTGTTAACTCGAGTGTATTGCGAATTGTCTTATCTTTTTTTTATTATACCTAAGGTCGTGTCATTTTTTAAGTCCAGACTACCTGCGTTTATCTAAAATTGTCGTAATGGAATTTATGATTGAAGTGTGTTTCGTTTTTACTTTCAGTTGCCGAAGTTGGAGACGACATAACACCTTGCGTGAATGATAGAACCCTTGTATTGGCAAACCATCAGAGCACGGCCGACGTACCTCTCCTGATGTCTGCTTTCAACGCCCGTCCAGGAGTTCTGCCCAGGCTGATGTGGATCATGGATCGACTGTTTCGGTATACCAACTTCGGAATCGTCAGCGTCCTACACGGTGACTTCTTCATTGTATCGGTAAGTACAAATTTGGATAACCTATGTGTATTCTTTTTTATGTATCGTGTCGAGTCCTGCGACGTTGACTTATTGTGAGAATGTGTCCATGTCTTGGGCAGCTGGTAACAGATCCTCGATATTCCGTGCATTTGATCGTGATTTTTTTTGCTGTTTTAAAAGTTTTCGTTGGTTTTACATAAAGAAACAGTGAAAGTATAGTATTTTGTGCAAACAGTTTGACTTTAACTTTGAAAACCTTGTTTATTTTTTTTTTAACTTTATCGGGTTTTTAATAACTAGATCGTATTTTAATTAAGCACTCGATATAATTATTTTCTGTGAAACAAAATGGTTGTTCTCGATTAATTTATAATTATTTTGAATTCTGTGACATTTTGTAAATTTACTATTGATGTGCATTTTGAAATATAAAAATATTCAACGTGAAGACAACAATTTTTCAAATTGCTCAATAGCGAAAGATGTTCACAATAATTTAGTAAAAAGAGTTCGAAAAGTAACTGAGACGAATGTATGGGATGTGCAAGGTGCCTTTCAGAGTGGTAGAGGATGTGTGGACCAGATTTTCTCCCTGCGAATGGTGACAGAGAAGCTCCTGGAGAAACACCAGAAGCTTTTCTGCGCGTTTGTTGATCTTGAAAAGGCTTATGATAGAGTAGATCGAGAGAAAATGTGGCAAGTACTATCAATGTGTGGGGTGGGTAGTCAGCTAATTCGCGCCATTGCGTCCCTATATACAGGAAGTTCTGCGTGTGTTAGAGTGAACAATAACCTGTCGGAATGGTTCACACTGACAAAAGGAGTAAAACAAGGGTGCGTTATGTCGCCATGGCTTTTTAACCTATACATTGATCATTGTATTCGTCCATTGAAAGAAATGAATGTAGGTGTTGATATGAATGGGATGAATGTAAGAGCGTTAATGTTTGCCGATGATTTGGTATTGATGGCTGAAAGTGAAAGTGATCTACAGCGAATGATGACGTGTGTGTATGAAAATTGTGCGATTAATGGATTGAGAATGAATGCAAAAAAGACAAAAATCATGGTGTTTGAAAGAGGAAGTGAGAGAACAGTATGCCAGGTGATGATTGACAACGAAGTGTTAGAGCAAGTTGACGAATGTGTGTACTTAGGTAGTTTGTTCACGAGAGATGGGAAGTGTGAAAGCGATATTGAAAGGAGAAAAGTTGCTGGCAATAAGGTAAATGGTGCAATCCGACCAATAATTGCAAATAGAAACATATCCACCACAGCTAAAAGGTTGGTGCACTCTGCTATCTTAGTGCCAACACTTATGTATGCAAGTGAGACGTGGACATGGTTAAAGAAGGATGAAAGTGGCATAAATGCAGTGGAAATGAGATCGTTGAGAAGGATGTGTGGTAAAAGTCTGATAGATCGTGTGCGTAACATTGATATACGAAAGGAATGTGGAATGAAAGTTGGTGTAATAACAAGGATGAATGTAAATAAGTTAAGATGGTTTGGGCACGTGGAAAGAATGAATGAGGACAGAATGACTAAGAAGATATATTTGTCTGAGAGGAATGGTGCTCGGAGACGTGGACGTCCGAGGATTAAATGGCAAGATCATTTAAATCAAATCCTACAGGACGGTCACGTGTTGAGCACATTGAACAGGAGAGCATGCATGAGGAATTGTATGACAGTGACGGAAGCGAAAGATGTATGCAAAGATAGAAGGAAGTGGCGCTCGATCCTTTCTGCCTACCCCGCGAGGGAAGCGGCGTGATGGTATGTATGTATGTATGTATGTATGTTAATCATATTTTGAACCACTCTAGATCATTCCAATTGATCACACTTACCGATAGTCAACCAATTTGAATAGGTATTAACTAGGTAGGTATGTTGTATGTGATACACATACATAATATGTGAACTTTCTTTAGGAGTGCATGACACAGAGTGTCGACATCTAATTGTGTCAAAAAATTCATTACATAATTTGGTAAGAATTTCAAATAAAACCAGCTTTATCTATAATCATACATACACTCATACATGTATATACTTGTAATATTTTTAGTTTACTTTCTATAAGGATAAGAATTTTTCTCAAATGTACAATAATGGGTGTAGGTACCGGTAGAAGATATTGCATAATACACGGCGCACTACACGACAATTTACATTCTTTGTGTAAGAATGGATGGATATTCATGAAAAATTAATTCTAAATGTTTCTCTAGGTGTATTTATGTACAAATAATACTATGAGAATACACTACACCTCACGTAGAACTTCATTCCTCTCCTCAGATCCTGTACGTGTTCACGACAGGTTATTTTTTACCCATTGTATATTTTGTACACTTCCCTCTTCATATTATATATTATATATTATATAGTTCCCTCTTTGTACTTTTGCTTTTATTTTATTCTTTTTTCAAACTTCGTGTGACAAAACATAGAACTTTATACAAATGTTTGTACCGACGCGACGGAGACGTGTTATTATTTATATTATTTTCATATGAGTTTTAAATGACGTACATACTAAATAGTGACATTCTAAAAATTACGGTTGGTTTTAAACATGGAATGGAATTTTGTTTTGAAATGAAGAATGTTATTCACTGTGTCGGTGTTTAGGTAGTAGAATTCCATATCGAAATAAATAAAACAAGCGTTTTATTCTACTAATGATTTATTCGATGGGAGAGACGTCTTACGTCTTATAAGACCGTCTTATAAGATCAGATTGACAATATCCTTATAAGACGAAAGACGTCTCTCTGATCGAATAAATCATTAGTAGAATAAAACGCTTGTTTTATTTATTTCGAAGAATGTTATTTTATGTGTAATATCAACTTTATAATAATTCAACTCTGAACACAATATTTTATACTTGTGGATCGTTCATTTTATAATGTTAAGTATATTCGTCTTGTTGAGCGTTGTCACTCATTGCTGGAAATAAAGGACAATTATTGGACAACATTTAAGAGTCGTTTACGAGCCAACGCACATAAAGGGCACTGTACCATTTATCAGTTCTAGGACATTACATTCACAATTATAAAGCAAATATAAAATAAAGCTAATGTTATCGATGAACAATAAAACAAATATTGTAATTTGTTTCAAAATATTTTTCTCAATTAACTTTAGGCCTATGATGAATGACTTTAGTTCTTGAAAGCCTACTTCTTTATTTATTTATTTAACATAACAATACATAGACTACTTGATAAAAACTTAAATCTAAACATCCTCCTTATAGAGACAAGTCTCGTGTAAAGGAGGGGGTTATGATTTACAGAATCTTGTGAAAATATGAAGATCTTTAATTAATATTGTCAAGTAAGTATCACAATTAAGATTAAACATCAGCGATGAGACATGACACCCATCCTGAATGTCATATTTTTATTGACACGGAGAAGACAATCTGCATGTGAATAACATGCATTTTTTCTGCTGGCTACTCCAATTGTGGAAGACAATTAATCTACTAGACAAAAGTACGTATTAAAATTAGTTTTTCTTCGTATACATTCCATAGTAAGTATATACTTAATAATATTATATTCAGAGTATTCGCGAAATTGATTTTGGAAGATTCACAACATTTACGTCACAATTTCGTGCGGAAATAAAAATGATTTTGATGATATATTATTATTATTATTATATTCATATATTATAATATAAGTTATTTGGTGTCTGTAATTGGAAAGGCATATTACAAGGGGTAGATTTTTATGGCTTTCTCTCATTTTCCTCATCGGAGGGAGAAATATTAAGTATGTATATAGCGAAAGGTAGACGACACCCTGTCATCATGCGAATCATATTTCATATCTGTATTATTATTATTGTAAGCAGTATTTTTTCTTCTTATTTTTTGTTATTTTCGAAGAAAACCACCATTTATTATTATTTTATATTATGTGTACGTATGTATTGATAATTTGAAACACCATCAGATGAATAAGGGTAATTTTTTAGTAACGTGTTATTTTATTATGTATGAGCCATGAACTTTGTTGTCAAATAAATGAATGTAGATCGCTTTGTAGAAAAATATGACATTAATTATTTGTATTTTGATACCATTGTTTGATATCTTCTCTGGTCAAATATTTTTATTCGACATCTACAAGTAATCGAAAATAAAAAGAAACATTATCAGATAATATGTTTTTTTTTTTTAATTTTCGAGCACAAAACAGACAATTACAACATAATATATAAGTAGTCATAGATAAAAGCTAAGGCCCAAAATTACAATCAGTAGCTTATCGTGGAGCTTTGGTGAGGAGGCTTAAAAGTTAAGTCGAGCTTACTGCTCACACGAGAATTTCAATCAATATTCGACTGCGACTTGACTAAGCCGCAAATATTGTTAAGTTGGTAGCCCTACTAGTTGTTTTATCGTGATTTTGTCTATGCATTAACCTCACATCTGTCATGTTAACGGGGGGGGGGGGCGCCATTTTTCGTGTTGTTGTTTTGATTTCGTGAACGCTCTTGGATTTTTTCGTTACCGACGAAACTGGGTCAGTAACGAAAAAATCCAAATAGAAGCACAAATGAAACATTCACTGTGTCGGTGTTTAGGTAGTAGAATTCCATATCGAAATAATAAAACAAATGTTTTATTCTACTAATGGTTTATTATGTGAGAGAGACGTCTTTCGTCTGATGAGGACATTGTCAATCGATTGACAATTGATTGACAATGTCCTCATCAGACGAAAGACGTCTCTCTCACATAATAAACCATTAGTAGAATAAAACATTTGTTTTATTATTTCTCTACAAATGAAACAACCTTAGCAACAAAAAAAAAAGCGTAATGATGGCGCGAGCATATGACATTAATGTAAGTTTGTTCTTATTGTAATTAGTGGCGCCTCCTGGTGGTGAAAAAATTAACTGAGTTTAAGCGAGCTTAGCGTTGTTGAGGACACCCCCGGGTATTCCTTAACTTAAGGAATAGGTTAAGCCGCAAATTCGTGCTAAGGAGACATTGTAATTCGCGTAATTTTGGTAAGCGAAGCTTTATGTGTTCCTTAAGGTTAAGGAGGATCTTAAGCCTGCATTGTAATTTTGGGCCTAAATTTTTCAAACCACTAAGGGTCACAGTTAATTAAAAAAAATATGAGATAATATTTTTACATGTTAACATATTTTATATGTCAGGTAACTTAAAAGTTTAACCTTTGTTATTATCGCCAAATTTCTCTCCGAAATGGGCGTTCAACAAGAAATAGTCCATTGACTTGATCTGTTTTTTGTGGATGTGAATTGACCTTGTGGAAAGGGAAAACACAAACACATGACTTTAACAAGAAAAAAATATTCGCATTTTAATATCAAAGTATCCCATATATGAACTTGTAAAAATCATTTCAACCCTAAGTTACATTACTTAACGCATTTCTCCATAATTCATGTTGTTCACAATATGATTTTTGATGTGTATTCTAATGCTTCTTATTTACATCTAGTTTTAAACTCTCCATTGTTGGATGTGGGTCTCTCCTAAAAAAATCCATTCCTTTCTGTCGTGTTGATATTATTTTTGATGTTATTTATTTCAAATATTTACGTTGTAAATAATGAAAAATACTGTAAAAAACATCAAATGAAAATCGGAATGTCTTGAAATTAATATAATATTTTCATAAATAATATATATCTTGAAAACAGTATACTATTTCTATGTCATATTGTTATTTATCGTCGCGTTCTACGTAAGAACGTGCAAAACTTTGAATGAATAATTGCTTAAAAGTTTTATTTTGTTTCAATAAACAAATCAAGACTAGGTACAACATTATTCAAAATTACAATTTACGTCTCAACTGTCACGTAACATTTGTCTTTAAAGTATATACGAATATAAAATAATTATAAATAAACATTTTGTTATACCTTGTGCGTGCTGTAGAACACTGCCTTTTGTGAAGATTTTCAGTAGCTTAGATGATAAGTTTTTCCCTATACGTAAATAAACTTTCTGACGTTGAAATTGAGTTTTGAAATTGCGTACCGTGTCTTTTACATTCTAGGATTGTTGTCGAATTGTGTTGCTTCAATACAAATAAGGATTCTCTGCGAACTTAATACGGCGTGGGACGAATTTCTTAAGCCTAAGTTTTATTATTTTAGACGGATCTTTTCGTGGAAACGCTGCGCGCATTGACAAAAGTAAATTATTTTAAACAACAATATCTTATATCATCTTACATAGAATTTGATATAAAGTCTCGAATAAATTATCAACAATACATAATTAAATCAAATATTGTTTAGTAATTCTGTACATTGTAATGTACTTATGTTTTATCCGTGGGATTCCCGAAACCGAATAGGCATCTTTTTCATTTCTCTAGTATTTCTTTTCTAAAATTGTCATATTTAAGCCAGGTAACATTATGTATGAGAAAATAATAGAGAGGGCTTCAGGAGGAAGCTAAAGACACATCTTTTTGCTGGGAACTTCGTACGATAGACACACAATATAAATGGCATTTTGAGGAATCATGACGTTATGAGCAATCGATGCAAAGTTATGAAGTATTTTACCAATCCTGGATATTTTCTTTTTTATGGTACAATGAGTGATTGCGTGAGTTTAGTCCATTAACTAACCCACTTCAGAGAAATATGCCGCGATGGTATTTGAAAATAGATAGTAAAATTTTGCGCACTCAGCAGAAATCTGCATTCTCCGTGATACAGGAGAGACGATGGTCCTGGCTGGGTCATGTTCTGAGAATGCCCAATGATAGTTGGCCAAAAAGAGAACTGTTCTTCTATCCGCAAGGGTTCCGTCGGTACGAGCGTTCCTCTTTCACAATACAGCGTCCTATAACAACGACATCAGAACGCAGGAAATGTCGAGGGTAGAGGTGACGTAATTGGCGCAGAGTCGCTCTGAATGAAGGATATTGATTTCTATCCTGTGCTCCCGAGAGGAGCGTTGAAGGCGATGATGATGATGAGTCAAATTTTTAATCAAGCAAACCTGAAACACATCGTTGCATTGATAATCCATTTTATATTACTTAAATTTATATTGTTGCATGTAATTTAATTTAATATAGTCAGTCCTATTACAGTTTACATAAATATATACAATTAGGTATATAATTTCGTGATCTTTTGTATTTTGTCTTCACATAGAATTTACAACCTAATTTCCCTCTTCAAAATTAATAATTTTCTTGTCGTCTTTATACGAGGAATAATAATATATTTACTACTAATATTGCTATTATTTTCATGTTTTGCATCCGTCTTTATAATAATCTCAAGAAGAATATCACAACTAAGCAGAACTGTCCGTCTTTCGCAGAAATATACTATAATTATTATGTACACACTCGTAGTAATAATAATATGAATAAACATGTTAAGTTTGGTGAGAGTGTGTTGACTTTCTGTTGGAGGTAGAGTTGGCTTTTTCAAGAAGGCGTTCTATTTAAGTATATAATGTGGAATATGCAGTAACCTGTCAAGTTATTTTAATATGAATTAACATTTTCAGTTGTTCCACGAAAACTCTACTGCATATTTCAACTTCACAGTTACATTATCAAGTTGATTCAATTTTTCAATTGTAATTTCCTACATACCTTCTTTAGAATTTATTATCAAACACATGAATGGAAGTTTATCATAATCATCATCATCATCATCATCGCCCTCAACGCACCTCTCGGGAGCACAAGGCAGAAACCAGCTTCCTCCATTCGGAGGGACTCTATGCCAATTGCGTCACCTCTTCTCACGACATTCCCTGCGCCCTGATATCGTTTTCAAAGGAACGGTGTATTGTGAAAGAGGGACGCCCGGGCCGACGGAACCCCTGCGGACGGAAGAACAGTGCTCTTTTTGGCCAACTATCATTGGGCATTCTCAAAATATGTCCCTGCCAGGTCCATCGTCTCTCCTGTATTACGGAGATTACAGGTATCTGCTGGGTGCGCCGGCGCACAGCATAATTTGTAACATGTTCATACCATTTGACATCCAAAATCCTTCTAAGACACTTGTTTTCAAAGCTAAGTATCTTCTGCTCTTGAGCCTTGGTTAAGTGCCAAGACTCACAGCCATATAGAAGGATTGGGATGATGCACGCATTGAACAAGCGACATTTGAGATCACCCTCTGGCGTTATGGTTGCTCCCAGGTACCTGAATTTGCTAACCTGAGATATTTGGGAATTACCAACTATTACCAACTATTAGTGGGGTGTGAGTACTCGTGCATGTACTATTAAATATGTACTCCGTTTTACCAGCGTTGATACGAAGGCCAAGGCGTAAGGAATTTTCATAAACAGCATTAGCATTATCAATATGGACATGTTTAATTTTATTTAATAAGAATCCTTATTTTATCCTCAAATGCAATTAAAATGATTTCAATATTTAGACAAGTGGACTACCTATCTTTCTATGTAATTATCTATAGTTTCACGTTACCTGTAGAGAAAGAATAAAACATGTATAACTCTACGTATTATTTTCTATGGTACACTGTCTAGAAATAATATGCCTTCTCCTAATTTTCGGTATTGAACATTAATACCATCATTACTTAATAATTAATATTATACTTAAATTGATGGATGTGAATGTACTCACACATTTGTTTCTTGAAATAAAGTAAATAAATTTGATAGAAAAATCTCATATTTCCAAAGCAATCCTTGAACATAAACAATCTGCCACTTGGAATGATGTTATTTCGAAGTTACGTCAATTTCGTTTTTCATTATTTATTACTTTTGCTTCTGAGTGCTTTTTCTTCGCTAATGAAAATATAATCTGGCATATTATTATTATTATTATTATTATTGTTATTGTATACTTATGCAATATTAATCATAACGTTTTGATAAGGGTTACGAATAATTCGATTTATTAGTATACACACATAAATATTGGATACGCAATATAAAAACGCGAATGAATATATATATTTACTCGTAGGTATAGAAAGAGTAAATTTAACCATACCATCAATACGTGATGCCTTGAATGCTATATAAAAAAAAATGTATGTTTATAAATATTTTTGTACCATTTTTTTTAATTTAATTTATATTTTACGATAACCAACGATCTAAATATTTTTGTAACAATTTTTTTGAATTAATTTATATTTTACGATAACCAACGATCGAATTTATTATTGCCCTCCTGTGAAATAAAAAAAAACTTTCAGTACCTTGAAAGCAAGCTTTCTTGCAAAACAAAAGTTGATATTACTAATTTTTATGATTATATTGAAAAATGTGATTTGAGAGAACTAAGTTACGTAATTTTCATTTACCTTTTCATAACGTAAAACTCGTTCTGGACTTACATAGTATAAGATTGCTATCTAGGAAGTATAGTGATAGTAAACTATGTCTAATTGGATTTGGTTTGATATTTGTCTTATTAATACTGTCATTCTATTACAGAACTGTAAATTAGGACTATCAAACATCATGTATAGATTTGATTGCTGGCTGCCTCTATTCAACTAAAGCTAAATAAATTTTACTTATTTTAGAGGCATTAACTATGTAACAATTTCTAGACATTTTTAAATTAAATATTTAAACTTGAATTACTATGTTTATTTTTTTTAATAAAAGATGTATCTGGGTTTTGTTATAAGCCCAAATACAACCTTATACACCTTTCATAGTAAGCTAAAAGCTTGTGTCGTGAAAGGGGAGTTTGCCAGCAGAGTTTCAAGACTAACTTGAAAAGCTCGTCAATGGTGCAAGAGCAGTGAAATCACGATAGCGTATTTTAAATTAATGTAAGAAATAAACATAGTAATTTAAGTTTAAATATTTTATTTAAAAATGTCTAAATAAATTTGTCAAATTGAAATAAGATGTTTTTGTTTTTAATCGTTTGTTATCAGGGTAACATAATGTGGAGATATTTATCGAAGAAAATTCATATCAATATATCATTTCAGATACCTATATGATAAGTACCCTTATTCTACCTTGAGTGATGTATCATAAATATATTATTAATAAGAGCATATGAATAACTTTTGGTACTTACCTTTCGTTACTTATTATATTTATATTAAGGAAGTGTACATATAAATTTTATGATTTTGTATCAGGAAAACATAATATGAAAAAGATTTAATAAATGATTAAATTTTAATATCAGATATGTAGGTACTTTAATAATATTGTTATACGTGCTTGGATTCTTATGAATTGTGAACATAAAGTATGTTTTCATAACGTTTTCCCAGAAGATAAGATTAACTCTACAATTTCATATTTTCTCATATGTATTCTATACAGAATTTAATTTCAGGATTTGATTTAATATGTGATGACAATTTAATTTATTGACATGATAAATAAAGTCATCATTTCATATTAGTAAAAGTCGAAAATATAAATGTTAAAGAAATAATTGACTACCTACTCATCAAAATAGTTCTAAACACATTTTTGTGATTTTTTTTCCTTTGTGTTAGTTCATTTAGTTTTAACCTGTTATTGTCAAATGCACACATTGACTAACCACCTGAAAAAAAACATGCAGATCGTCGTCTCCATGCCAATATTGGTAAATTTAATGTTTTTTTAGAAGCACGTCTTTACTCATTAAACATGCATTTTAAATATCTACTGATCCATCCTATCGCGGCATCTTAAATGAGTTGTGTACTCAGCGGACTAACTCCTTGTAATAAACATTCAAGTTGCCCTATCCGTGCCAATAAAAGCTTAGATATTCGGAATGGGTGGCATACCTTTTCGATGAATTTAAAACGCAAAATGTCTTTTTCTTTAGGTTCTATGAATACCATCCTTTCTCAGGACATTCGAAAACTTGTAAAAAAAATATCGTGATTTAAACTTACGATAATTTAAGTTAAATTTAATCGATACTATGCTTTATTTGTGAGTAACGTGACTCTGCCAGAAAGAACAGATGAAGCAACAGCCATTTCTTAATTTCGAGTACGGGCGATTATGCATCTATATCCGTTCTCGTCTCCTTTGCATCACAGAGCGAGCTAATTTCCTTTGATATCAAAAGGAGGATGGATAGTAATAATAATAATAATAATAGTGATTTTATCAATCTTGTTAATGGGACGAATATAATTAAATGATCATAATAATAATGTGTACCTTTCTTTGTTGAGATGTACACGCTTCATTAGACAATTGTTACAATACATAAAGAACGGGTACAATATAAATGATAATAATAATAATATTGTTATCTTCATCCCACCCTAACTATTATATTAATATCTGTATAATGAAGTGAGTCACTGTCATCTTTTTATTGATATTTAGATGTGTTTTCACGTGAAAATCACCGCTATTTTGGAATAGGGTCCTCGAAATAGAAAAGTTGTTCTGTTCACGTTCCACAGTGTTCTCACTCTTTATCGTATTTTTTTAGTATTTTAATAGAAAGGTATTCGTTGCTTACCCTTATTTTGTTTAAGTTTCCTCGTGTTTCCAATAGATTTCGATATTTCACAAAAAAATCACAACAAAATGTCAAAGACAAACATATTGATCCTCATTAACATGTTATATAGCCTTTATGACTGTTTTAATTATTATTTTCAAAATAAGATTGATACTTTGAAATAATAATTTTCTAGATGCAAGTGCTGATAGGTATCTCTGAGAGTCACTAACTGTTCCTTACATTTTGGTGTACAATATTAAAATTAATTGGATGTGAAAATAAATTTGATCAAAAAGGGCTAGCTCTAAATAAGCATCACCCGAAGGGTGCATTGAAATATTGAGTCTTAGACTTGCATGTTTATTACATGCAGTTAGTCCACTGGCTACCCTACTTGTGGTTTATGCCGTTGTTGTAAAAAAAGATTCTTTTGGGGTTTATTTTGTAAACTCCATATCCATTTTTGGCAAACAAAAATGTGGCTAAGAGTTTTACTATTAACTTTGTTATAGTGAACTAGGTTTCAACATACGATGTCATTTTCAAACTTAAATCTAAGTCACTGTAATCGAAACCTCGTTCATTGTTATAAAGTTACTAGTTTAATTAAAAAAATCACATTTTTATTTGTCATTAATAGTAAAGAAAGAGATTTTCAAACAATTGTGTTATTTTGTTACTTATGCAATATAACACTGTATCATACCTGTACTGAATAAGCAAATATCTTTTAATACTTTCACCGAAACGTTGGTGTTAAGTTTGTTTTTAAACTTTTCTGTTGGAAACTTAACGGACACTCAGATATCTTTCTTTTAGGGTTGTTCTCCCATTCTCGTTTCTTAATTAACAACCATTCCTGCATTATTGCTATTATTATTCCTGAAAAGTAAACATTAAGTAAGTGGGAGATGTGGTAGTGGAAAGGTTACTCCTCTTTTTCGTGGCGTAAGGAGATCGTAAAAAAACAATATAACAGATAAAAGTGACGAGCTGTAAAAAGAATGGAATTTCTTAGTGAAAATTTAGTATATTATGATGCGGTGTTATTCCTTCTTTTGGGGGTTATTCTGAACTTTATTCAGTTTATTTCACAAAGTTAATTTTATAAGTAATTTGAGATGTAAGACGTGTTCACTTTAAAAGGTTATTAGTTTATGAGAAAAAAACTCACAAGCTTGAGCAATATTTGGTATTATTTATGTATAAAAAAATCGTAAAACTTTACGAAGGTTGTGTTACATACTCGTTGCGATATGCTTTTAAAAAAATTAGAAAATTCGAAGACTTTCCAAAAACAGCCTATTTACACCATCACGACATTTTCTGGAATTAGAGTAACTAATTGACTAACTGCTGCATGTAATAAATATACATATTATCTTCTCATAAAAATGTTTATTCAGAATAGACGTTAAATCTAACCATTGGATTTTTCTTACTTGTTCCTACATGGAGTTTTACAAATTCATGCTTTTGATATGACATTCGAATACTTACAGAAGATAGTTGGATACGGTTAGTAGATACTGGATAAATTTGTCTATAATTATTTATGAAACAGTCAGTTTTGAAGCCTTTCAAATCTTTCTTATTTTATGAGTACTTTGATAATAAAGGGAAACTTTCCCTTATTTCTTTGTCATGTTGTTCTGTAGACTGTAAAATTAGCAAATTATGAAACACTTTCATCGTGCTTTTCATTGTTCGTGTATACAAGTTTGTTATTTTGTATTCATCAAGGCATGTCTAAGGGCTGTTATGTTCTGCATTACGTAGGTAGGTAAAAAGGAAGTATTATAAGGTAAGATACTACGTATTTAAGATGATCCCGTGTTTGGAAACCTCTTTTTGTACTGAGTGGTAGAAAAGTTTGAATTTTGTGCATTCGGTATGTATTTGCAATGTGTCTCCGAAGTTTAGATCTTATTACTGTCGTCGTTGAGTTTACCTGGGGTGCGTTCAGTTGAGCGAGGGGATGAAAACTAAAAGTATACAGGTATGCAATAATAGATGTTGTGTGCCTGTGAAGGGATGCGGGGATATAATATGAGGGAGATAATAATAATATAAAGAATATTCTCAATTCTCGATTAGCTGAGATTTATGAGTTTATTTTTATCGTAATGTCGAGAAATTTAAATAGATTTTATTTTTAATTATCGTATCAACAATCGAGAAAGGTACATCAACTTTATATTGATATAAGTCTTAGCCAATTTTAGTACATTTCTCATTTATTTGGTCTAAAAGAGAGAATTAGTTGGTTGTACTTTTCGTATGGTTAAATATTCGTGTTGATAAATCTTAACCAATGTGGGCTGCGTCGTATCCTCTACAGTCTTGGCTCTAGTGCTGAGAGCCAGATATTACTTTATAGTGATAAACTCGCCCTCTGTACGTTGTATTTTATTTGCTTATTGTCATTAATAAATTAAATGATTTATCTTTTAATCAATGAACAATGTAGAATGAAATATACAAAAAATAAGTGTTAACTTTGTAAAAATTGTTATTCGAATACAAGTAGTTTGCTTCATATCTCGATACGTCGGAATAAGATGATCAGTAATTTTTTTTAATGCGAGGTGAGTTTCTCGAACGAGGCTGTAAACTATATAGTAACTACTACAAGTTATATGGGGGTCGTTGCCATCATCGTAGAACGTAATGAGGTAGATGAGTCGGCATATGTTTCTTGTAGAATCTTCGAGATTGTACCCACAGCACATACATGTAAAGAGCGCACTGAAATAATGCTTACTAAGTATGTAATAATAATGTTACTAGCATTACCTACTACGAAACTATGTACTCTTCTTTTACTTCTATACTATTATCCTTTATGATATAACCAGTACTATTATTTGCGTACGATAATATATTATATAAAAATACAGTCTCCTCTTTTTTCTATTTATACTTATGATGACTGGCATCGTGTCGAGATGAACATTATAAGCCACTATGAAAGTTTGTTTGACTGTACGCAACATAGTATTGAATTTGGAATTGACAATCAAAATGTTCGGAGAATTGTTGAGTTTTTAGTAAATTATTTATGCTTCTATTATACCATAACCTCACACAATATACCAAGTGAGCTAGGTAAAGAGGACAGTACGCCATATAGATCCATCCCTTCATAGATTACTTCTTTCGCTTCCTGCATGTTCATACAATATTTACCTTACAAGCAAGCTGATTTCACACGGTCGTCTTTGAGTGTTTGATCCAGGTGGTCACGCAGTTCTCGGACTTGCGTACTTTGTCACAACCTATCCAGATAAATACATTCTCCTCCTGATCTTTTCATAGTGTGTTTGTGTCACGTGTATGAACGATTGCATTTTATTTACATGCATTGTATCGGCAACACTCTTCTTTCATCCGCTCATTGTATGAAACCTAGGTATCAAAAATGTATGAAACCTCGGTATTATATTGGTTAATAGAATGGCTTTCTTACTTGGCAGGTATATGACTGTGGTATAATTTTCATATGGATCAAAGGTATACCAAAGTAACATTTTTCCTTATTGATTTGTAAACATTCCTATAATTAATAGGGAGAAATTTGTTTGTTAGCATGATATCATAGCTATATTGGTCACTTCATTGGCAAACTCAATGTTTTTTGTATTCGATATTCATAGTTTTTGTTAGAAGCACGTCTTATTTTTTTTTAATAAAATCATTTAACATAAATTTTTCATATTTTAATTACCTGCAGATCCATTCCATTGCAGCAACTACAAAGATTCATATATATTTTTATACGTGTGTTTTTTTTTATTTATGTATTTTTTGACTCTGTAACTCATTTGCCGACTCACTCGTTGACCTTTGTGTCTCGAACTTGATTATTTACACTAACTTGAAGGTTTGTACTAACACATTCACTGATTCAATCCCTGCTAACTCGCTGACTTACTTAATTTTTCTGACTCACTTTCTGATTTGTGTACCTACTAACTCAACCACTAACTGTTATATTTCATTTTATTCTTTTATTTTTGTGTACATATTTTATCTTATTTTAATTTAATTTATAGACTTACATTTTATTTTGCATATTTTGTTAGGTTTTTGCTTGTATATTTGATTGTTTAATTTTTGCTTGACAGGATAAGTCGATTGTTAGGTATATAAATCCATTGTTATCCTGCCACAACACAGCCTTGCGGCTAGTGTGGTAGACAGATATTTGTGTGTGTTTTTATATGTTTTCACGTGTGTGATATGATTGTGAACAGTATTATTTTAATAAAGAATATTATTATTATTATTAACTTCAACGAATTGTGTAGCCAGCGTATTAACCGCTAGTAATAAACATGCAAGTAGTCCTCTCCATGCGTATAAAACTTAAGCTCTTGGTATACTACATCACTGATCTGAAGATTTTAAATGTCTTAAAACTTGATGTTTTACGAATTCGTGTCATTTACATAACACTCGAAAACTTACGGAAGAGAGAGAGAGGCCTATTCTCTATCGGAAACTCAATGGAATATACCTACAGAATTACAGATAGGTACTTCAATATTTTATCTTAATAAAAATTATTTCAAATTTGTTTTGTTTCACTGCGTCGTGTTAAAATAATTGTTTTTGACACATATCGGTGAAAGGGATATTACAATTAAGTTGCCGCGCTGGAGTAAAACCTTTCATACAATGTTTTATAAATAAATTAATAAAATTCCTATAATAAAAATATTAATTCTTTCTGAATATTTTCGATAATGTTTACCTACCTAGTAAGATATCTGTTATTAAATTATTTTCCCCATATTTAACGAGGTATTCAGTTGCGTAGTTACAACATATCTTTATTTCTTTTTAACATTAGTGTTGCCAACATCCAGAAATTTCTATTTTATTTTATAAGTAAAACTTCTAACTTATTTCTCTATGCTACGTCAGCATTCATTATTTTATTTATTACTAGTAGTTTTACTCCAATTCACTCAGGAAATAATAGCCAAATTGGCAAATTAGCACTTGCGGGTGTCATCAGCATCTATTTTCCTAAGAAATGCAAAAAAAATCTTTATTAGGGAAGTAGAAAATTGCTGCATTGATTTTATTATATATTGTATCTAATTATTATTGTGTATGAATAAATTACTGTTACAACACTGGAAACACCATAATTCAAATACTTTGGACAGTTCTATCCATGTTCCATCAAAATATGAAAATATTATTCAAATTCTATACTTACAATTTTGTTACACTATTCTCTCAGTTAATATGATGATATTTATAATATTTTTAGCCTAAAACATGCCCAAATGATAAGACCTCTAATAAGTGTATTCTTTTTCCTTTGTCATTTCTAATTACTGTATCTATCGAGAACATTGAAACACATACAAAGACGCACGGGCACTAATATTTATTAAATTAAATAACAAAGCTAATGCGTACTTGACGTACATCGACGATGGATTGGAATTTTCGTTTGAATCACCCCTCTGCTGGAACAGGTTATGTATCTTTATAACGAAGATGAGAGGATAAATCGCTGTATTGAAACAAATAATTTAATTTAATGTCCTTATTCTGCGTAGCCTTCTGCAAAAATATGTCTCTCATTGTTTTCTGTAAGTTTTCTCGTAAAAGAAAGATGTTCTCATCTGCAATTCAGCAGTGAGGTATGCAACCTATTTTAAATGTCTTATTTGTTTATTGGTATGGAGAGGACAACCTGCATGTTATTCCATGTAGTCAGTCTGCTGGTTTTTCCATTTTGAGAGTTTCTGTGATGGTATCGCAATTCAGAATGCTTTTACGCTGTACGAATCATCG
Source organism: Athripsodes cinereus (assembly GCA_947579605.1). Classification (NCBI taxonomy): domain Eukaryota; kingdom Metazoa; phylum Arthropoda; class Insecta; order Trichoptera; family Leptoceridae; genus Athripsodes; species Athripsodes cinereus. Next base: position 6,800,335 of record OX388320.1, on the reverse strand, counting down.
TTTATTTTTCTTTGTTTTGGATGCTCCGATGTTTTCATTGTAGAAACGTTGTGTTGTGAAAAAGAGTCGTCTAACCTGTGTTACACCTTGTATATGGAGAGAATGATCTTTTAGGTTTTAATCCGACATTTTCAAGACCGAACTTGGCTAAGACCCGATTAGGTCTCTCTTCAATAAGTCGTTGTATTGAAACAGTCGTTATAAGAATGTTCGTTAATATAAAATTTGACCTTTATTCGATACTCTTTTAATAAATATTGCCAAATTACTATCAACCTTAAGAGCCCTTGATAGGTAGGGAACTCGAAATTGTCACATGATTTTACGCAACCATTTTTCAACATTGATTATTAATTAATTGCAATATTTTCGTGATCGAGATGATATTTTTACTGTTTGTTTTTGATAATATCAAAATTTGAACATATTTTAATGTATTTTTAATAATAATAAAAAAAATAACCGAGAGATTCATGTAGAAATTATCGATTGAAAAACACCTTCCGAAATTTCATCACGACTAGCAGAGGTATTTTAAGACAATCATCTTAGAGGTTACATAAATGATGAAGTAAATTTAGCTCCAAGGATGCTTTAGAAAAAACCTATTTTTCTTAAATTTGGGTAATATTTAGCCGTATTTTTTTTAATATGCGAAAAAAATGGGATTTGTGACGTGCACATAAGAAAATATAATTTTTAGTTCGTCAAGTTCGAATAAGGAAAACATATTTAAAACAATTTTAATTGAATAATTTATCATATGATTATAATAGCGTGATGTGTTATTTATATTTTGAAATTTTCATTTTAAATTTTCCGCTTGCGGGAAAGTTTTTATGAAAATTTCCGTAGAACTCAAAATTCGGTTTTAGTTCGGCCAGCCGAGCCAAAGAGTCGGCACGCTGTTGAATCTGCGTCCGATTATTTATTTAAAATTATTAAAAAATAGAGATGGTTTTATGCTTGAAACTACATAATTACAGCACTAGATTACTTGATTTTTACCAAGGAAACATATTTTTATATGTGTCATCAAGTAATCCCTATATAAATGTTTTTTTTTTCATAAAAAAAAACATTATAACTTAATATACCTAAATAATATATATTTCCATGTCTGTCAAAATGCGAATCGACGAATACGAGAATGAGTGTTCAGTACTATAGATGAGGAGTTCACAAGTAAAGGCACACCGATCCATTTTTCACAAATATTTAACTATGAATGAAGTAAAATAAATCAGTGAAGTTGATATTTTCAACCGACGGTTCTCGGTGGAAATTCATGTTGAATTACTTACAAATAAATCACTTATTTATATTATATCCACTGTGACTTTTAATCAATAAAAAGTCACAGTTTAAACACTACAAATAAGTGTTTTATATAATTAATTCAAATAAATTAGTATTTTTTTATTTTTAATTTAATGTTGGTGAACTTGTTTGTGTACTTAATAAAACTGTAGATTGACCTCAGCATATCCGCCTATTTCTCTTTTTGCTTATTAGTTGCAACATATTTCTTTTCTAATGATAAACGCAAAGTGCCAGCTAATATCCAATTATTAAAAGATGAATACAGAAAATATGCTCTTAACACTAAATTACAGTTCGTATACCTTACAAAGACTATGATAAAATAATACAAATACAGAGAAATATATCCGGTATCAGGGATCTAAATTGCTGCCGGTACCTACTCTGCAAAGAATTCACCAAATTTATTTAGGTATGCTGTTTTCTTAGTTTCAATGTTCTAGAGTTGATGTAGGTAACTTTGTGTATGAACTCCTCAGAATGACATTCACCGATGTCAATATTGTTGTCATAGCAACATTTTGTTATTTTTGTGAGTATTAGTATTAAATCAGAAATATACTAAATACACTGATTTATAGTTTTATTTTAATTTTTTCATTATTTAAAATGACGAAAGAGTCATTACGAATGTTAAGAAAAAATAAATTAGCTACATATTATTCACATGATCAAAATGAGTGAGTATATTATAATGGTTGATTTATATTATATTGTTTTTGACATATTTTTTTTTTGTAACGTAACCTTTCCTAAAGTAATTATTAAAAATAAAATATTTTAATACGCGTGAGTAAGCAAACAATGTTTCTGATAGAATAAATTAATAAATTCTTTATGTTTTATACTTTCCAGATTATCAGATGATTAGATGATTAGTGACATTAAAACGGTGATGGAGAATTACTAAGACTTGAATTATCATTTGCAAATGTAAGTACATAGTTCTTAACTGATATCCTGATATTTAGGTATATAGTAAAATCAGCACGTATTTATCTTATTTTCATGTTACTATTTCAAATAAGCTGATATATGAATACACGCAACATGTTTGAATCTCGGATACATATGTATGTTTTAAAACAAGCTTTGGTACAATTATTATTATTTTATTTTATGTATTTATTCATGATGCCATTCACTAGTTTGCGAATGATTTAAGTATTCCATAAATGTAATAAGTAATAATATAAAATTAGTTTGTGAATCAATAGTGAGAAAATGGTTTAATGTAAAAATAGATGTCAGCATGCATTTGATTTTTAGATTATTATGAGTATTCGTCCCGATATGAGATCCCGTGGAGCACCCGGTAAAGAATTGGTCTCCCACTCTTCTCCATAAGTTTTCGAGTGTCCTGTAAAAGGCAGGTGTTCGAAAAAATAAAGACATTTTACATCTTAAATTCGGCGATGAGGTTTGCCACCCATCCTGAATGTCTTGATTTTATATTGGCACGGAGAAGACAGCTTGCATGTTTTATACGCAGCTGGTCTGCTGGCTACCCCACTTGTGGGATATGCCGTGATGGTATAGTAGTAGTAGTAGTAGTAGTATTCGAAGTTTTCTAAATATGCATATTATATATTTACGTATTTGCAGAAACCACTTTGCATGTATGGTTACTATGGAAACATATAATATTTATATTTTGACATTCCATTTCCACGTGAAATTTTAGCACAAAGACATTGTACTTTAATAAGACTGTGCATTATTGGCCGGTTTCAATAATCTATCTATCCGCTCCTGTCGATTGAAATCTATTGTGTTCTATATTTTGAATCATACATTTCAATCGATAGTCACGGATAGATAGGTTATTGAAACCGGCCATAAGACATGATTACACATTAAATCACTTTATTGCTATAATTTTGTTTTATTTCGATGATGAAAAAATACTCTGCAAATATATGGACAGATTGTAAATTTATCCTTGGATTATGATGACTCAAATCTTTTTTTGTGATACTAAAGATGCATGAATCATTCTCTCCAAATCCCGGCCTTTTTGTTGTTTGCAATTTAATGGTGGAGTCAAAAATAATAAACAAGGGAAAAACATATTAAATATTCTTTTATACTTTTGCAGCACTGGTGCCACAGTCGCCGTTTCTTAAGGCAGCCATCATTGTCACTTAATTTGACGTCCCAGAAGAAAGAATAAATTATGGTCAACTCAATGCAGAATGGTGCAACAAATTATGGATAAACTCAAATATACCTACTTTACGTGTACTTTTTAAGGTGTATAATATAAATTATATAATTGTTGCAGAATAAAACTGAGTATTATTAAAAAAAAAAGTATTTGAGTACTTTATTGGAAATATACCCACTTATACGCCCACATATATGTACATACAACAAGGTAGACATGTAAAGCTAATAAGCTTTTTTATGACCAATGATTTGATGAATCTATCTATACCCTCACGCCACATCCCATGTGGAGTAAGCAGAGAGAAGGGAACGCCAATTAAGTAAACACCTACCATTATCCAGCAAAAATAATAATAGTCTACCTACCTACGTGTTTGCTATATTCATGTATAGGTATATGTAGGCCAATTTATAACTCTTGGGGCATGAATGCTCTCTCGCAGGTGGGCCTTGGTGACCTCTGGTGCATCAATTGCATTATACATGCCGTTTTTTCAATGGAGTGCACAATCTTGTTAAAAATTATGTCTTTGTACGCAATGATTTTTGTGTCATTTGGTGTCATAGATAATGAGTGAAATATACATCACGTACGTCGCATTTTTTATCTCCTTTTTCACTTACCGCAAAAAGAGAGACAGTGATTTTTTAATGTTCGTAGTTTTTCGGACATAATATTAACTATATTTACGTGTGTTAGTGACCAAGTGGTGTATAGATAATGAGTGAAATATACTTCATTTCTTTATCTCCCTTTTCACTTACCGCAAAAAGAGAGACAGTATTTTTTTAATGCTTCGTAGTTTATTGGTTCGTACGTAGTTTAAAAGTTAAAATTTGGAGTAAACACCTGTTTTTAGGCAATTTTTTGCATATAGTCGAACGATTTCAAATTAAATTCTGGCTGTGAAGTCCTGTTAAGGTAATTCAATTTCTAAAGGTAGATGGTAGTTTTTTGTTTTATTATTATTTCTTCTCAAGTAAAATTTATTATCAGGAATATAATAGTACTCATTGTTGTAAGTATGTTTTTATTGTTATTATTGAATTACCTTATCCATCCATCTACGTCTTCTTTTAACTAAAGGTTCTTTTATTAGACGTAATGTAATAAATATTTTCTGAAATTCGACGAGTGAAGAAGATTTAAGAGGCTGTATGGTATAATTCCTACTTTAGTTTTTTTATGTTTGAATATTTCATCAATTTATTAAGATATATCGAACACCTTTTGTGATGCATGATCAAACAGTCTTCCAAGAGCTTTAGCTTTTTGAACTAGCAAAGCCTTTTGATTTTGGCCGGTGATGTATCAAACTATCATTGAAGGAGACCCACCGTCCACCTGGATAGCTCAGAAGTCTGAGGACTTCCATTTATTCGATTGAATTTCTACACTAAGAAATTTGTCCACCAAAGAGGTGCCATGATGGGCAGCCTTTTTTTTTTTTTTTTTTTTTTGTGGAGGGGGAAATCCGTTTACGAACACCCATTTACTCTGAATGGGTAGTGCCGGGCTCCTGGTGTACCCCAATCAGGGTATAGCCAGACTACCGGCTAAAACCACCTCCTCTTCTTTCACAGCCTGATACCTGCCTTGCGGCCTACTCGGGAACTGCGAAGTTGTCTTTCATTCACCGTTTGTCAGCACTCTTGTTCTTCCTCTCATCCTCTTCTTTTTTCATTATGATGCTCTCCGTAAACGAGGCTACCATTCTCCATTTCTCCGGAGACTGGCACATGATGGGCAGCCTGAAGGGCTGGCCGCTGTATCAAATTATCAGGTGTTGAAAGAACCTCTACACACTCGGATATCTCAGGAGTCGGGGACTCCTATTTATCCGAATTTGCAGACTCACTTTCATTTCCTCACGGGCGACCCGAAGAACAGATCAACGTAAGTCGCCTCGTTGGAATAATAAACAAAAATAAACAAAAAATAGCCCATATTGGGAAAAAATAAAATAAAATGAAATCACATTGTGTGACGGTGTTAACTAAAATAAATTCTTAAAATCAAATTATCAAAACAAAGTTGCGAATTCGTCGATAGCCTGGAGGTAGAATCTCAACCTCATGCACAAGAGGTGCGCGGTTCGATGCCAGATGTCGGCAAACTCACTATTCACGACCCAAGCTTTTATCTTACTTACTATGAAAGGTGTACAAGGTAGTGTTTGGGTTCATAACGAAAACCCAGATAGGTATATCTTATTAAAAGAAATACTCATTATGGAGTGGTCTTTAGCATGATGTTAGAATCTCAAAGTTGTAATGTTGAGTTTCAGGGTTCAAATTCCAGTGTGTTTAGGAATAAGAAAAAATGTGATGATTTGCCGTGGCGAGATTATCACTTTATGGTGATTTCTTCCATCTAACCACGTTATATTAATACTCAACACATAAAAAGAAACACAAATAAGAAAAATCTCCACATAAATCAAAATGAAAGAAATAAAAAACTACAATCCACACACCTAACACTCCAAAGGGACCGGGAACTGTAGGAGGGGGTTAGGGGAGGGATAGTTATTATTATCTTACGGTTAGTTATTATCTTACTAGTTTTCTCAAGTCATGTTTGTTTATTATACCCAAATTTTAAGGATTTTTGGCCGCTTAAACACTTATGCTAAAAAAAAACATTTTTTTTTTGGTTTGGGTCATCTTTCAATTAAAATGTTATGTATATTTCATTTACACCCTATATTCTAAGTATAAGTTTTTAAGGATAAAGAAGAAGTTATGGGATGATTTGAATTTTCACTTTAATATTTTGTCACCTTCATAAACTTCATCTTATTGGTATTCCGCACATACTCTCCAAATACTAATTCGAAAATATTAGAAGCATTTCAATTCTGAAAGGGTGCTACGAAGTGAAAACGTAACGTTATTTTAAAATTATTATTTTACATACTTAATATTATTTCAATAGGGACTTGCAGGGCTACTCTTGACACAATCTAAATACGATCTTAATCTAGTCTTGATCTTGATCATATGACGCACGAAGGGACTATTGTCAAAAACACCGCGCTACCGCTACCGCGTGATCGGTATGCGCGTATTTTTGGCCAATAGTCACTTCGTGCGTCGTATGATCAAGATCAAGACTAGATTAAGATCGTGTTAAGATTTTGTCAAGAGTAACCCTACAGGTATGTGGTGACGTTTATATCGTGGTTAAAAATAATTATGGGCCCGATAGGAAAATAACAGTTTTTCAGAAATGACGTTATAATGCTATTTATTATAAAGTGTTAAAAATAACGGTTCATTAGAAAAACATCAATGTCAGTCCACAATCCTTACATAGAACATTTTTTCCATATTTCATTTGACTAAAATTTTAACAAACATTCAGTAACGTATGGTCAACATAGATTAACTTGATACTTTTGACAATATGTATTCAAAGCAAATAATTGTTCAAAAAACGTGATATAAAAAAGTAGCATAATAATATTACCATATAGCAGTTATGTGTTATTCGTTATACCGACCGTCTCTAGTTATAATATCCTTAATAATGGGCATAGTCTTAACATAAAATTTTATCTTATATACGAGGACTGTATAAACTTGGTGTTATCTCTGTGCAAATGTGTGGGTGAGGGCTTAATCCTGTTATAAGGAGGAAAATGATAGTTTTCGCTGCCGATATCCAATTTTGGTTGCTTTCAATGGTCCCTGATCTATATTATGTTCAATGACGCTGTGGGAATTTTAATTTTATAATATAATACGTACAGAATAATATTATACCTATGTAAAACACGTTAGAAAACACTCATCTACTATACTAGCCCTATTTTACATGCTAGCCCTATTTTACATACAATATCTAAATATGTATGTTTTATTATGGAGACTGTGATTCTAATTGGACTGTAAGAACTTTTGAAAATGTCTAATGAAAATCGGTAGAAAAAATGATTTATTCGTTTACAAGATTTTCGACGTTTATGAAGCTATGAAATACCATGATGATATAGATTGATAGAATAGATGGATAGGTTTTAAAAAAAAATATAGTTCACCTTTTCTATGACATCGACATGAGTGCATCATAAATATTGTGGAGAGATGCGACTTATTATTAATTTATTGATGAATAATCGCTAAATATGGAAGAGGGTTGTTGACGCTCTGTGTTCTCAAAAGGCTCGTGGAGAGCAAAAGAAGAAGAACAAAAAGTACTATACGTACTCAGGTGGAGTAGTCAGAGAGAACGGAACGCCATATAGATCTATCCCTACACACTTCTTTCGCTTCCTCCACATTCATCCAATTTCTTGAACATGCACGCCGACTTGTCTTCCTCAAAACGCGGCTGTCCTTTAGAATTAGATCAACGTACTCAAGCAACGTAGTTCTTGGACGTCCGCCCTTTCTTACATCCCTTCTTTCAGATAGATACATTCTCTTTGTCATCCTTTCATCGTACATTCGCATAACATGTGCAAACCATCGTAACTCATCTATCCGCATCACTCTCGCACCCGCTTATTCTCCTGATATCCTTATTCTTCACTCTATCCCGCAAGAACAAATAGATTTTTTTTTACATATCATTGCTTACTTACTAGGATGTCTGTTCATTTTGATTCTTAAATCCTCTTTCTCTATTGTTTTTCTTATAATCCTTTGTTAAGAAAACATAATATTGTTATACAAGTGTATTTTATGAGATTAGGAATATGTGTTGTTAATTCTTATAATATAGACGTAATGTGTATATTTCAAAAACTCATAACAATCAAGAAGGTTTCTACCTTCTTCTTAAAACTTCGCTTTAGTTGCAAACTTGTATAAATTCGCGACTAAGACATTATAACAAATTAGGTTGTGATGGTAAATAAAGTCGCTGGGTGTTTTTATTCACATAGTCTGTTATTTCTTGAAATTATCAGTAGTCCTGACAGCTGACTGGTAGGTAATAAGAAACAATGCAAAAGACAATTCAACCTTGATGCAGATCTTTCCAATCCTTATCTTAGAAAAAAGTAAAACTTAATTTTTGTAATTATAGTTCTTTTGTTTCGTAGGTTAAAACTCTACAGGGAACGTTCAGTCATTACAAAATTTTCCATGGAATTCTTGATAAAGAATAGGCTACCTACTGGAATTAAAAACTTTTTTTTCTACTATATTAATTTTTATTGAGGAGATGTCTTTTGTCTTTCAAAGGGATCGTCAATCTTGACTATGTAAATGGTAAATTTTCTCTGTAATACTTGGGCACTTTCTTGGAAATGAATGTCCTTGAAAAACAAAGACGTTTCTTTCAATTAAAATCAAGAAATTAGAATTATTATTAACTAAAAACACTGTACCTATATACCACTAGAACAATATTATTTAAAAAAAATTAAAACGTTTTCAGTTGTCTAATGCATTATATGTCTATACTTAATATATACTTATACTAAGTATATATTAAGTATAAGTGTTATCTTTACTGAAGATGGTTGCATTAGACAACAGAAAACTTTTTAATTTTTTTTAAATAAAATTGTTCTAGTGGTATATACAGTGTTTTTAGTTAATAATAATTCAAAATGGATTACCACAAAGTTACACTTGAAAATATCAAATTAGATTTTTTTTTTGTTTTTAATTTCATTATGGAATTCTACTACCTAAACACCAGCACAGTGAATAGGTTTCCTACTCGTTTTTGCAAGATATCTAGTATGTTGTGAAAAAAATCGATGTTCGTTAATTTTTCACATATAATACAATTTACACCTACAATCTTCTACTTAGCGATGAGATTTGCCATCTACCCTGAATGCCTTATGTTATTATGAGATACCATAATGGTAAAGTGTTTTGGTTAGTGTAGAAAGTACATAAGTACCGAAGTGTAAATGTACCATTTACTTAACTATAGGTAACATGAATGTAAGATGTTTGAGGTTTTACTTTTGACGCTGCTATTTTCACAGGCAGTGATCACTTTATTCACCCTTCCCTATTCTCAGCGCTGTATCACCTATCTCACACTCAGATTAAATTAATCCTGGGATTGTACCAGGATAGCGTAAGAACTGCCTACTAATACTTACTACTTCTCAAGGCACTCGTGTAAATCTCAATTGACTTTGGGGGTGCGTTAAACTTTAACGTACGATTACGTTTCACAAGATTTATTCTTGAAAATCTACATTGAGCTTCTTTGCGAGTAGTGTCCAAAGTAAACTGTATAACGAAAGCTGTGCTTTACAGAAGTTAGAATATAATAAAGTTTAAATGTTTTTCTATTCTCATTACATAAAGTTTTTGTGAAAAACACCCTTACGGTACCAGTATATTGATCAACTAAAAGAATAAGAAAAAACTTGCGACAAAAATTACCACTCAACTAGCAGATAATTATCATGTATGAAAGAGGCTTGTTTACACTTCCAGAACTTCTTTGTTGTTGAATATCTATAATAATTTGTATATGTAGACAAGAAACTTTCAATCCTAGATTAGTAGCTCGCACAGTCCGGCGAATGTTTCATACATTAATTAGTAATGATCTATGTTGCAAATTGGTATCATGAAAAATAAGCTATTAAAAATAATTAGTCTTGTCTTGAAAGCTAGAAATATTTCAGACGAATGTAGATATGTAGATATTTTATTATTAGTGGTCTGAAAATATTTCAGCTTATTTACACAGACTGCATTATGTTTGAAATTTTTAAGAGAGTTGTTTACATTTTGTTTTGAAAAATGTATTTTTATATTTACAAACACTAAATATTTTGAATTTATTCATAGGGTCGTCGTTTACAGCAATGCATACAACCACACACTTAAGTAAGTAAGCAAATAATTCATGTTACAACGAATAACCCTTTTCTTGAAAAGTGCTTGAGCAAACATTATGACAGCTTGCATTCGCCATAAATTCAACAAAGATACACACAATTTCTAGATAACATTTTAACAAATATTATTATAACACACTAGAAAGTTTATGTACTCACTAGCTGTTTCGAGATAAGGCACGACATAACAAGGAATAAATACACAACCTTACCATAATTCTATTACCACTGTTTTACTTACTTTTTTCTGCTATTTATCCGAATGGCTTGCTCGTTATTCTTTATTTTCCTTAACATTGGAAATTATGAAGGTTTCATAATTTCTTACATATAGTACCTATATAATAATTATGTGTATAGTTTTAACTCCATACGGTCTCATAGACATGACCATTATTAACCCTTTATCTTTGTTTTATGTAAAAAGACATGTTTCATTATCATTTTTTTTATTTTAATTCTTTGTAGTAGCTGTATACAACTGAGATAGAGTACCATCGCAGAACTGAAAATATAAAAAAAATGGAGGAATAAATGGAGGAAAAACATAGAGTGCAAATTAAAAATTTAAAATAAAAAAACATCACATTAAAATCATATTAATGTTTATCTCATCGATTGTTTTATATTTTAATTATTTAATTTTATTATATTTTTTTGTAATGGAGTACTCTTCGATGTAGATTAAAATGAATGTATTTCACAGTATTAAACTGAATTTATATATTTCATCCATTGGTATCGTTAACAACACTGTTCCATTGCTTGGTGTTGTAATTTTTACATTTTTATCTTTTCATTTTCATCCATTCTATACTGTCTTATTTTTTGTTCTGTTTCGTTTTATTCATATTTTAATTATTTTATGGTTTTTAATTTAATTTTCATTATTATATACTGCACACTGAGATGCTTTCTGTTTGTTCACCTGAATATATTCATCTTATTTATTAATTTAAATGCATATTATGGTGTTTTTGTTTTTACTATTTTGTTTTTAGCTTTCATGATTTTTTAAAATCCTTCAGGTAAATTAAGGATCTTCACTGGCCCACCTTTTGATTTTGTAATTTGTTATCATGTACTATAATTGACTGTCTGATCTTGTGTACATTGTAAAAATAAAAAAAATATGAAACTTTTGAAATCCGCATTTTTTTTATACAGATTGGTGTCATCAACTGATAAATGATAACTTTCTTAGAATTTTGAACTTGGCACAGATCGTTCCACAAGGGACGGAATGCCATAATTCTATAAATAATAATAATCTATTATTATACATACGTACCATCAAGCCGCATCCCTCGCGGGGTAGGCGGAAAGGATAGAGCGCCACTTCCTTCTATCCTTGCATAAATCTTTGATTTCGTCACTGTCATACAATTCCTCATGAATACTCTTCTGTTCAATGTGCTCAACGCGTGACCGTCCTGTAGGATTTGATTTAAATGATCTTGCCATTTGATTCTCGGACGTCCGCGTCTCCGAGCACCATTCCTCTCAGACAAATATATTTTCTTGGTCATTCTGTCCTCATTCATTCTTTTCACATACCCAAACCATGGTAACTTGTTTACATTCATCCTTGTTATTTAACCAACTTTCATTCCACATTCCTCTCGTACATCACTGTTACGCACACGATCTTTCATACTTTTACCACACATCCTTCTCAATGATCTCATTTCTATTGCTTATCGATCTCATTATTATTTTGTTATGTACACATTTTGTTATGCACAGTTAAAGTCTTTATTGTAATTATTGATGTGTATGCCTCTCTGATCGGTATAGTATTTTATGATTGATATCGACTGTGCTCAGGACAAAGGCATCAAACCACAATTTTGACAAAAGTCATTTTATGTTTTAAAGTCAATCATTTGTGTCTTTTACACATTCTGGCAAAAGCATTCAATTCCCAAATGTCTAGTTTTTATAAAAAATGCAAAATATTTTTTTTTAGCTAGGGCTTAATTGCAAATATCCAATAGGACAAAGGACTCAAACAGCATGTGTTTCATTATTAACACCAAAAAAATTCATCCAGACATAATTTTACGGCGAGGTAAAAGGCATCAAACCACATAACCCCAAACATGCGACATACATATTTCTTTAACATGTTGCTAAAGTTTGTCAGGACAAAGGATTTAATCCACATTTTTGTTAATTTTTTGCATATAACTTGGTAATTTCTGAATATTTTCTCTTAAATTTTTATGACATAATATAAAAACTACATTACAAAAAGTTGGTAAAATAATAATTGCAATAATTTGAAATTTTCTTTATCCTACAGTTTTTTGCTTCTCCTATAAAATTTGACCAATGTGGTTTGAATCCTTTGTCCTGAGCACAGTCGATATAATATCATGTTTCTGTGATTGTGTGGTGTATTATAATATAAATTTAATGTACCTAACTCAATATAATATGGAACTTCTGACGTGGATACCTTTATGTATCGTAGATTCTCATTTAATGTATGTATGTATGTATTAAGTGCCTTATAAATTAAGTTTGTATAAACACTGTAATTGGCCTTATTATTTTTTTGTTACTATGATTTAAGTTACATATGTATTATGTGCTGTTGTGTTTAAATTAATAAATAAATATTTATATACATATATATAGCCTATGTATTTATCTTTATTTATAATATGACGTGGATGTAATGTCCTAGAATTACAAAAAACTTCACTTTTTAATGAATCAGCAGGTGCCTACGCAGTAATCTCCCCCCCCCCCTTTTTTCTCTTCCCCTTGTTTTTTTTTATCATTGATTTGTGTTTTTGTGCTAGTGTGATGATTGAGTGAGCGAGCGAGACTGTATATGTAGGCATGTTGAGATGACCGGAATGTTATTTTTTTAAATTAATTGTAGCGCATGGTGTTGGATGATAGCTGATCTCTGAAATATTAACCTTTTTTCTAACTTTATATGTAGTTATATAGTCTGTTTTGAGCTTTTAACATTAATTAAAATTAAATAAAATAAAAATTTATGAATTGTACAGTGTCCTTGAGGTGCTTTGGCACGTAAGCGAAATTTTAATGTTGTAAATAATAATAATAATAAATTATTTTTTTATGTTAAATAAGAAATAAACATTAAGTAATGAAAAACAAAATGAGCATAAAAAAAATAAGATGGTGATAATACTAAATACATAATTTTTTGTCAACTTACTGAAGGTTAATGCGGCGTATGTGATCAAGATTAATCCGATCAAAAATAATTTGGCTTTGACCGCATAAATTGTCAGTATCAAGAGGAACATGAAACAGTACGCCACCACGATTGTATCTACGAACAAAAATGGAACGAGAAGGACACATTTTTCCTGAAAAAGACAAAAAGAAATACATATATTGATACATAAAAACAGAAAATAGAGTCTATTCATTTAAAGTCTATTTTCCGGGGACTGTATTGAACAAATAAAATAAATCAAACGAAAATATTCGAAATGTTTGTTTTGTTTGGGTTTTAAGATATCAAAGCATCCTACTCTTTTTTATAAGTTTTTGAGTGTTCTGTATAAGACAGGCGTTCGAAAATTAGACTAAATACCCCCATCATGAACATTCTGAATATTTATTTATTATAATTTTTTTGTTAGCAAAGAGTGAACAAATCGCATGTGTATTAGATGCGGCTGGTCTGTTGACTACCCCACTTCTGAAATATACTGTGATGGTATACATAGTTAGAAGTATACGTGGTAAGTTGGAAGAAATCAATTGATAATAGTGATAATCTCGCCACTACATATCGTCCTAGTATTTAAAAATTTTAATATTGCATTGTTTTATTTGGTATTTTAATTAATTTTGTATTGTTTTTTTTTAACACTGTTATATAATAATGACGATGTGCAAAAATAATAAATATATAAATAGTTACCGAACACAACCCGCAGAACATTAGCAGGCACACCATGAACAGCATTACATTGAAAAAGATGTATGTAAAGATGGCCATCTTGGATGCGACCCCGCCCACTGTATCTGTTTTCATTGGAGCGATATCATTTTTTTCTAGTGTTGCGAAGTAAAGGACTAATACTGGTATTGCTACTCCAAAAAGAGATAAAAACTGGAAATAGGAAGAATGATTTATTTTCATAATAAGTATATCGTCGTTGCATATTCAAAAAGGAACATGTGAATTCATAAACATTTTGACATTACCAGATTAAACTGCTTATAATGACATCATAACCATTTTATAAAGTGATTCTTAGTATCAAATATTAAAATTCAATACTTAAAGAATAATTCACTGTGTCGGTGTTTAGGTAGTAGAATTCCATATCGAAATAAATAAAACAAGCGTTTTATTCTACTAATGATTTAACTTTTGAGAGAGACGTCTTTCGTCTTATGAGGACATTGTCAATCTGATTGATTTGAATGTGTGTATCTTGATTTTGAAAATAAATAAATACTACATTAAAACATCATACACGAATCATTCAATGGTTTGATCTGATTTTGGTAATTTATTTTTAAGGTTTACTTTGTTTGAGATGTATTCTTAATATCATCGTGTAAATCTCTTTTCTTTTTATTGTGCTCATTAAAGATAATGTGTTTTATATTTTATTTCAATAAAAAATTTATATCAGTTTTATCAGTTTGTTTAAAACATTTTTATGTAACTCTTGCCCTGAATATGCCGCAGGGCGATAGGCGCTCGGCTCTTAGCATTGAGTCATTATTAATTGACTAAATACAAAATTATACTTGAAAATTAAACAGTGTTTTAATATTGAAGTTTATACATTTTTTGATGTTTTCTAAATGCCACAAACGCTTCACGCTTTAAGACATTCGTAGATGTGTGGGTCTCAAGATGGGATCTGCTGCGTCAGCCGGGTCCCCCGCCCACTGACGTGGTAGGATCGTAGATGCCAACACTGGCATAGTTGTATTAGAATATAGAGAGTCCAAATATTAAAAAATCTTCACCTAAACGGATAAATAGGAGTCCTTGGACTCCTGAAATATCCGAGAAATAAAGATATTTCAACTATTTTTTGATGTTTGAAGACTGTATAATGTTGTGAACTTGTCATGTATTGTAAAAGACAAATGCCGTTTACTGTCCAAATAAATAAATAAATAACATTTTAAAACTTATATTAAAAACAAGCGATGAAATTTATTTATTTATTTATTTATTTACAAATATTTACGGCCAAAGCCAAATTGAGGGGATTATCAAGCGAAACATTAATGTTAGTTTACTGGGAATCGGTGTAGCGGGTCTACGAAAGGGTACAAGAAACCAGATCATTATCAAGACTGTATCAAAAGAAGATATGTGCAGAATTAAAAAGGAAATAGAAAAAAACACCAGAACTTCATGCAAGAGAGCCGATTAAAAAAAATCTCTGGTGGTTTATTAAGGGAATCACAGACGATGATCTAAACACTTCTTTACGTGGGCAGAATAAACAAATTAATATCGATTTTTTACAACGTTAACGCACCTACTTTAAATTAAATAGTTGTTTATACTTAAATAAATAAATATTAATAAATTATTATCGAAACATGTGTAAGTTCTTACCATTTCCACTACTCCAGTGAGAGCAGTTCCAGCTTTCAGGGAACATCCGCAGCAACATTTTTTCTGATCGGGGAAAACGTAATCGTAACAAAGTTTAACTGTTTCTATTATTGTATCTCGATCACAACGCATCCTTACTTTGAAATATATTCGTAGGTACTGAAGATCATAAATGATGCTGGCATTCAATAATATTATTGAGTAGGTATCGTAAACACTTCTGATTTATAAAAATATTATGGTACTTTGTCAATTTGACAGTTAGGTACATAATATGGTTGCATAGTAACCAGCTGTTACAAGTGGGTATAGACAATAGCAGGAGACCAAAGAGACTAAACACAACAGCACTTAACCGAAGACATTATATAATTATTTATTTATTTATTTTATTTATTTATTTATCAATTCACGGACTGGGCCTTTTACATGTAAATATTAACAAAATGCAGGGTTACGCAGACCTCTATGGAGAATTTCATCTCTATACAATAATACGCTGACGGACGTCGATTTATTTGGTTTACCTCTGAATGCTTACAAGAGACAGGTATTTAAAAAACTTACTTCCACACTTCTAAATGAATCAGCAGGTACGCAGTGATCTCCCCCCCCCCTTTTTTTTCCTTTCCCCTTGATTTTTTTTTTATTTTAATTATTATTATTGATTTGTGTTTTTGTGCTAGTGTGATGATTGAGTGAGCGAGCGTGACTGTGTATAATGTAGGCATGTTGAGATGACCGGAATGTTAGGTACCTATCTTTTTAAAATTAATTGTGGCGCATGGTATTGGATGATAGCTGATCTCTGAATGATTAACCTGTTTTCTTACTTTATTTATGTAGTTATTGTCTGTTTTGTGCTTATATATTTAAAAAAAAAAAAACATAATTTTCATAATGTACACAAACAGTAGGTATTACATATTATTAGAATTTGTAGTTGATCAATTTGCCATTTGTGTACCTACATGTTTATGCTGCCGTAATTTTGTTATGATGTTTGTACTTACACTGTAATTTTGTTTGATGTATTTTACTTACTGTGTAGAGTCTTGATTGGTTTACGTATTATAAATATTTATTGTTATTGTATTATATTGTGAGATAAATTGTATAACTCTGTTACAATAAAATAAAATAAATAAATAAATAATATGTGGACACACACAACACATGAAATGGACAATAAAACAAAAAATACAAATGAAATTTTTTTTTTAATATAGGTAGGTACTTGGGAAAACGAATGGAATTTTTTTAGATTTTATATGTCAACTTGATAATTACTTTGACATAGTCAGCATGAAATATTCTTAACAAAACAAGTGGGATGTCAAAAAATACAAGTAATTTAAAATAGATGTCAAAAATTAAAAGTAAAAAGTCAAAGATATGTAATATTAATAATTCAAGAGTTTTTGTGTTTACTCTGTGGAAATCCATTTTTAATTTTAATAAATAAAATATAAAAATATATTATTGAGCACTGTTTAATCTCCACTATGTTAGGTTGAATACCGAACGTTTTCGCCTATACTTGTAGGCATCTTCAGGGAAACTGAAGATGCCCTGAAGATGCCTACAAGTATAGGCGAAAACGTTCGGTATTCAACCTAACATAGTGGAGATTAAACAGTGCTCAATAATATATTTTTATATTTTATTTATTAAAATATGTAATATTATTTGACCACCTGAGGAATGTCAGTCAATATAATTTTTAAATAAAAATTTAAATCTAATACATTACAATTATTATATAATTTATTATTATCTTGATCTGCTAATCAAAAATTACTGCTTCGATGTGAACTTTCACTAAACAATTAACAGTTTGTAAAATGTAATATTATGTATCAATTGTTAACTATGGTGTAACTCCTCACTGTTTAATTTATTATTAAAGTAAATAAGTAAACTGCTCTTACAAGTTTTTATCTTAAGTAAGTACTTTTTAGCATTAGAAGCTGCTATTATTGTTGCTTCTATAATGAGTTTTGATAATTTTTACCCTGAATTAATTAAAATAAGTGTTTTATTTTAATTAATTCAACATGAATTTCCACCAAGTACCGTCGGTTGAAAATATCAACTTTAATTATTACCCTATTATTCTTTCGGGTGACGATGATAGTAATCCCAACATAAATATCTGAGTCTGTTCATTAATATGTGTGTATGCATGTAGAAATAAGATCGTTGATCGCATGTAGAAATGAGATAGTAAAAATGAGATCGTTGAGAAGGATACGTGATAAAAGTCTGAAGGATCGTGTGCGTAGCAGTGCTAGCTATACGAGAGAAATGTGGAATGAAAGTTGGCATAATAACAAGAATGAATGTAAATAAGTGACCATGGTTTGGGAATGTGGAAAGAATGAATGAGGACAGAATGACCGAGAAGATATATTTGGCTGAGAGGAATGGTGCTCGGAGACGTGGACGTCCCAGGATCAAATGGCAAGGTCATTTAAATCAAGTCCTACAGGACGGTCACGTGTTGAGCACATTGAACAAGAAAGCATGCACGAGGAATTGTATGATAGGGACGGAAGCGAAAGATGTATGCGAGAATAGATGGAAGTGGCGCGCGATCCTTTCTGCGTACCCCTCGAGGGAAGCGGTGATGGTATGTCTGCATGTTTGTCTTTTATACCCGTTTTTATCAAGTTAATATAAGGGAAATCAATGCCTTTTTTGCATGTTCTGCATAATAAAGTTAGGCAGGTATAAATTTTTTTTTTTTTTTTTTAAAGATATATCTGGGTTTTGTTATAAACATGGGGAGTATGTATATATATATATGGGGAGTTTGCCGGCACCTGGGATCGAACCACGGACCCCTTGTTCTGAAGGCCGAGACTCTACCTCCAGGCTACCGACGAACTCAAGCAATAATCTAAAGCAAACCATTTTATTGGAATATGTGGTAGTCATCTTCAGAGACAAGGTTTGGTGGGGGTGCCTCGCTGTCTTGTGCTATTACTAGTGGTGAGACGATATAGCTATGCAGTCCGGAAAACCTTAGTGTAACGCTGACAGTTAAAACACATTAAAAAGAAAAGTATTTTGAATTTAATACCTATTAACAGTAGCAGTGGTGCAGTGTGCCTAAAATTCTGAAAAATATTATAGCTGTATTTTTGTAAGGTGATGATATTTACAGTTTGTTTTTATGAAAGACTTATTAATTAGAAAAAGCGCGATTGATCTTGCATTTGAACAAGTCATTATTACTATTATTATTTTTATTTTATTTATTTACTTATTTATTTATAAGTGGAATCTAATGTTGTTTGATAATAGGTGGCATACTTCATCTCTGAATTACAGACGATAATATTTCATACACATGATGTTTTACAAATATCTCCCTTTTAAAGAACACGCGGAAACGTACAGGAATGATTGGGAGACTTATTCCGGTTCCAAAGGTGTACACGGATTCTCTTACCTAAAAATGTGTACATCTATGAAAATAAGTAACATAACAATTTGCTTGGAATAAATTGACCGAATTTTATTTTTAAAGAATATTGTAGAACTTTTATTTGATACAGTATCTGTATTTAGTACTTTAATTGCAATTACATACTGTTATATATATATATATATGGACAATTTGTAAAGCGCCGTTTACTCATAACATGACCTCAAGGGCGCTGTAAATCGTATCCATCACTGTTGTACATTAAGTACATGTATAATGAAACTATCACTTTCATTATCGGTACAAAAACAAAAGAAAAAAAATCTACTTTTTCTTTTGTTTTTATATATCGTCGTTTAAGAGTAATAACGACCTGCTTCAACGATGACATCGTTGAATCGCTCAGTGCGACAAGAGGCTCTAGTCATTTTATAGGAAAAATATAAATAAAGAAAACTAATGAATTCGGATAAATAGGAGTCTCCGACTCCTGAGATATCCGAGTGTGTAGAGGTTCTTTCAATGTCACATTCTTTATACAATTATACTCGTACAAAAAGTTTTACTCGCACTTTTTTAATTGTGTATAGGTAATAACTAAACATTGTGTGTTTGTTTTTATTGTAATGTTACTAATTTTAACGAGTTAATACATTTATTTACGAGGATCAAATGGCAAGATCATTTAAATCAAATCCTACAGGACGGTCACGTGTTGAGCACATTGAACAGGAGAGCATGCAATTCTATGACAGTGACGGAAGCGAAAGATGTATGCAAGAATAGAAGCAAGTGGCGCTTGATCCTTTCTGCCTACCCCGTGAGGGAAGTGGCGCGATGGTATGTATGTTTATTACATTTATTGTATTAATAAAAGCAATATCGATTGTTTTTAATTCATATAAGCTTAAATCGTTACTTAGAATCAGAAATCAATTAAATATAATATGTATTTTTCAAAAAAATAGTAATGTACCAACGGTTACCACGGGAATAATCTGAAACTTATAATATGTTACGCAAAAAATAGCTTAATATTACATGATACGCATAAAAATTCTATCGTTTACTAACACGTTATTCATCGAATAGATACCAGTACTTTTATGTTTTGTGTCCTATGCAGAAACAATCAAAACGTTAAACATAATAAATGAGACTCGTTTCCCTTCTTGCAATCAATAACACAATTAATTGTGAACTGCTACGATAATTATGTGTGAACTAACCTTGCACTGTTTACAGTGAACTAATTGTGATTTGTTTACTATCTTTGCGGTAAGTAGTAGAGTTTATTCACACATAATAGTGCAAACCTTTATGTAACAACTACTTATATCTTTATTTTAATTGCTCTGTGATTAATTATTACAACTACAATAATGATGTTTGTTTGTTAATCACTTCTATAAATCTGTACTATTCTACTATAGCCGTGCCCCAAGATGGGGAAGACAGAGAGAACGGAACGTCATATAGATCTATCCTTACATACTTATTTCGCTTCCTCCGCATTTATACAGTTTCTCATACACGCATGCCGTTCCTCTTACTCCACACAAGGACGTCCTTGAGAATTTGATACACGTGATCAAGGCACGTGGTTCTCGGATGCCCGCGCTTCGTCACACCCCTTCTTTCAGACAAGTATAATTATCCTATTTGTCATTCTTTCCTTGTTCATTCGTTCAACATGTCCAAACCACCGTAACTTATTTACGCGCATTCTGTCCACAACAGTCTTATTGCATCTGCTCATTCTTCTAATATCTTCATTCTTCACTCTATCACGCAACGTTTTACCAACCATTCTTTTCAGCTATCGCATCTCCACTGCATTTATTCCACCTTCGTCCTTGTTCTACCTGTATATATCTGTATAATCTTCGGATTACTAAAATATAATACAAATAAAATACTAATATTTTAATTTAGTTTTTCTCAGTATTATGTACGGGTAATGGAACATCGTTCACCTCACGTATAGGATTGTCAACATATATAATTCAGCGATGAGTCAGTCCACCCATCCTAAATATCTTATTTTTTATTGGCACGGGGAGTACAATCTGCATTTTTTACTTGCAGTTAGTCCGCTAACTACCCTACTTGTGGATAATGCTGTGATATTGTGAATGCTCGTTTTTTCAATAAGTACGCGTTTTTTTTACACATTTCAGTATTAAACTCACCCTTTTCCGCACGTACTTAAATATTGTAGCAACCCTAATTGTTTTTACATTATTCATCGTTCTTTTATTTATAGATTCTTCCATCCCTTGTAATATATATTCTCTTCCTCGACATCTATCCGATCTATCTACCCTTCATCTTTTAAGTCTTTCTTCTGAACATTTCTTCCAAAAATGGCGCTGATACAGGGAGCTGTTTCATTTTAGATTTGGTTGGCATACTATTATTATTATTATTATTTATGTCTTTTATTCCTTTCCTATCATTATATTCCTTTTTTTCTATTATTGGGTATCTACATACACAGTAATAATAATAATATTATTTAGGGTTGTTGTAGTTGTTAAACTAAGCCCCTATTCTAAATTCAAATCCGTTGATTTTTTCGGCTGTTCTTTTGTTTTATTGCGACCTCTTTGTTTTTTTTTTATTATAATGTATTTTATAGAATCTTTTATTGTTGTTTTGTTCCACGCAGCTTTTGTCTGTTTTAATACTTTTTGAATTCTACTTTTTAACCACGTGTTTTCATTCTTTTGTAACAATATTTAAAATACCCGTGAGTATAGCTTTATCGAAATAATAATAGGTAATCTATACACGTTGTTCATAAATTTATTTTATTTTATAGTTTATTATCAGTCTTACTTGTTTTATCCTTGGCTTCTTATTCACAGATCACTTTATTATTCCTGATTGAACCAAAATATTCAATGGTGCACTAACTCAAAATTTATGCTATTCTGCGTTTTTATAACTAAAGTTTTATTGAATTTAGAATAACACATATTCCAAATAATGTAAGGCCGTGTTAGTTTCACATTATTATCATGAACAGTTACATACATGTAGTGTTGTGGAATTCTCAAGAAATAATTTTTCAAGAAATTTCTCGAAGTAGAGAATATTTTTTATTTAACAGTATAATAATAATAAATACTTTATTCAATAATCAATAACAATTTATTTAATTTATTTAATTAATTTGAGACAATTTATCATCAATATGGCTACAATTAATTATGGAAACAAAAAAATGTTAGGTACCTACATAGAAAAAAGTGCTAATAACTGATGAAAAATCTTGATGTTTGACACCCCACATGCCCATATTTATGTAAGTTAAAAAAAATTGTAGGTACGTACATGGAAAAAAGTGTTAATAACCTCTAATTAGGGTCTTAATAAGCCCCACAAACTTTTAGATCAATCAGGTTGACTGCGAAGTATACTGGGCGAAAAGTCATAATACCACTAAGAAAAATTATGGAGAGAAATTTCTCTTCCATCAGAGGAGAAATTCTTGGAGAAATTTCTCGTTCACGAGAAATTTCTTTGGAGAATTTTCTCTTCTCACATCACTACATACATGTGAACTTTCTACAAAAATTCAATGAAATTTGAAAATTTTCTGAATTTTCATTGAATTGGAACAACGGCTGTTTTGAAAAGCTTGAAAATTCGTTAACTTATAATTTGAATAATTTGATATGTCACACGACACATTATTAAATAAATTTACGATTCTGTCATAAATATTCTAATTATTATTATCATCATTGTCGTTTTGTTATGTCAGTAGTAATTATATAATAATATATGTAAATTTTATATTTATATTTCTCTTTCGTGACAGTTGATGCCATCCCTGACAAGTTTCTGAATAGGGGGGCGGGGGGTTCGAGGTGTCTAAGGGCAAATGCGTACGTTGCATGTTTCGCAGTAACAATAAAAAGGGATTTGGAAACAAATTTAATAACTCATTTTCTACGCTCACCACCCGTTGTTATACCACCTCATGCTACACCCGGGTGTACCTTCTGTATTTCGCAAAAATTATTTAGCAAATTTATGTTAAAATGTAATTAAAGCAACGAAGTCGTATGTGGTATTTTCTCTAAATACAAAACATCACGTAGTAAGTTTAGGAATGTTGTCTTTATTTTCTCGTTTTTTCATCATATATTATATAACTTTTTTCATTGTTTTTACAAACTAATATTTAAATGATTTAACGAAACGAGTATTCTTACATTGTTTTAACAGTTACAATTCATTTTTATTCACGCGATCGGTTTCGACACTAAGTGTCTTTGAGCAGCAGTTTTTAAACTTATACTCTTTACTTCATGTCACGAAATTACCGCATTGTAAATGCCACTACTAATATTAGTTAAATATTTTAAAATTCAACCAATTTTAAATATCTCTTACTACGTTTTAACATACATGATTATATCTCAATTTCATAACACATTCGCAAAGAACCTAGAAGTAATTAGGAGGAGAATATTTATGTAAATGAACTAGACAACAGATCCTAAATTTTGATTGAGAAGGTATTCCTTGACCGCCCGCTTGAATGCGTAGAGTGGGGAACAACCTTTTTCCGGAAGGTAGATAATTCTTACAGCAAGCACTATGAACGTTGTCGTCATTGGTGCTTACACTGGCCAACTGTCATCGGACATTTTCAAAACATGACCTAGCCAAGACAATCTCCTAAAAATATTATTATTAGTCTGATCTTTAGTTGCAAGTCTAGAGGAAGCTGGGAAAAACAGATTTTTTACAGCATATTGTGTTTTTTACGTTCTTATACTGCGTGTATGATATAATTTATACGATAACATGAGCATCGTTAAGTTGGCTGTAAATCGTATTTGTCATTACATACGTTTCATATATTTTCACTGTTGAATAATTTACGCGTTAAGAAGAGTTAGTAATATAATGTTACACAACAAATACCTAATGTATGCAGATATTATAACGTTTCGTAAAATAAATATGTAATAATGAATAAATGTATGTAATGGTTTGGTTCAACATATGAGTATTACCAGACATAGGATGGAATGTTTGATTTATTTGTTTTAATTTATTTATTTAACTTTTGTTTTACACCCTGGTAATGAGGATACGAGTTGAATTAATATTTGTACATACATCAATTATTGTAATAACACTTGAAAATATAGAATGCTTACGACTCATTTGTTTGAAATTTTTTATATACTGTTTCATTTTAATTTTGTTTGTATGTATCTAAGCGATCACGAGAGATTTGAAGATATTATTAATGTAATTTTTAAAATGAAACACAATATTTAGTTATTCCACTATTGACTTTATTTATTTTTGCGAGCCGGCTTTCAAGAGCTTCCGCTCTCATCGTCAGGCAAAAGTAAAGTGAAAGTTAAATAGTAAAGTTCTTTACTTTTGCCTGACGATGAGAGCGGAAGCTCTTGAAAGCCGGCTCGCAAAAATAAATAAAGGCAATAGTGGAATAACTAAATATTGTGTTTCATTTAAAAAATTATTAATATGAACTTCCACCAAGAACCGTCGATCGATAAATTAAACTTTATTATTAATGTCTTGTGCCTTATTATGCAACAATTTTTTGGAAAGAATATTATTTTTGTTGACCCCATTTCAATACATAATATTATATAAAATATTTTTTTTGTCTTACAATATTGTGTTGGAAAGAAAATTTTAAAAATTAGTAAGATAATATCGATGGTATAAAGCACAGAAGACACATGTCCACATTTGACAGTTTAGAGAAAACAGGTTTTGAAAGTTTGAGATTCAAAATTAATTAACTAATTTTAAATTAATTCAGAAGATGTCCTTGGTGGAAATGTGCTTTTTAAGAATCAATTATGTCGATATAAATACATTCTTAAATATTTTATGTTACATGTTACATCTGTGCACAAAAAAATGATAATTTAAGAATGTTTGGCATCTGGTTTTTGTTAAATATTTCGATAATGATATAAGTATTATTGGTAATTATGTAATCAGGATATAGACAACGTTGCAACCGATCTTGTACATATATTAACTCATTTTACATAAATAGTGGACATGTGTCTTTTATGCTTTAAACCATCGATATATGTAATTAGCATTATAAATAGAGGAATTGGGAATGTTGCTTGAGCTTAAAGAGTACTCTTAACCAGCCACAGGTCGAGTCATTTTTGTATTTATCTTGAATGGTTTACATCCAAAGAAAATTAGATACTGTTTGTTTCGAAGGTATTCTAATTTTTAAGGTTATTTATTTTGAAGGTACAAACAAAATTCTTCTCTAAATACCTTTTTTTTTAAGAAATTGGTAGAACTCAAATTTACATTTTGATTATACAAGTAGTTTATATAAACAAATAGAACATAGCAAACAAAACATTTAATTATGCTTTTCAAAATTAAGATACATCTATCTACAAATACATAATTAACAATAAAAACGCTACGGCAAATACACTACATTGATTTTTTTACATAATAATTAATCTGAGATTTTAATTTTTTCCCCTTCATTTCCCATCATAAACCCCTTAAACATTTACGTTTAATTTACCATTTTGTCTTTAGTTTCAATATCGGTCTTCTTTGTCTCCCCTTAGTACTTTCGTGACAACACTTTTTGTCTTCACGGGATAACGTTTTAAATTGTGCGAGAATTGGCTAATAAAATAACAAATAAAACCTGTTTTTCTCCACTTCCAACCCAAATGATGACTGTTGAAAATCTTTTAGAAGAGCTTTATCGAGTTGGCAACGGATACTACCTACTAGTACCTACCTATTATTATTATTATTTTACTGAAGGGCCTTATATTAATTAAATTTAACTCGATCAATGAAAGTAAAATGAGAATTATCGCACAGTTCCTTCAACTTAGTAAAAGTAAATATGTTTATTTGTCGCATTTGAGATATAGAAAAAATGTTTGAGAATTTAAAAAGATCACATATCTTGTTAAAGTAAAAAAGTAGTGACTTCGTTAGCTTCCCTATTGGCTTTGTGGGAAATAGTGTGAGACAAAATGTAAAACTTTAGCGTTTTTAGATGTTTGGAACTTGAGGGCTTGCTTAAACTGGACGATACTAGACCAGCAAAGTAGAGTGAGTATGGTTATATCCTGTAAGTAGCAGTGCAAAGCCTACACAATCTAATTAAATAAAATATGATTTATGTATACACATTAACACACATATTTACTTTGACTTTTTTCAGAAAATTT
Organism: Athripsodes cinereus; assembly: GCA_947579605.1. NCBI lineage: Eukaryota > Metazoa > Arthropoda > Insecta > Trichoptera > Leptoceridae > Athripsodes > Athripsodes cinereus. The sequence continues at coordinate 6,773,758 of OX388320.1, read as the reverse complement.
TAACTTTACCTTCTATCTCAAGACTAATGTGACTGAAGGACTGATTTCTAGTATTTTAGGATTTTTTGCTTTTATATTTATGTTTTTGTATTGTTACAAGTATTGTATTATCGTTGTTTTTAAATTAACTTGACTTTTTTTAGAAAATTTTAACTTTTACTTTTTTTTTCCTCAAGACTGAGACATTTCTGGTAAGAGTGGAATCTTCGCTGGTCTACATGTTAAATGTATTAATTGTCAACATATTGTGTAACGACTGTTTGATTCTAAATATTGTAAAAATAAAATAAAATAAAAATAAAATAGGAAAATGCATATAGATACTAATATGTTTTTACGTAAGCATTCTCTCACACGAATTTTTGTTCATTGATAATATCATTTCAGTATAAAAAATTACTTGTGTGTTGATTATAATTCCTTATTTCCATACGATGTTAATATAATTTTAAACTGGCAATTACGATGAAATTTAAGGTGTCCAATTTTGTATAAGTTTTAAGCGCAAGTATTGACGATTCACGAAACAATATCGATTTAATGAGTTATCGTTGCTTTTGCTTTACTTTCTTGTAGTTACTTTTACTAGTCTATTGTTGAGATAAGTGTTCATTGAAGTAAGCATTGAAAAGTTCTCAGTAATTAGAGTGTATTTAAGTGTATTAAAAGATTTCAATGGGAGGAGAAAAAGTGAAAACCCAAACTTTTCTTTTCACTTTGTGTTGCCGTATTCAAGAAGTCGCTAAAATTCTTCCCTAATGGCCTCCAGATATGTCCTCTGTCTACATTAATTAACACAAACTGATAGCTCTGAAAGAGGATATTATTATTTACTAAGTATTTTTATTAGCAAATCAACAAAGTTTAATATTATTTTTGTTTGAGTGGAAAGTTTGAAAATGGAAAGTAGAAAATTTTATTCAAGGTTTATAAGTACTTCACTTATCTGTCGAGTCGAAAATAATAATTATTTTACAAAAATAAAATCTGTTTTATTTTTTAATTTTTTTAGAATACTATTTGATGAAGGTACCTCATCCGTCGTTTATATGTTTTATAATTAAGGGAGTAAGAAACGATAGACGCATTTTGAGTACAAGATGTCGAAAGAATGATTTGTATAATTGTATTATTTGGACACATTACTTAACACTGTAATTTGTATTATTTTTTGTGCATTGCTTTGTCCTCTTTGCATAACTTAAAATAAAATTAGAATCTTACAGTAAATAAGCGATACCTACATAAAAACGCTTCTTGTTTTTTTTATTAATATATTTTTTGTTGTTGTAAGGAAAGATCACTCAGCAGGCGTAAAATTGTTCTGGATCTAGATATTAGAGTCTACTTTGTAGGTACTTGGGAATATTAAAGGGCAAAAATAAATTAACAAAAAAATATATTTGAATGTTGGAATAAGTAAAATGTCTTAAATTTTCTAGGTTAAGAAGAAAGAAAAGTACTTTAGTAATAGTATGGGTTCCATAAATTTCTAATTATTTTTCTAAAGCCTTTTTATTCGTCTTTAGCAAACTTTTCCAATGAATCGTCCGTCGGTCGATGCAATAATTATTATTATCATTATTAACATCCACCAGGAAAGTGAAAACTTTACACTGAATCACCCAACTTTAGCTGTTCTCGAAGCTTTTAAAATTATTATTGTATTTTTTCTAGTGGATGACTTCCATGGTGAAATTTTAAATTGTCTTCATTTCACCTTCAATAACCTTTCTCGTTCTACAAAAGTATACTCGTAGCAAGTTAAAATATTTAAAATATAGAAACTTAACTTTTATCGTCGGTAATTTCCATCGAATACACGTGTTGAGCTTTTAAATAAAAGTTTTTGGGATGACGTTTCTGAAATAAATTTAAAGGCAGCCTTCTCAGAAATAACATTATCTCATTATCGGGTCTAATACCTTTTGTTAAGGCTTTGCGTTCCGTGGTTTTCCGAGAGATAATATTATGAAAATGTGTAAAAGTTTCTTTTTCAAATCAATTCTTTAGGCACATCGCCCTTACAATAATAATCATATAATTTTTCCATGAATAATAAAAACCTTGGAACCTTGTTTAAAAAAAAACAGAAAATTTCGCAGAAAAAATAATTATAAGTTTTGTTTTTTTCTTAAACTTTCATACTTGAATCTTGATTTTCGAATTTTGTGAAAAATAAATCTCGGCTTGTGTAATTTACTCATCTTTCAACGATCCTAACGAAAGCGTGGTACAGAAACCAGTCGATTGAGTCACCTCTTCGCATGATATTCCTAATGCTATGATGTCGTCGTCTTAGGAACGATCACACCATCACAGAAACAGTAAAGGCAATTTATAGAAGTAAACACCAACAGTCTTATTAATAAACGTAGATTAAATTTCTAGAAGGAGATGAACCACCGATCAGAAAAAAAACGTATTGATAAACGTTGATCAGCGTGAACCTAGTTTAAAAGTGGTTGATTCGCCTCTCGAGGTGGTTTAAGTAAGGTAGTTTAAGTAAGGTGGTTTAAATCGGCGTCATCTGCCCGCCATGTTGGATTTTACGTCAGATGTTTGCTATGCGGGTTTACATGTACGTTTTGCAGTTATTTTACAATTTATCGGAGTTGGTTTGGGTTAAAAATACGCTTAAGTAGTATCCGAATGTGAATTTAATTCAATCAGTTGTTTTTCTTGTGATAATAGACACTTTTTTCGTGTGACAGAACACCAGTTTCGTAATTTGTTTTTTGATAGACGCATTTAACTGTTTCGTGACAGAGATACTTTTTTCCATGTTGTATGAAAGTTATATTGATTGATTCTGAATTGAAAATTATTCCTGTACATCATTTGAATGTAAAAGGGAAAGCAGAAAATAAGATTTTACTGATGGTTAGTAATACATATTGTGTGCAGTGTTATGTTATACCCATATCACTGATTGTGTGTCAGATTATGATTTATTTGATAAATGAATAAAATGTCATTCCATTATTACATTTGCTTTTCAATTATACAAACCTTCCTCATCATATTTTATATTTCAGTGTGTTTGGGTACAAAATGTCAGATGAAAAAACCAATAAGATAATTTTGACAGCCGCTTGTTTGTTTTGAATTTGTCTGTTTACTATAGTGATGTCAATTTGGCATATATCCGTTATTATCTACTCGTTACTTTGTTTTATGGAATCGAATATTTCAAATACTTTTGATTCTATTCGAATACAGAAACGAATAGTTCATTGATCAAAAAATTATAAAAGTACCTAACATTTATTAATTTTGGGGTTGAATTATTTTTATTTATTATATATGAATACAGTGTTGCCAAGATTATGTATTTTTGTACATACTTAATAATCTACGCATTTTTGACCTTTTTCTTAAATTTATAAATTTAAATACAATTTTTTTAGATCATGAATAATCTAAAAAAATAAATGAAAATCGATCAAAAAATTGATTCTTAGAAAATATTCTTTAACAAAACCGAAGAGATCATTAAACATTTCGAATTTCTATACCAGATCGAAAATTCGACGACGACGACGGGGGGGGGGGGGGGGGGGTAGAAATTTGAGAGGAGAGGTATTTACTGAAATTACTCAGGATTATTCCTTCCATCGGTAAAATACACGTTATCTAATAACGGGTATTTTGCTCGGACTACCCCACGGTACTCGGTATGAAAATATATCCGGTATTGACATCACTAGTTTACTAGCGTCGTCTAACATAGCTACCAACATAATAGAGCGAATTTTCGAGTTGCCATATGAAATCCTTTATATAAAGTACAGATATGTCTATGGTACGATTTAAATATTTTTATTAACATAGAAAATTTAATCGGTGGTTCAAACGCTCACAGGCGGATCACGGAATCAGTGGTTTAAACATGGTTTAGCGGATTTTTATTAATAAGACTGCAACTGTTTAAGTTTTACTATATTAGATAATAGGTACCGTAACCTACCGTGGAGTACCCGCCAAAGAATTGGTCTCTCTTTTTTCCCGTAAGTTTTCTAGTGTCCTGTAAAAGGTTGAAAAAAAAATTATATCTCAAATTCAGCGATGAGGTTTTGCCACTCATCCTGAATTTATTATTTTTTTGTTGGCACAGAGAAGACGACTTGCATGTTGGCTATGTGTAGCTGATTTGATGGCTACCTCAGGAGTCGTTAACTCAAACCGAAATTGTCCTCATGGGCGGGCCATTGGGCAGGTCTGAAAGGCCGGCCGACCAAAACCGCCATCGTGGGAATCTTTTATACTATTTCTCTCTTCAATGGGGGTTATTCTGAACATTCGACCGGTTGCTTGCAAACGATAGTATTGCGTTCCATCCAACTTTTTAAACGACAGTCGAATGAGAATGTATTGAAATATACTCGTATGGGTGTCGCATGGCAACCGATAGTATCGAATCAGATGCAATTTGATACTGTCGTATTTTCAGAATAACCCCCAATGTCCCTTTTAGGCGGTAATAATGTTTACTGGATACAGTAAAACTCAAACAGTTTGTGCTTATTTCCATAAATTAACATGAGGTTTTACAAAACAAACGTCAGCTCAAACAATTAAGTAAAGGCAATGTTGGGCAACAACAAAGTTTGAACTTTCGGAATCGAATATTTCCCAATAGAAAGTTCATACATTAGGTTACAGACCAATTCAAAGTTTTTGATTAGAGTCAAATTAAAAAAATTGTGAGTAGATGTATTACGCCAATAATGTACAAGATTTCCACATGAGATAACATAATAAAAGTTTAACAATATTACAAACAGCCTACCATAAATATCTCTTATGATGTTGATCGTAAAATTATGTTTTATTGTAATATTATTACACAGTAGCGTAAAACACAGCTTTGCTTAGAGAATTAACACCAAAGTGAAGAAAGAAAATCCCGAATAGAAATAGGAACCTTTTTGGAAAATAGAGAACTAAGATGTAAGAATTTTATTTAGTTTGATTGTTTTTTATTTATTCATTCTTTACTGTACATTGATGACAAACAATTACATAGAAAGTGCATATTCAAGTTAGATACACAATCAATATTTAGAGGACGAGTTTATCGCAAAGATGCGATCTCTTCCAACTAACCCTAGAATTTTTGTCCTAGAACAGGAAATGGATATTCCAATTTAGATATGTGATTGTGTGTTTTTGTGTAATTTTGTTTTATTAATGAATAAAATAATTGACTGCCAACAACGAGTTAACTGGATTGACCACAACATCAGGCACCCAGGCCTGCTCATCACCATCGTGGATGGCAAAACCGAAGGTAGAAATCGTAGAGGCTGACCAAGAGACACCTACATATATGGACCAACTGAAGAAAGACATGAACTGTGGCACATATATTACGTAGAACTAAAGAGATTACCTGAAAATAGGGAGGAATGCGAAGAAAATCCAAATTCGTTGCAGACCAATCTAATGGATTGTAACTCACTTTATACAATATTACATAATTTGACTTTCCAGGAACTCCCTCGAAGGATGCTAGTTTTCAAGCTTTCAGAGAAGAATGCTTATATTATTGCTTGCTTGGTTACAGCAGCATGGATCGACATTAAAACAAATAAGCAAACATATTGACAAACCAACTCAATGTACGGGTATTATATTGTTTTAAATATACCTGGGTACTTTGTTTTATTACATATAGCCTTCAATGTAGACTCTATAGAAGTAAGAGAACACTGCGAAGCGCGAGTAATGCAAAGTGTACTGTGTGTATTATTTTAGCTTTATATTATTATTAATATCATTCGTGTAAACTCATAAAGAGCTTCTCAAATTACTCAGGTGAATTATTGTTTATTTAACTTATTCATATAGGTACATAATTTTATTTCATAAAATGATGATATGTATCAAATGGTGGCTTTATTATTTATTTGTTACATAATACGTATTAATATCCTTTACTTTTTATTTGTTTATTCTTTATTGTGCGTTTATGAAATAATAATAGGTAGGTATAATGTTGATTCTATTTAATCGGTGGTAACGTAACTTAACTTGGTAACAATGTGATACAAATTAAATGATATTGTGCAATTGGCGAGTTTATCGCAGAAGCAATATCTTCCAACTAACCCATTTTTAGGTTAGTTGAAAGATTTTTTAGTTTAGGTTAGTTTTATTAGATTTTTTGGTTTAGGTTATTACATTTTTACTTTTATAAAATTGATAATTAAAAACGCTGTTATTATAACTGAATAGATTTTGTATTCGACAGAGGCCTTTCGGAACAAGTCCATCATCACTACCATAAACTTAGAGTTTCTAAGTTACTATAAAAATTAAAAAATATAATAAAGGGTTAGGTATATAAAGCAACTTTTTACACGCAACTCAAAATATATGTACAGAAATAATAAAAAATATTTATAAATGACTTTATTGTAGGCACGTTAATTTTTTTCAATTATTTAGATTGTTATATTTTTCATTTAAAAATAACTATTTGAAATTTTTCTCATGAGTGACTTTTGGGTTTAATATACCTACATCTGTCTAGTACCTATATTTCGTTAAAATAATTTATTACAAGTTTTTTTACACACAATAGATATCTTATCTATCGCACAATATTTATTTTATCACACATTCACTAAATACAAGTTAATTCCATTGAAAGTAAATACATAATTCCAATTTTCATCAATGTAAATCCGCATCCGCATATAGGTACTCTTATAAGAATCCTACACGTTTTTTCATTGTTCTAGAAAATCCGAAATTCAAATTCGAAATGCATTTTTCTGTCCATCTTATAAAGGTTTTATTATGGAAAGTAATTGCTTTTCGTAAATGAATAGGAGTTTTTCGATCATTAAGTTATCCTTTGGAAAACATTCAGTATGTAGAAATAAGACATTGTAAGGTAATAATTATTGTATTGCTAAGATTTCCACGTTTGGCGGCTTCATTCTCATCAATGTGGCACTCTCTTTTTTGAGGTAGTTCTCGCATGTTATTTGCTTAAAAATAAAAAAAAGATAGTTTAATCACTGTCGTATGAATCTTACATTTATAATCAAATATTAAATTAATATAGTGCTCACTATGAATAATAAAGTTGTTTTTACGACAATGCAGATAATAAAATGTCTCTCCATCTCATCACGTAAAGAATAGTGTGGAATAGTTTTATCTTATTCCCAGATCATTTAGACATTTTTCACAGGGCGGAAGGGGTTTCCTTTACCCTTCAACAACCTCACGAATAGCGTCGTTACCCAACTCATTATAATTGTTACCACTCACACTTGGTATAATATACTTATAATTTCTACCCACTAGCCACCCGGTATATTCACAGCAGGTAGCATAGTATCCATTTTCACATTTATCACCATCAAGTAGCAGTAATGAACCCACAAACACCTGTTCTGTGAATGGTTCTTTTCTCATTAGTAGACATTGAGTTGTAAACTGAGACAATCCATAAAATATGCATACCTATTCACATAATATGCATTCACGTTTTTTACATTCTCAATATTATCTTAGAGATTCGTGTATAATTGTCATCCAAGAATGTGATTTTTTAAAAGCTCAATAATTTTAATTGTTCTCTCTACACTCTACAACCAACTTTATGAATACATGTCATTTTTTCGGAAATAAACAAATGTTGTCTGTAGAAGAAGATTCTTTCATTATAATTATCTTTAACCTTTCAATTAATTAAGTTAACTATAGTAACGTTATAATTGGATGTCACATCTTCCACAGGAGAGAATGTAGGATATTTTGGGATTTGTTCCGTGATTTGTGTTGTGTTTTGTATGTGATGATGTATATGTGTGTTAATATGTGGTGTGGGATTTGTGATGTGAATAGTTGAGGGATATGTTGTTTTTTATTTTATTTTATATGGAGTAATGGTTTGTTTATTTATTATTTCATGTATGGACAGTTCACAGTGCAGTAATTGCTTACTATAAATATGATTGTGTATATGTAGGAGATGAATGCTTTTTATGGTTGTGTTTATTTTTTGTGTATATGATTGATATGTTTGCCCTAGTACAGTGTTTCCCAACCGGTGGTTCGCGAACCCCTGGGGGTTCGCTATGTCTACAAAGGGGGTTCGCGAAAATAATAGCGTAATGGCGGGATTTTAAATGGTCCAAGAAAAATAAAAGGGAAAAAAAACAAAAACACAAAAAAAGCACACCAAATGCAATGCAGATTGCACGCTGTTGTTTTGAACGTATGCATACTGCCTATATCTTATGCAGCATATAAAGAAAATTTTATTGTTTTTTTGCCTATCATTAACGACTACATAGGGGGTTCGCCAAATTCTGTTGGATATTACTTTTGGTTCGCGACAACAAGAAGGTTGGGAAACACTGGTCTAGTACATGATCTACCTAATTGAGCAGCATCAATTTAGTATATAATGTAAATTGTAATTAAGAAATAAATAAAAGTAAAAAAATAAAATATATTGAACCTGAATATATCTGAAAAATAACAATAATAAGAATTAACAAAATACAGCTCCTTACTCTCAATTTTGTGAACAAATGGGATTTTTTTTTTTTTATTTCTGTTATTCATTTTGAGGATTTTTTTCTTTGGTAAATATGCAAATACATTCAAAATATGCGACACAAATGTGTTTGTGCGATTCGGAGTTAACCCATCAGAAAAGTATTAAACTTGTTCAGGACAGGCAGGATGGTACTGGTGCCGGGTGTAAGGGAAGTGTGGCAAGCGAATAATATTCTTCCTCAGAAAATAAAATAATATTTTCGCTGCCGGAATTACGGAAAAGTGACGGATATTTTTAATGATGTTACCTTTTCTGTCTTCTCATTCTTTCATTGGTACAAACAATGATTAATATAATTAATTATTATTATCTTTCAGGTGGAACAATAAAAGTATTATCCTTAATATTATAATACCATTCATTTTCGTATAGTAGTGCTTTGAAACAGTATCACGCCTTATTAATTTATCATGTTTCAGTTACATTTTTTTATTACTGAAACTGGATGCCCTACATTAAGATCATTCAACAACGCGACTTCTACTCAAGAAACTAAATACATAGGTACTATTTTTTTTACTAATTTTATCAGTTTTCAAGAACGCATATATGTATTTGCATAGCATTACTTACTTTAACATTTTTCTTGTGTCCAGTATTAGACAAAAACCTCTCATTGAGACTTTCACAGTGCCCTGATATTCGCCATCCTCTTCCACCAACTCCCCACTGCCTTCTTGCATCTTTAAAGCATCTTGTTGGGAACTATTCAAGCTTCTATGATCTATTGTAAGCCTCCATTCCAGTTTTTTTTGTCCACCGATCATCACTGTCCTTTGAGAATCGTACACACGTAGTAATAAATAATTACACAGTTTTTCATACACAAACCAACAATGCTTCCATTCTACTAATATCACATATAAATAGAAGTTCATTTTTTCCAATATTCAGTTATGCATAGATCTACTCGTACAATTAAATTATTTTATGACAAATGTTTATGTTAATGCGGCCACAGAGAAGAAATCTGCATATTATTATTACACGCAGTTATTCCGCTGGCACACTTTTGGGATATGCCGTGATGGTATAGTAGTAATAGTAAAGTTTATGTTCATACTTGAGCTTTCATGATTGGGAATTTTATATGAATGTACAAGTCGTATACTTGATCACACATTTCCAAGAATCTGTTAGCAAAACCAAATAAATAACATAATAAAAACTCGTTATGGGATACATACAAAAAATAAGAAAAAAATTAGCAATCAACTAATACCAAAAAAACTGTTTGTTTTTCTTATGGTTTGGACTAAATCTGATGGCATTTTCTTGTTTCCAATGACACACTTTAGGGTAAAATAATAAAGAATGCAAAACACGTAGTAAATTATAACCCAACAACGTTTCTCTTTAGTGCCCTATTTTTATCTTCAGTTTAATTTCGCAGCAGTACTATTTATTTAGGACTAAAAGGTTTTACATGTAATTAATTTATCCTCTTAGATTTATGAACTAAATTAAAAATGGTTTGATTTACATTTTTATTTAATAATATTCTTATTATCTAACCCCCTGAAATATCGATATCCACCCCCGTGGAGATTTTTATTCCAATATTTATTTATTATTATCATTTTAATTTGTCTAACCCCGTAATGTTATTAATGTCTTTGGTCTGGAGAATTGATTGCTAAGCTGAATTTTACCATAGGTTCGATGACTGAATGAAAAATTTATATCAGAAGAAATTAATAAAAAATGTATAAAATCAATTGACAAACGTTTATTAAAACAGATATATTATGTAGATCAGCGGTTTTCAAAGTGGGGCCACCTGTAGTGGACCTTATTTAGAGATAAATTGGGCTACTCACACACCTAAACAACGTTCGTAGGTAGGTAGTGTTCTAGTCCAACAGTTTTTTTCTGACCCGATAAAAAAAAATGGGGAGGGGGGGGCGGCCCAAATAAGTTAGGGAACCCCTGATGTAGATGTTGTATTAATTGTTATAATATATGTAAGAAAGTACCTAGGCACTTCGCTTAGTAGTTAAGATTATTTCTATTTTGAATTTATTCCATTGGATTGTTTTGTTTTATAATTGAAAATAAAAAGTGACTTGAAAACTGGAATCGCATGTTTTAATACATAACATGGTGTCAGGTGTGAATTTTAATTCATAATTTGGTTTTAATTAAATATAATATAAAAATAAAGAATAACATAAAAATAAAGAGTATGAATACATTTATTAATAATAAAATAAAATTAAAATAAATAGTGATTTTTAAGATAAAAGTGAGTTTGAAAAAATGGCTGGCTCAGAGTTATTGAGGATGGAAAACTTTAACAATACATTGAGTTTCAAATCATGGATAGATAGATTTGAGTTGTATTTACAAGCCACTGGCCAAGATGCAGTAGGTGATCAAAGAAAAGTAGCATTGTTGTTATTTTGCATGGGTGAGAAGGGAATTGAGGTTTATAACACATGGGATGAACCTCAAAAGGAGTTGAAATATTCTACAATAGTAAGTAAATTTAAAGAACATTTCATACCCAAACAGAATGTTACATTCAATAGATACAAATTATTCAACAGAAAACAAAAAGAGGAGGAAACTTTTCAAGAATATTTAATTAACCTTAAAGAAATTATAACAACTTGCGAATTTGGTGATTTGAAAGAAAACATTTTAAGAGATATCTTTATTATAAATATACATCAAAATTATAAGAATTTGCAATTATTATTATTAGAAAAAATGAGTAAAGATTCCGATGAAGCAATGGAAATTGTTACAAAATATTTATCCACAAGAAAAACAATGGAAGAGTTGCAAGAGAGCAAAAATATATATAAAATAAATACTGGTCAATCAAGAGAATTTCACCCGGCAATTCGTGATAAGAAGACATTGGAATATCAAAAACATAACAAGGAGCACAAACAAAGGAAATATGATACAAAAATACAAGACATATGTGGACGCTGTGGATGTCAACATATCCGAGGAAGATGCCCCGCATATAGGATCAAATGTCATAACTGTTCGATTCCAGGACACTTTGCAAAAATGTGTAAAAAGAAAATAACCAACAACAACCTGAGAACACTTCACGATGGTAACACTTACTCAGATACTGAAGATGGATCAGAACAAGACTCCAGGTTAGAAATAAGTAATATAAAAATATGTAATATTCATAATCAATATAAAAACAAGTGGGAATTATTATTAAAAATCAATGGGTATAATTTAATTGCTATTATGGATACTGGGGCTATGGTAAATGTGATTTCGTTGGAAAATTTTCATAAATTAAATTTTAACAATGGGTTAAATATAAAAAAGAGTTATACAAAAATCACAGCATTTGGTGGTTTTAACATTCCCATTGTGGGAGAATGTAACATTTTATGTAGTGTAAATAGTAGTATGAAAAAACAATATATTAGATTCATCATATGTAAAGTTGAATGTCAAACAATAATTGGTTTAGACACATGCATCAAATTAAATCTTTTACAGAGAAATGACGAAATAAATATAATTGATACTGATTTATGTAATATATATAAAGATGTGTTTCAGGGTTTAGGTTGTTTACCATACACATGTCACTTGTCTTTGGATCCAAATGCAATACCTAAAGCAGATGCACCAAGGAGAGTACCATTTAAGTTGATTGAACGTTTAAAACAAGAACTAATGTCTTTGGAAAAGATAGGGGTAATTGAAAAAATTTCAAAACCAACACAATGGGTAAGTTCTTTAGTTATTGTCGAAAAAAATGATGGAAATTTGAGATTGTGTTTGGATCCAAGGAATTTGAACAATGCACTGTTAAAACCACACTACCCAATACCAACATTTGAAGAAATTAGATATAAAATTCAAGGTGCAAAAATATTTTCACATTTGGATGTAACATCTGGTTTTTGGACTATTCCATTAGATAAAGAAAGTTCAGAATTGTGTACATTTAACACACCATATGGGAGATATTGTTTTAAACGTCTTCCGTTTGGAACTAATATATCGTCAGAAGTATTTAGTAGAACTATGAATGAATATTTTTCAGACATTGAGGGGGTAACTATTTTTATTGACGATATTTTAATATTTGGTAAAGATCAGATTAGTCATGATAATGCGTTAAAGAAAGTTTTTGAAAGAGCAAGGGAAATAAATTTAAAATTTAATAAAAAGAAATGCAAATTTAATTTAAGAGAAATAAAATATTTAGGTCATATATTTAATAGTGAAGATATTAAAACAGATCCATCACAAATAGAGTCTATAAATAACATGAAATCACCAAAAAATAAAAATGATTTGCAAAGATTTTTAGGTATGATTAACTATTTAAGCCCTTTTATAGAAAATTTATCAGAAAAAACTGCATTATTAAGACAACTCTTAAAGAAAAATATTGATTTTGTATGGGATGAAAATTTTGAGAAATGTTTTAATGATTTAAAGTGTATCATCAGCAAAAAACCTGTACTAATTCATTACAATCCAAATAAACCAATTACATTATCAGTTGACTCATCTAAATCAGCAATCGGTATGGTAATTTTACAGAATAAACAACCTATTGCATATGCATCTAAAACTTTAACCTCAGCACAATGTAATTACGCACAAATTGAAAAAGAGCTTTATGCTATAGTTTGTGGTTGTTATAAATTTCACCAATATTTGTATGGCCAAGTAGTACATGTTGAAACAGACCATAAACCTTTAGTAACCTTATTTAAAAAATCTTTATATGATATACCAGCAAGATTGCAAAGAATGATGTTAAGTTTGCAAAAATATAATTTAAATGTAGAGTATGTTCCAGGTAAACATTTATACATAGCAGATACTTTGTCTAGATCAGCCTTGCCAGACACAGAAACTTTAGATTTTGAAAAAGATATTAACATTCATGTAAACACAGTTATAAATAATTTAGCAATAACTCCACAGAAATTAGAGGAAATTAAAAAAGCGACTAATGAGGATGAAGCTCTAAAAATTTTGAAAGAATATTACATTTCAGGTTGGCCTAATTCTAAAGACAAAACACATAATTTAGTAAAATTATATTGGAACATGCAAGATGAAATTAATGTTTGTAATGATTTAATTTTTAAGGGTTCTTCATTGATTATTCCAACAATTTTAAGACCTGATATTTTAAAACAGATGCATGCTGGACATCAAGGCATTGTTAAAACTAAAAAATTAATTAAAGATTTTTTATATTGGCCGAACATAAATTCAGATATAAAAAATATTATTGAACAATGTGAAACTTGTTTAAAATATATGCCAAAAAATCAGGCAGAAACTATGATTTCTCATCCAATTTCAAATTATCCATGGGAAAGAGTGGGAGTAGATATTTTGACTTTTGAAGGAAATTATTTTTTGATTGTAATTGATTATTACTCTAAATATATTGAAATAGAAAATATGTATAAACACTATACAGCAAATTTGGTTGTCAATAAATTAAAAACTATATTTAGTAGACATGGAATTCCATTGGAGTTGATAAGTGATGGTGGGCCACCTTTTAATTCAATTGTATTTAAATCATTTATACATGATTGGGATATTGATCACATTTTCACGAGTCCGTATCATTCAAAATCAAATGGACAAGCTGAAAGCGCAGTTAAAATAGTGAAAAATATTTTCAAAAAGTGTAGAGACAACAACTCAGATATTTATTTAGCTTTGTTACATTATAGAATAACTCCCAAGGACAATTCACCATCGCCATCTCAATTACTAATGTCGAGACAACTCAGATGTAATTTACCCGTAACTAAAAAATATTTAAAACCAAAAATTGTCAAATATAAAGATTACAAACAACATATGGAATATAAGCAAAGTATCATGAAAAAACATTATGATAAAAGTTGTAAAGATTTGCCTCCACTAAAAATAGGTGACAGTATTGTTTTCCAAAAAGATCCCAATAGTGATTGGGAGCCAGGTGTCGTAATTGAAATTTGTAAAACTCCAAGATCATATATAATAAAAGCAATAAATGGTAATAAATATAGAAGAAATAGGATTCATTTAAGATATAATACATGTCCAAACAATAGAGATGTAAGAGACAATAATGTATGTAAAAAGGTAATTAATAATGAATGTGATAAAACATATACCTATTTACCATCAAATTTAGATTTATCAAAAATACCAAGTTGTTCCAAAGATTACATAACCAAATCAGGTAGAGTAGTAAAAGAGCCCGATAGACTTAAATATTGATTATTATAATATGTTTAATGGATATATAGTAAAGTAGTATTATTAAATAATATAACGCAAAAAAAAAAAAAAAAAAAAAAAAAAAAAAAAAAAAAAAAAAAAAAAAAAAAAAAAAAAAAAAAAAAAAAAAAACATGTTGTATTAATTGTTATAATATATGTAAGAAAGTACCTAGGCACTTCGCTTAGTAGTTAAGATTATTTCTATTTTGAATTTATTCCATTGGATTGTTTTGTTTTATAATTGAAAATAAAAAGTGACTTGAAAACTGGAATCGCATGTTTTAATACATAACAGTAGATATAAAAAAATGCAAATTATTCTCTGCGTGCATCAAAAAAATAATGCATTCGTGACTATTAGGGGGTGTTAACATACCCCATCTGGAGCATATAGTAGAAATAAGCTCCCTCTTTTCACAGCAATTCTTCGATAGTTCAGTCACCTCTTCTCAAAAATTATCCGTCGGTTCCGCAATTCTGAGGATTGTGACCATTTCAGTCATCATTTTTTGATTAAATATATTATATGTTTTTTACGTATTTTTTTTGCAAATACCTGCATTTTACAAAACATTCGCAGACATACAGGATAGGATGACACATATGTTTATTTTTTGCCGAGTACTCTATGTAAGAAATTTGGGAAGTATATTTATTTATTTAATTAATTAATTAACACAATCATACAATCAAATCAATATAAGTAAAAATTAGGATAATCCCATAGTATATATTGTAATACACTTATCGTGATTTTTGTGAGCATAAACATCTGATTTTTATCTTTACAGTAAGTTGGTACCTATTTAGTAACAGACATTACTATTGAGAGTACATATAGAGTACATTTTTTTTGTTACACTGTGTTTTTCCTAATTTTCATTCCCGTCCTCTTCATTCCGGTTCACTTTATGAATCTGTCATACCCCAGAGCTGGAGGACATTGGTCTTCAGCTCACGTAGATATTCGCTTCCTCTTCCACCTCCTCTTAGTGGAGTCTGCTGCGGGGAGGACAGGAGGGCGTCTGCAGTAGAATGAGAATCATGCCCTTTTTCACAGCACCACCGCTCACTGTGAGTTTATTGATTTGAACGAATGAAAAAATGACACAAGTACTTACATAACAATACTGACTGTTATTTTCAAGTGTTCACAATAAAACATATGAGTATTATATACTTCCTATAATAGCTGAATCATATTTTGCTTATTTTCAAAAGCTTTCTGGAATATTGAATTTCAGTACAATTTATATGAACAAGGTATTTATTTAATTGTTATTGATAAATAAATCATTTGTAAAAATAAACTTGCACCTTGATACAGATGAACATATTATATTGCATAATTTAATGCTTAGATATTTTCATCAGTTAACCATGTAAACCATAAATAAGTTAAATCAATTAATAAACCTTTTATTATATAATTCATCTTCTATTATATCTCGCTCATCAACATTTCTTTCAGAGCACAAAGCAAATGCCAGCCTCCTCCATTCAGAATGTCTCTGCGCTGATTGAGTCACCTTTTCCCACGATTCTGATGTCGTTGTGATAGGAACTATGCATTGTGAAATGAATCGTCTACACAGCTGAATGAAAACGCCAATTATCAATCTTTAATCATTCTGTGACAATTCGGAGCATTCTCCAAAGAAATATTCCATTCGAATATTTCTTTGGAGAATGCTCCGAATTGTCGCCGAATGATTGATAAATAAAAGAAACTTTGTACTTTCCACTAGAATAAATCCATCATCAGTTACAATAATCCATCATTGGAACAAGTTCCGAAAACGTTTTAAGTGAATAAAGTTATTCTTGTGGAAACTACAAAGTTATTTTTATTTTAAATTAATAACAAATATGGAATTCCACAATGTTAATCACGAAACATTCGAAAAACAAAGATAATTGACGTTTTCATCCAGCTGTGTGGACGCTGCTATTGACGAACGTCTGAGTCGTCGGAACTCTTGTAAATGTAAAAACAGTGTTTTTTTTTCCTTAAAAGGTCAAGGGACCTTATATCCCTTGTGTCACTGCGACCATAACATATTTATTGTGACATCCTTCTGTGTCATATCTCACTCTCAAGACCTAGGTGCGTCATGTAGCTCACTATTTGTCTTGGTGTGAGAAGTCTCACTTTCTCAGAGTCCAGCAGTGGACCTCCGAGGATGTGACTTCGGTTGCGAGCGAGTGCGTCACAGTTACAGAGGATGTGGATGGGCGTTTCATTATCCTCTGAACAGAATCTGCAGGTTGGGGTATCTGACAATCCAATTTTTGTCATATGCTTCCTTAGTCTGCAGTGTCCTGTCAAGGTCCGGGTTAGAATCCTTATTTGATTTTTATTAAGTCCTGTACCCTGTCATCAGTTCCTTCGCGTGCTTCAACCCTATGCTGTTGGACCAAATTTCATGGCTTTGATCCATGGCCCAGTTTTTTAAGCTAAGCCTGATAGTGCTAGACGGTAATCCGCATATAAAGAACAGTGTTACTTTTGGCTTACTACCACTGGACATTCTAAAAACATGACCTAAGCAGGACCATCGTATCTACTGTATCACAAAGACTGAAAACCTTTGCTGAGTGCGCTGGCGCACAGTATTATCTGTAACATGCTCATACCACTTAACTTCTAAAATATTTTTTTCGTACATCATCATACAAAAATCATCTTCTATACAGTGTAGAAACCAACCCCTTCTATTCAAAGCGATTCTTTGCCAATCGAATTGCATCTTTCCATAACAAAACTTTAATTCAATGTATAAATTAAAGCAAAAAAAAACGACACCAAAATAAATCAGCAATCAGATAATTTATTTTACTACTTTATTCTAGATACGTGAGACATGATCAGCCTTTTTTGGTATGGATGTATATAAGAAAGAAGCTCTGGTATCATTACAACAGCTTTCAGGAGTTGTGAGTTTAGTAGACTGCAACTACTACTACTATTATATACTTTAGTTACTTAGTATGCAACACAAGATGTGTCGTTAGGTTCTTTCCAGATTATGCAACTTACAGCCGTGCCTTGAATAATCCTTCTTCGACAAGATGCCCCTAGGTACAGTTGCTTCTCATCTTCACTGATATTATAACATACAAACAATCATACAATCGCTACCCATATTGACGAGATTTTTTCTGTGGTTATTTATTTTACATATATATATTACATACATACATACCATTACGCCGCTTCCCTCGCGGGGTAGGCAGAAAGGATCGAGCGCCACTTCCTTCTATCCTTGCATACATCTTTTGCTTCCATCACTGTCATACAATTCCTCATGCATGCTCTCCTGTTCAATGTGCTCAACACGTGACCGTCCTGTAGGATTTGATTTAAATGATCTTGCCATTTAATCCTCGGACGTCCACGTCTCCGAGCACCATTCCTCTCAGCCAAATATATCTTCTTAGTCATTCTGTCCTCATTCATTCTTTCCACGTGCCCAAACCATCTTAACTAATTTACATTCATCCTTGTAATTACAACAACTTTCATTCCAAATTCATTTCGTATATCACTGTTACGCACACGATCTCTCAGACTTTTACCACACATCCTTCTCAACGATCTCATTTCCACTGCATTTATGCCACTTTCATCCTTCTTTTACCATGTCCACGTCTCACTTGCATACATAAGTGTTAGCACTAAGATAGCAGAGTGCACCAACCTTTTAGCTGTGGTGGATATGTTTCTATTTGCAATTATTGGTCGGATTACCTTGTATTTCTAGTTTATATTTTAATTTTGTGTGTTTTTTTGGTTTAATATGTCTGTTTTTATTTTTTCCGGATTCACTTCAAGAAATCGCATATGCAATAAGTCTTTCAAATATTGTTTTTGTAATTATTGATTATAAAACGGTTGTACATTATATTACTCTAACAAAAAAATATTTTATTTATTGATAACATGAAAAATATGATTTAAAGTTTTACTAGTAAGCCATAAAATATTTTTTTTATTTGTAATTAAAAAATATGGAGTTGTTCAAAATAAACACCGAATAAACACTTTATTTTGTTAATTTATCAGATGACCTGACTATTTTTTTTCACTACTAACGTTTCTTAAAGGACAATATTTTAACTATGAATGATTTGGAAGGGTTTAAATTCATCATGAATATATTTATAGCATTACCTAAAACATGATTTTTTAAATTTTTTTTAATACATTGAATAAGAAATACATACATCTAAGGATAATGAGTCACGCCAAATCTAAAAGATTTGTCGGCGTGCTAACCCAGATAATTTTTTAATCAATGAACTAATATTTTAAAGTCGCTTAAAATACGTATCGTCGTACATATTGTCACAGTCACAAAACTATGAATCTCATGTACTTGCATCACTATCATCCCTACTTTTCTTTGATACTATGTATATAATATATATTATTAAGTACATATCACCCTCCTGAAACATTTCTTCTGTCTTTCTTCTAGACTCATTTTATGTCTATTTAATAACCTCTACTTTTGTTGCAAAATCTTTGCTTTACTTCTGTTCAAAATGTCGTCCGTTCGATCTGCATAAATCTTATGTTCCATTGCGTCTTACATATTATTATTATATAAATGATAATGATATGACTTCTGCACGTACAGCCGTGCACATTTGAACAACGATTTATGCACTCACGTTTCGGAGGGAACGCAAGGAGGATCGAATCCTAGATTAATGCATCCATATATTAGGATATGCTACGTGTACCAGCCACCAAAAGAATTCATGTAATATATTGAATATATTATTATTTTTCACATTCAAGCATGATTGGAATGTATATAGCATTTTCATTTTTACCCCGCAAGAGATCAACATATCTATTGTAAATAATTTTTAATTTTTTCGTAAAGTAAACTAATTTTTATCAATTATAACAATTAATTGCATAGGTACTCATTTATTCAATTGTTCCTCTTTCCGTTCTGTTCTCGAGATGTTCACAAAAAACAGATAGATATCTAAATACAGAGCACTGAAAAGAGACTCACTTTACATCCGGATATCTCAGGAGTCGTAGACTCATATTTATCCGCACATTCAAATCATCTTTGTCCTCGCGGGCGGGCCATTGGGCCTCAAAAGCCAGCATTTAAAACATAATAAGCCTAGAAAGTGATGTGTAACGTCGGCTGAATTTCTCTTCTATGAACTTTCCGGGATATTTTTATATCTGTATTTACCTACAGAAGTTGAGGTTTAAAAATAAAATATTCCAGCTCACGGTCTTTTTCATACTTGTCCCTAATAAAATGCATACATGGATCGGATCTTTTTTGCATAGTATTTCGTATTCAAACATTGATTTTACTACAACTGCTTATATTTCATGGTTGATTATACGTTTTTTTTGGGAACCTTCATAGATTTGTAACTTTATTGTATGTAAACTGAAAGTGTTTTTTTTTTGTTTTAGTTAAATAAAATATAAGCAGCAATTTTTATAGACTCCATAATTCGTATCGGTTTACGCATAGTACATGGTAAAAATATATTACATATATACCTACTAGTTTTTAAAATTATGTAAATCTCAGAAATAAGAAACATTGAAGCTATATAATGTTCTTGAAAACCGGCATTAAATATCGAAAAATAAAGTTTTGAAATTGAGTTTGGCTTTCGAAATAATTATTTTGGTTGATAAAGTAGTAAATTCTTGACATGTTTTGGATAAAATAGAAATATATTACATATATATATATATATATATATATATATATATATATATATATATATATATATATATATATATAAGCATCTATCTTTAACCTCTTACCGTATCCATAAAGATCTATGCTTACAAAATTATTTCGATTCTTCCACATTCATACAATTTCTCATACATGTATGTACAATTGTACATAATTTTTTTTACTTAACGTGAGTTCCGTGCTTTATAATTTAATCCATGTGGTTAATCTACGTAGTTCTTGCACGTCCGCGCTTTCTCACACTTATTGGATGCAAACAATAGATTATTTATATTATTGAAAAAGCGATATACTATTTTATAATTTACGCATATCAAATATTTCAAAGTTACTACGTACTTATATTAAAATTCATTGCGTGCATATTTTTTTTATTTTCTTTTTATTTCCAACAATATCAAACTTGAATACTATAAAATCAATATAATCAAATATACATAACTTTTTCTTAACCTAATTACATCTGTTCTAAAAAACGATAATAACTAATTGAATTTACTGCTTCACTAGACTTTTGTCTATTCTGAGGCAGTACTTACATTTTTATATAAAATACGCTAATTTTAATTTTTCATTACTCAGTTAATGTGAATCAGTACAATGTGCACTGACTTTTTTGCACTTATATTTTCTTTAATTCTTATTTACTTGGAAAAAATCTCATATGCGATTAGCTGGCCTTTTGGTATTTTCTATTCATGTGCTTGTACGAGTAGGTATACTATATAGTTAGATGCCAATAAATGTTAATTTATTTACGTTTTAAGTGTGATTTTTCTTTGAGTTCTTTTCCATTTACACAATGTCGTAAGAATAGTAGGTTCCTTAATATTTTTTTTTGTATTTTTATTCGGTGTGCCAGTCATTTTCAACCTTAACCCAATTCAAAAACACATTAAACTTTTATTGTTCCGTTAATGTTTCCTACAATATTCTTCCTTCATTCAAAGAGTAACGTGATCGTTACTAACTACTGTTAAGTTGAAAAATTACCGTAATAAAAGCTTTGGATTAAAAAGTGAAATTAAATTATAGGCCACGAATGAAAGCTATAATAATAATAATAATAATAATAATAATAGTTAGTGGGGCTCGGTGTTTAAAACGAATGGTACAAGTCAAGCGAGCCTCAGTTTTAATCAATTTTACAAATCTAATTTGAGTTTGAAAGATTTATTGACACTATACTGAGTGGAGTTTTTGTGTATATGATAGTATTGCGCAACAATGTATCAAACTAAATAATAATAATAAAAACATGCGTCAAAATACAAAACGTCATCTTCTCCTTGACCGATCATTTGTTTTACAGGATGGTGGCGTTTGTTGTTTCTATTTTTCTTCGTAATACAGGAGAGACGATGGTCCTGGCTGGGACATGTTTTGAGAAAGCCTAATGATAGTTGGCCAAAAAGAGCACTGTTCTTCCGTCCGCAGGGGTTCCGTTGGCCCGGGCGTCCCTCTTTCACAATACACCGTTCCTATGACAACGAGAGCAAGGAATGTCGTGGAAAGAGGTGACGCAATTGGCACAGAGACGCTCTGAATGGAGGAGGCTGGTTTCTGCCCTGTGCTCCCGAGAGGAGCGTTGAGAGCGATGATGATGATGATTTTTCTTTGTCACGTATACATGTTTGTCAAGTGTGTTTTTATAGGTGATTTAATATTCTCGCATGTCTCGCCTGCAATGAGGCTTACCTCTGGATCTTCTACTCGGAACATCCAATTGTTAGGCTTTAATGGTTATGTATGCTGATGGAATTCTTTACAAGTCATTATTTGAACAAACAAATATAATTGCTATGGTTGAGCATTTTATACTAAATACTTATATTAATTGATTCACGACATTTACAATGACCAACCAAACATGATATGTTTGGTTTTGTCATGTGCGCGTTGTGCCCAAATCCAGCTCAACAATACAAAAAAATAAACATTTACAGAGGGTGGCCAAATTAACCATCTGCAGCTGACGTGAGGTCTGTCAGACACCGCGAAATCTTTTTTTTGTAACAACGTTGCCATTTTGAGTCCTTTCTTTCCGTTTCGCTCAGTAGCTTCCTACAGTACAGTAACGACGGCCGTCGTGAGTACATGTGTGGATCTATAGCTGATGGGTGTCTGTCATACCTCACGTCAGTAATAAATGATGGGTCTATTAGACCTAACGTCAGTAATATATTAATATTTTCATAGTGTCTCACATACATCACCTCAGTAAATTCGTAGAGTCTACCTAACATCACTTCAATAAAAAAATTTTTTTCAATAAATGGAGAGCAGATTTCATTTGAGGCCTTTCTAGAGAACTTGTTCTTCCTATTATGACACAGCGGGATTATAATGAAAAATTGCCAAGAGAATTGCGCAATCATGTTTTAGGACGAGATTTCCCAACTGCCCCTGAACAAAACGAATCTGGGACATCGTGTTAAAGAAAATTGTGCAGAATTTTTACTAGTGAATTGAAAAGAAAGATTAAAAAGTGCAATTTAATTGAAAACAAAACAAAATTTACAAGTTATGCATGCAAAAAACATGTCTGCCTACAATGCTCAGCCAAATTTGCCAGGACTGAGAGGACGCACTTTGAAGCCGATTTTCAGAGAAACCGCTCTAACGATTTTTTTTATTATTTTTTTACATTTTAACAAAAGTTAACAGAAAACAAATTTCTACTTATTTTTTTTTATTTCATGTGTTTTTTTCATTTTATTAATTTTTATAAATTGTTTTTAAAAAAATGGTGATTTTTTATTAGCATTAATAAATTTCTTGTAATTTCTAATATCTGTATTTTTTAAACCATATTTTTTCAAATGGTGTCAGCATACATGTCAAATACTCACAAAAAACTAAAAAAATAATCAAAACTTTTAAAATAATGGCAATAATGGAACTTAAAATGAGTGTCTGTCAGACCACTCCTCAGCAGAATAATAACTAAAAAGCCACCTCAGTTGCAGAGGGTTAATGTACTCTCATAAAATTAATTTCATTACATACTTTTTTCTTGCAATGGTTTTTAGATTTGAAGTAAATCGACCTGTTTCTTTCTATATCTGACTACTTACAGTATCGTTTATATATTCACTAGTGGCAACACCATAATTCGTATTCTATTCTATTCTATTTTTCTCAAGGCCATCCACTCGTTTGCGAGTGATTTAGGACCATAATTCGTACATATTGAAGATAACTACTGACGTACATATGTTAAGTTATTAGTTGTATACGCGCTGATTTAACCTGTTTTATCAGTTTGCGTTCGGTCCATAAAAAATATTTTAAGTATCATTCTTCAAATATGTTGTTCTTCATATCAGTTTGACAATGACTTTATAAGTCGAAACCAGGTCACTTCTCATTAAAATCTTTCAAATAAAACTTAAACCAATTGTTCGTTTTTTTTTCATAAACATGGAGTTTTACAAAATTAACGTCGATTCAATAAATAAATCATTCTTCATCTTACCGTCATAAGTGTTTCAATTTTGAACCGAACGCAAACAGATAAAATAAGCTCAAATAGCACGTTCACACCCGAAGACAGCGAGAACTGAACCTACGTCTGTAGCAAACTTCATTACCTACGTTTGAATTATGGGGTTGCCACTAGTAAAAAATATAAGGATAACGCCAGTAATCAGCTACAGAAAGAAGCAGGTCGATATTACTTAATTATCAAAACAACTACAATAAATGTGTGAACTATATTTTTTTGAGTGAGCGCATTAAATGGCCGGCCACCTTTTATACCATTATAGCTCAATATTAAATAAGTATCGAATTAGCTGTCAGTTTGAAGTTAGACGGTTTAAGACATTGTTGCATAACCTAACAATGTTTAAGTATGTGTGTAGAGGGGAGGTTTATTGCTTCAGTAGGCGGAGTAGCAGGTAGATTGAAGAAATCCCGATAATTTAACGGAGTTTCAGGTGAACAAGAAAAATATTCGTGATTTTAATTAGATTACAATATACATCCACCCCCACCCTGAACAGTTTCACAGTACTATGATTGGTTTAGTGATGGATTGATCCTACGATTTTAACAAGAGAAAAACGTGAATATTTTGCTAATGGATACCTACCCAAAGTAATGTTTTCTCTGTAATTTGTTTTTTTTTATTATGTATCTTTCATATAGGTTCGGATTTAAGATATTGCCACTCCAAAATTCAATGAAGGATAGCCTTTTCACCTGATACATATTTGTTCTTTATGTTATTTTATACAAGTTTTAGAACAGGTTGACTTAAAAATATATACTAACAAATGTTAAAATCTGTTTCCTGTGGCTTTCGGATAAAGTACTTTTACTTTTGATGTGAAATTTGTATTCTGCGAAGCACCTGGCAAAAATTGGTATTCCACTCTTTTTCGTATTTTTTTTTTTAGTTTAGGTACTTTTAAATGGAGGTGTTCGAAAAAATTATGACATTTTACATCTGCAACTCAGCAATGAGGTTTGCCACGCATCCTGAATGTCTCATTTTTTTATTGGCACGGAGAGAACAACTTGTATGTTTATTTCATGATCTGCTGGGTACC
Source organism: Athripsodes cinereus (assembly GCA_947579605.1). Taxonomy (NCBI): domain Eukaryota; kingdom Metazoa; phylum Arthropoda; class Insecta; order Trichoptera; family Leptoceridae; genus Athripsodes; species Athripsodes cinereus. The sequence goes on along the minus strand of OX388320.1, from coordinate 6,748,623 downwards.
CCACTTATGGGATTGCAGTGACGGTACGCTAGTAACAGTAGTAGTAGACATTTGGTTTTCAAAAATTAACTTTTAAGTAAAAAGACTAGCTTTGAACTCATTCAAATTTCGTTACACCAGATGTCATTGTTTACAATACTCGTACGCATGCCAACAATTTTAGTCTTTTGGGACTAACTTTATTTTTATGGAACCCATTAAAGTTAAAGAAACTAAATCGAGTGACTTTATCATTAAAGAGAACTTATTTTTTTTTTATGGAATCGGCCATTCATAACTACTCAAAACATTTTCATTTAAATATTGTTTTTGTGTCGAAATATTGGTATAGTTACACACTTAAATTCGCGGCAATTTTTTCATCCTGAAATTCTGTGTAACAAGTTAGTTGTGTCTTATAGTTTCTTTCATTTTGGAAATATTTTTTTAACGATTTTAAATCGTGTTTACGTAAAACACAAACAAACATGAAAACAACTTGCAAATGTAAAGATTTTATAAGATCACTAAAATAATATTTGTTTTTTTGAAATAACAACCTGACATCTTTTACTATACTTTTCATATCTTACACACCTTTACAGCAAGACTAGGAGGGTAAATGTTGTGAGGTAGATAGTTATATCACTAAAAGTATCAGAAGTCTACAACAACAAGAAGGGGAGAAAGGAGACGAAGCCTATGTGAGTTCTACTTCTATTAATAATACTACCACTACTACATTGAACTAAACTATACCGTCCCACCAGTGGCTTGTTTTACATAAGATTTGAAAAGCCGGCCCATGCTTGAGGTTTCCATATTTATAAATAATAAAAAAATGATAAAATTACGTGCGGTTGACAAAATACATCTTAATTTATCGACTGACGGTTCATGGTGGAAGTTCATTATATTTAGAAGTTAAAATTAAACAAAATATATATTGTCTCCACCTGTGACTTTATTTATTTGCGAGCCGTCTTTCGAAAGCACCCATGGTCATGCAAATGTATTTATTTTAGAAAATAAAGATTACATTTGCTTGACAATGAGAGCTGAAGCTTTCGAAAGTCGACTCGCAAATTAATATAGGAATAACTATTATTCCAGTTAACAATCTAATCATTTTGAATTTCGTGAAAGAGAATTCGATGTGATACGGTAAAAAAACAAACAAACCTCGCTTTACGCAATTGAGCTATGCTACATCATATTTATTTTGGTTCAGTACTCACATTATCTCTTACGAGGCTTAAGTTTTTACATCGTTCACAGGATCCGACATTTGATATGTACGTATATATGGATAAATACGAGTCCTTGAACTCCTGAAATATCCGAGAAATAAAAGTTATTTCAACAATATATGCGTTAGTACACACAAATAGTCCTGGCTTTTCATAATGTTCCTATAATCTTACTATGTTGATCCGACTGGCTCTCTTCAATCACCGAACTCAAGTAAAGATGAGATCAAACAGCTTTGTTAGTGTTCAGTTCATGAATGGATGACCATTTGGAGTCAAAACCAGTAAAAAAATTCTGTCTAAATGTTATCATGAAATTTTTAAGTTGTCATCAAACTACTGTTTTAATTTCACATATTATATCTTATAGTTATTTAATATTAACTTCATATTGAGGGTGGTCCTACCTAGTATGGAAACCCCTAGATACGCCACTGCATCCTACCCAATAAAATATACCTAATACGGACCTAATACTTACCTCACTCGGTCTGAGTGACACGACCAGCTAAACTTTCCCAAACAAAATGTTAATACAAAACTGAGGGTTGATGAAAGTATCTACTAGTGCCTTGAAACATACATACTTACCAGTGGCGACTGGTAAATCGAACTAGTGGGGTGCGGTTGAATAAGAAATAGTTAATATTTTCATATAATACCTAAACTTCCATTTACTTTCTTAATTCTCATCCACGATAATAAATAAAGTTCCCCTGTAGGTATCGCTTAAAAATAACATTTTTTTTATTGGAATGAGATTTAAAAGATACAAGTATAATTACTAAATAAGTAGGTATGTGATTATTATTCTAAAAAACCCTCTATCGGCAGGTATCCCCACTACGATAGGGTATTTTTATACCTTGTGACACCGAGTCGTATTTTGTTGAAAGTCTTTCACAGGGCACTGGCCAGATATTCGGTAACTCGGCTGTAGTCCTGAAGATCTGATTCTAAGAAATAACATGACTATATCTATTGCCATCAATTGGAGTAGAAAGATTCAGCCCAGATTCGGAAAATAAGTGTGTACGTTTATTTTTGAATGTATTAATTTTAATTTATTATGGGTGTGTATGTTGATAAGCGAGTGTGTTGTGTCATATGATTTTATAATAAAATAGACAAACGGAAATTACCAAATTAAGTAAAGAATGTTGAAGTAATGTTAAAGCGCTGAGACAAATTAAAGTTAAAAACTAGCTCAGTCTGCCTTGGTACGGGCTCTTGCTTAGTTAGGCATATTTTATGACATATTATGTTCTCTTAAATAAATTAATAAATATAGCGAGGTGAGGCATTACGCTGTTTGATATTATAAAGTGAAAAATAAAAAAAAATAGAGGAGTTGTCCGAACCATTACTCCTAAAAAGGTACCGCCCTCGGTAGATACATAGTACTTTGTTTGAGAATGAACGAACTTTTCTCATTGCCTTTTTATATTATACCTTAATCCTGAACCCTCAAATCCCCAAAAGTGGATAATAATACGTTTTGAAATTGTAAGGCGTGTATATTGATATCTATCTATATATAGTAAATGAGAAATCCAAACCAAAAGTATTGGATTTCTTTCATTAAATTTTATATTATTATAAAGAAAAAAGTTATAAGTTTTGGACAACTGTTGAGCTATAATTTGATAGTTTTATATCTATAGCTGACATGCTTTTTTTCTTTTTTCAATTAACCAATCTAATACAGTAATTTCACTTATTTTAGAAGGATTTGCTACGTGAAATAAACAAGTAGGTGCAGTGAATCAAAATTGATAAATCGTGGTGAAAGTATCACTATGTTGTGATTTCTTCCATCTAACCACTTTCACATTGACAAATACTACTTCTACTACTATACCATCACGGCATATCCCACAAGTGGGGTAGCCAGCAGACCAGCTGCATATAATAAACATGCAAGCTGTCCTCTCCGTGCCAATAAAAAATCAAGTCATTCAGGATGGGTGGCAAGCCTCATCGCTGAATTTAAGATGTAAAATGTCTTATTTTTTCGAACATCTGCCTTTTACAGGACACTCGAAATTTTGACTTGAAACATTGACAAATACGTACGTACCTAATAAAAATAAATATTCTAATTTGTTTATTTATAAGGAATATACACTTTTTGTATAATTTATGCAATTTTTTCAACAACAAAATACAATATTTTATCTCACAATATTTTTTTTTATTTGTTTATTTAATACATTTTACAGGGATACAGACAGTCATAAACAGGTAACAATAAACAGAATCATATAAAGCCATAAATGGACCAGTAAAGTCCCCTATCATTACCAATATGTAATAACAAACAATGAATGCAACAACTTCGCCAGACATGTAAATTTAAAATCCCAAGCATGAGACAAATACAAAAGAACAAATAAAATTTTAAAAAAAAAAAACACAATAAGATTATGCTAAAATTCAAAATTCATAATAAGATTAACAAACATACAAAACAAGCAAGATAATTTAAAGTATCCACAAAAAATATAAATATGTAAAGATACATGTAAGAATATTGAGCATAGCTCGTGTTTTGAGGGATAATTGTTTTGAGGGATAATTGTTTTGAGGGATAATCGTTTTTATTGTTAGCTATGATTGATCCATCTTCTTGTATCCAGTCTGTCTTGTTATTTTTATTGGTAACTATAATTGATGATAGTTTACACGTGTTTTAAATTTTGAATTTCATGTCTGACATTGAATTTGTTTGTGTTGTGGTTTTAAATTAAAAAAATTAAATTCTGTAATTTTATTTTTAAATTTTAATATCTTTTATATAATTTCTATTACATTGTCTTTTATATGTTTTTATATCATTGAGATTTGAGTGTGTTTGTGTTGTGTTTTCAATTTTATTGTTGTGGAAATTGTTTATGTATATGTATCATGTAATAAGGGCTTTTTGCCGTAGAATGAATAAATAAATAAATAAATAAATAAATAAATAAATAAATAAATAAATAATTTCATTGTTTGGTAATTTTCTAAAAACCTAAAAATTAATTATCTGATCAAAAAATCTGAAATGTAATTTATTCATTTCAATATTCCAGGTGTGTTTGTTCTCAAAAAATATCCTTGTAAAGTATAGGTATACAAGATGAAAAAGGTACTGTTACATATTAGTTTTGTTTTGTTTGTCTGTATGTATGTATTTAGGTACCGTACTAATAAATCACCTTGTCGTGTCGTTATATCATAAATAACAGTGTTAAATAATAATACGTAATACTGTAACACGTTTCAAAAGTTTTTTCATTTAAATACGAGTCTTCTTGTGTTACAAGCACATAGCAAAACATTGAAATAAAAATGTGCTACGTACTAAGGAATCCATTTGACGCTAGAACTATGTGATCAACTAAATGATGAAATCTACTCATCTTCTATGCAGCACATATAAGAGAAAATATTGCATTGGCTTATGCAGCTTTTTATTTTACCAAATCGAAGTTTCTGACAGAATATATTATTATTCACTTAAAGTAAATTAAAATAGCGAAATTATGGTTTATAATAATAATAAACAATTCGTCAAGGAAACGATATTGATCACAATTAAAAACAATATATAAACAAAAGATATTCAAGTATGCATAAGGATATGACTACCAAACTAAAGAAAAACAATAGACTTATCATGTTAGATAATAACAGAAATAAATAAACAAACAAAATTAATATAAACAATCAGTCCGTGGATGATCCAGTTTATAAGTCAGAAAGTGAGTTCAATAAAGTGAGTTTTTCAGTCTGTGCAGATAGTTAATGAGCTATGTACCTATGTCATGATTGAGTGAGTCAGTGGGCGAGCTCTCAATTGACTCAGTGAAAGAGCCAGACGAATGAACAAATAGAATATGTCAGAGAAGCGTCTTAACAGCAATAACGGAACAGTCAAAGTAAATATATAAATTAAAAATCACCCTCTTTACCCGTTCGGCACCTCTTTCTCGTTATTTCAAAATGCGACATAAAAACATAGCACCTAATATTTTTTTATGGATCTCATCTAATTACTAAGATCTCTGAGTATGTAGTAATTCTTATTATTTTGTTCCTGGTATGTATTATATCATATTATTATTATTCTCGTCTCAGCAATGGATGACAGAGTGTCATCGAGCTGTTGTTCTCAGCTTGAGAAATGTTTTTATTATATTTTCTTTGTCATCTTGTTATTACTAAGGTTTAAAAAACAGTTACTAGCCGATATTTTTCCTAATCCTGTACAATGAAAATTATTTAAGATGTGTAAATAGTTTACCGCTCACTTCAGTATGAATGTTATTTGCTATTATGTGTTGAAAAAGAATGTTAAGATCTTAAAAAATCCGGGAACTTTTGGTGTTAGTTGGATCAGTGTTTTTTGTTCATTAGCATGGAGAGTTTGACCTGCATATTTAAAACATGCAGTAAGTCTAATGGCTTCTCCTCTTGTTGGAGCAGTAAAGATAGACAGATGATTGAGTCGTCTTACAAGCAGAAAACTCAGCGTTCTCCATATTATTTTTCATTCATGTTCATCTTTACTTATTTAATCTTGTAGTCGTTTTACATCTCCACCTTTTTACCAGAACGGATTTAATTAAAATTGATTTATATTGATTTTAATTTATTTTATTGAGAAAGTGACCAATCTTTGATAACATGTTAACAATTACAAAACAAACACAATATATGATTCAAGACAAGTCCATTGATGACAATGATGATTCCTAAATCTAACTGTCGAAAAACCGCTGGTCTCTTTAAAATTTTACATATTTTAATGAAGAGATCTCGTTGAGGATCACGAATGGAGAGCGAATCTTATGTTGCTGCTTACTCTATTTCGTAACATTTATTCCCAATACCTGTCTGCGTTTGCAAATATTTCGCAACACCCACAAAATATTGAAGCTTTGTCTAACACGTTGAACAAGCCAACGAATAATGAAGGTCGGTGGTTTCATTTGTTTTCGACACGTCTGACATTTAAAAACAATAATAATTGAAGTCTGCGTCGAACGTCTTTTATTTTTTTGTAGAACACGCGTACGTAGAAATCAGTAATACAAATTCATTTTATTTGAACATTTTTACTTCTGCTCGTAAAAAATAAGATGGCAAAGTCCTTAACTTGTTGTTAATGAAATGTTTGATAGTTTTTTTTAATGCTACTCACTAAATTCATAATTCTGGAAATACATAACAATACAGCAATATACATAAACGCGATTTGTTATTTTTCATGATAATCAAAAATGTATTTTAAGTCGATATAAGATATTTATTTAAATGGGCTGTCCTTCACGTGCAGATTGTCCAGTGGACATATACCTATAGCGAACATTCTCTAAGATAATTTTATGAAAATTTCATTGATTCAGCAGGTACATTTAAATTTGTTTTTTTTATTGTATCATTGTGCCACCGAGTTAAATATTTTTCGTAGCTATGGAAATAAACGCATAATTAATATTATAATATTTCATCTACTCTGCCTAATTAAATTTTATTAAAAGCTCAATGTACTTCTTTACCTACTTTGTTGGCTAGCTATCTAAATTTTACTTTTCAAGTAAGTTAAATTCTTTGTCGTCAATGTTGTATTAATTTACAAAGAAACACTCCCCCCTTACCCTCTCCCCACCCCCACTTCCCTTCATCGACAATATTCCTTTCCTCCCAGTCAACCCTCTGCGACTCTCTTCATTTTGTTCGTCAACTTTTTCCAAATAACTGACTTTTGCAAAATGAGCGTTCACCCAGTAGCGCCGTGAATTTTAAAATATGACTTTTATTTATTTGTTATACTGGATTGACAGATTACTCTATCGATTTTTCTTTATAAACAATATTTTATAAACATGGGCACCATAACATTGTATACGAAATTAATTCCATGTGCATTATTCATCATCAAGGATTCGTGTTACTTCGATACTAGAAGTGTGTGCAATAATGGGAGTCAATATTTCTCTAATTAATAACAATGCAAAAATGTAAGTTTTAAAGATTTTTTATCTTCTAAATTGAATTGATTTTTTTTACCAGTAAAGGGAAAACAACGAATTATTTCAATAAGTGCCTGTTATCAAAAATATCGCATAAAATTGCAACCCATAGTGATCACACTCTGACATCATTCGAAGAACTTGTTGGCTGGGGTAAAGGATAGAAGTGGGAGGCTGTGAAAAAGGAATAAAGAGAGAGAGAAGTGGAAGGGGGAGGGGTTTGAAGTCTTTGAAGATATTTTACTTCGGAAATTAGCGATGTAAATAACAAGCATACTTTCTTCAAAAAGTGATTTCAAATGAACATTATAAAGTTTTTCTAAAGTTTATTGAAGTCCCCCCTTCTACTTCATCATTTTCTTTACGTCATGTTCCACCTCCCGATATATGTATACCTAATTCTCATATGAAATATATTGAGACCGTTTGTATATTGTATAATTATGTACATATATTTATGAATATTATATGGTAGGAGTATAAACTATGTTTTTCTAATAAATAACACTTGAGATATGATTACCCTCTACACGAATGTACCTACCTTTATTTTACTACTACATTAATTGTATGAAAAACTAAACCACAGCTGCCTGTCTCAAATGTTACATGAAAATGTAAGTTTTATGGTTAATTGTGGTGACGTATTTACATTTACATGTCCGTGGAATGATTATTAAAAAAAGGATGAATATCTTGATGTTAAATGTCCATTTTTTTTACAGGTAGGACCTATCTATATTTGATTGCTATTAATTGCTTTCCGTTTTTTTGTAATGTTTCCATAACATTTACTTGTTATAGAAATAAGACCGAAAAATAGTTAATTTTACGAACATTTTCTATTGGAAAATAGGAAAATTATAAAAATAGTAAATTTGATATAAATATAAGTTTTTTTTTAATTCTTAGATTTTTCACGCAGAAAAGTGATGCTTATTTTTGGTCAAATTAATCTATTTCCTGAACAAATCTAGGTTATAATATCTAGTACTGTAGAACTTGTGATAAAAATAAGACAAATACCTATTAGGTATGCGACATACTCTTACTATGTTGTACTCATGTATCGGGAGGCACTTCATCATTTTTCACAGAAGGCGAGCATATGTCGCTTTGACGCGATTTTAAATCACTTATGTAACAGTATGTTGTTTTATAATATTTATCCACATACTTACATACTCAAAAATTGATCAAAGAAGCATATGTGGCCTTTATTTCCTACATAGTTCTCTGCACTACCTGCATCTATACTTAGTTCTATTGTAAAACTCAGGGTGTGAAAAACTTATTATTTATTATTTTAGTATATCTATGTACTATATATAAATGGACAATTTGTAAAGCGCCGTTTACTCATAACATGACCTCAAGGGCACCGTATACCGCGTCTATCAACCGAAACTCCCAGCAAAAAGGTGCGTTTTCAGCCCTCTCTTAAAGCTTTCTCCATTCGCATCCTCTCGCAGACACAGAGGCAGCTTGTTCCAGTAATCTTATATATGAATACTTGTCACCTCACGACGTGTCTCCAGTAGGGAAGTCTCTAGTAAATAGAGAGGATGGAGCGTCAGAGAATCCTGTTTGTCTGCTTATTTGTCTAATTATTTGGTTAACTGGAATACTATTTCTAAAAAAACAGATACTTTTTTAGATGTTTCTCAAGTTATCAAAACACAGGCTATCTCAAGGTTTTCCACTTATCTAAATTGTCAATTAAAGATGCTCATGAAATCTTCACAGCTTCTTGAAGTCTTTTTTAATTTATTTACAATCCGAAGTTGATAGCTGTTTTTTTTTATCTTTTAAAGCGAAAATTTTATTTTATTATTCATATACTTTAAGTACAAATCTGACAATAACAACTTATATAAAGTATGGAAAAAAGGTAAATCTTTCAGAGATCAGCTATCGTCCAACACCATGCACCACAATTTATTTAAAAAATATAGGTACCTATCATTTCGGACATCTTAACATGCCTACATATACACAGTCTCGATCGTTTTTCATGAACGTACTTAGATTCAATTTCAAAATATATCATTCTTACTGCTAAATTACACAAATTTTAAGTTAGTTCTTTCAAAATTGTAGATTAAATGGTGGTAGCAATATCCTGATCGTAAAAACATCTTTTTCTCACAAATTGTTACTGTAATGAGTACCAGTACTCCAGATAGAAGTTCAACAAAATTGTCTTTGGTTTTATTTATTTTATTTACCCGTCGGGATTGTTAAACTTTCTCCAGGGACGTAATTAAAAGTTACCTGAAGCGTAAAGTCTCTGATATCCTTCTAAAGATCCTTTTCACATTTTTGTTAAATTCACATCATTTACAAGTATCCTGCTAGTTGGCGATGAAGTTTTTTTGCATACAAAATATTAATGGATATGTTAGATGGAAAATATCGCATATATGATTTTGATTGTGGGTAAGTTGGATTGCCGCTATTTTATAAATCATTCGACCATTTCAAATTCGCCGGTGAAAGTTAAATCTTCAGTTTGCCTTTGAACGTACCTATAGAATACTTTAGTTCATTAGATAGTTATTTATTTAATTTTAGAGATATTACAGCTACTACTATCCTATGACGGCATATTCCACAAGTGGGTTTCAGATTCAGATTTACTTTTTCATATAACCATGTAAAAAATGAGTAACAAAAATTAAAATAACCAATAAATAAATTTCAAACATCATGGTTTGTTGTATATCAATATATTGTCTATTGTTGTCTATGAATGATGACTTATAATAGCCAACTGATATCACGATTCCACAACGCAATTGATGGTCTTGAATGAAATTCATATTTGACTGGTATCTTATGTAAATTACATAAGTGTGAAAGTTCGTAACCAAATGCGTAGTATAGCGCTCTTAGCCTTTTAAAATGGCACTCAAACCTTGAAAATTTTAATCCAGAAACGTCTTACGAAATACACTTTAAAATTTATGACATAATCGTGTCTGTGATACTTTTCTTTCAATTCATATTGCTGTCTTCCAGTTTCTTCATCCAAACTCGCACATTCCGAAAATTTGATTCGAAAATAATATCAACGATCAATACGTAGTTTCGCTGTTCCTCAACTCAAATGTAGTTTGATTTTTATGATGATGTGACGGGTATTTCCTTAAATATTTGACGGCAATGTTAAGGAAATTTTGAATACCCTTGCTCATTGCAATATTTCAAATGATGTAAAACGTAAGGGTTTGAAAATAAATGTAACCTAGCTGTATTGATTTGAAAGTTCGCAAAGAAAACTTCCGGGCTATTTGTGCACATACTGTTAAAAATTATATCAAAAACCATAACTTTTAACAGGTTTGTAAGTATTTTTTGACACTTGGATATTTCAAAAATTGGACTGTAGGATTTTGTACAGAGGATAATAAACCACCTATCCTCTGTACTCCCACATCCTCTGTTATTGTTACGCACTCGCCCGCAATCGAAGTCACACCCTTGGAGAGTCAATGCTGGACTCTGAGAAGGTGGGGCTTCTGGCACCAAAATAACTCGTTAGTTACATGATGTACGTAGATCTTGAGTATTAGATATAACATAGAAGGATGTCACAATAGATCTATTATGGTTGCAGTGACACAAGGCTGCAATGCAAAAAAGTATTTCTTGGAAAACATCCATTTGTATGTAATTTCCCATAATTTTTATTATTTGATTTTATGATGTACCAATTCAATATTACGTACAATACAATGTAAATTGTACCTTCCCTTCATTTTGATGCAAAACACCCTATTTAAAAATATATCAAATAATTCGACAACAATTTTACTTGTCATTAAACTTTCCCTGTCTTGCCTTCGGGGGATGGAATTTAATCCGGGGAATGATCTTATATTTAGATTAAATTTTTGTTTTTAACTTTTACCCCACTTTGTTCAATATCAACTCAGAAAATATCTAATCATTATTTTTATTATTAGAACCTATTATAAAAATGAATCTAATTAAAATGAGAGATCTTTTAACACTCCTCATTAAAAATACTTAACGTTTATTAAAAATTCTTTTATTCGCTTCTCCCACCTTCATAATAGGCATTATGTTGTTTTTTAAGTCTCTTTCCCATATAACTACTTTCATTACTGTATTTATTTAAGAGTTAATTAAAAAAAAAATGTTTTTTATATAAATAAAAAATATTTTTAGCAATGTTTATAATAATAGATTTGTGAATTTTTATGTGTAAATTTATCGTTAAATTAAATTTTTGTAAATTATTTATTTAAGATTTCGAAGTCACCCCTATGGCTGACATGATTAAAGGTATTATAGAAACTGCCAAATATTTTTTACTTCTCCTGCTAGTTCTGTATATTAAGTAATTAACTATTGTGTTATTATTATTATTACTTGCTCTTCTCATTTCTTTCGTAGTAATATATCTGGAACATTGTGATAATAATAATATTATGTAAGGAGAGAAATATTACATTATGTATGTACATATTATATCGTATGTAGGCTTCTTCTACACTCTGTTGGATTTTCTCCATTTATCTTGATCACGTGTAACGTTTTGTATCGATTTCTTCTACCGTAACATGGACTTAGTACCATGATCATAATGCCGTGATTCTTTCTAACATGTTTTTTTCATACCTCGGCATTTCTTAAAAATTAATTAGATATTTTATTCACCTAAAATATATTGGAATCCCTAAATATTGATTTTAGCGTGAGGAAGAATCTTACCTTTGTATGGAGCATTTTGCTATACGGTTGCGAGACGTGGACCATCAGCAAGAGTGAAAGCGGACGGTTGGCGGTCTTTGAGATGTGGTGCTACAGACGCATGCTGAAAATCCATTGGTCGTAACACGTCAAAAACGAAGAAGTGTTAACCAGGGTAGGCGAAAAAAGGCAACTTCTTAAGAGAATCTGCCAACAACGAGCTTACTGGATTAGCCACAACATCAGTCACCCAGGACTGCTCATCGCCATTACGGAGGGTAGGACCGAAGGCACAAATGGCAGAGGCCGACCGAGAGACACGTATATGGTCCAACTAAAGAGGGACATAAACTGTGGCTCATACGTAGAGCTGAAGAGACTGGCTGAGAATAGGGAGGAATGGAGAAGAAAATCCAAACTCGTTGCAGACCAATCCAATGGATTGTGATTGTGATATATATATATATATATATATATATATATATATATATATATATATATATATATATATATATATATATATATATATAAGTGAGTATAAAATTATATGTTTTTGGGATGAAGCTTTCCACGTTTCTGAACAATTTTATATTAAATTTTACGACGGAAACATTGCGATCTGCGTATTCAATATAATTGAAGTACACAGCAAATTTTTTGCGAACTGAAATAATTATAAAATATTTTACATTCAAAACATGCTTTAATTGTTTACTTACCTACCCTTTGTTTGCTCCTTTAGCAACATTTTTATTTAATATTCGTTTTGTTACAAAGGCGCAAACCATTTAGTTTTTTCGGCTTATCATGGAACATCAAAAGATCTCTGAATTTATACAAGTTCGAAAGGAAAGACCTAAATTTATGTCAAGTCATGGATTGAAAAAAGCTGAAGTAGAATAAATATATAATTGATATTCATTATTTCTTTCAATAATATACAGCATTTACCTTTTGAAGTCAATGTATAGACCTAATTAAATTTAAGAAATGAAAAACTACAAAACTAAATACAATTATTGAATACAAATCAAAAACAAAGTGAACATAGTAAAACAATATTTCACTGAAAGTATAAGTAGCACCTGATCAGGAACAGTTCTCCCACTCTTTTCTGCAAGTTTTCAAGTGTCCTTTTGAAGGCAGGAGTTCGAATAAATAAAGACATTTGACAACATAAATTCAGCGATGAAGTGAGCCACCCATTCTTGAATGTCTTAATTTTTGTTGACATGGAGAGGACAGCTTTTGTGACTATCGCATGCTGGTTGCCCCGCTTGTGGGATACGCCGTGAAGGTATAGTAGTAATAATAATAAAAAACTTTATTCCACAAAAAGTTTAACAGTAGAAAAATCATCTTGATAGCATTATTACTGAACAAATAAATTTGTGCAATGGGCGAGTTCATCGCAGAATCGCGATATCTTCCAACCAACCCAGTAGAAGTATAATATGTAAGTTGAAAGGTAAGAACGAACTATACTTTACTATACCCTCACGCCGTATCCCAGGTGGGGTAAGCAGAGAGAACGAAACTCGATGTCAATCTATCCTTACATACTTCTTTCGCTTCCTCTACATTCATCCAGTTTCTCATACATGCACGCCGATTCCTCTTACTTAACAAGCGACCGTCCTTGAGAATTTGATCCACGTGGTTAAGCCACGTAGTTCTTGGACGTCCGCAGCGCTTTCTCACACCCTCTCTTTCAGATAAATACACTCTCTTCTTCAATCTTACACCATCCATTCGCTCCACATGACCAAACCAAAGAACGAACATGACTATATATTAAAGATTTTCATATTCTCGGCGCGACTTTCACTGTCAATTTAGTTAATCATGTTCTAAATGTGCTTCACTTGCTTAATAGTTTTCCATTTACGTATGAGCATTATTGACGTGATGTATTTCATATGAAATATCAGCGAAAAATGTTCGTGCGAGCGAACCTTCTACAATATCCATCGTTAGCTTTTCTCTTTTATGCGTACATTCTCTTTTAATTTACTGACTGCGAGATTTTTTTTTTATATAGGTATCCTTTAATCTTTTCTTTTTGAGAAAATTATTAAGGCGAATAAACAATAAGTAAGTAGGTAAGTAATTTTCAAGATTTTTTTATGTCTTAGTATTTTCTCAAGGCTTTTCCCAAGCACTTGCGTTTATTTCAGCCCACAAATTTTTTCTAATCCTTAGAGGATTTTTGTTTAGTAGGATTGTTGAAGGACTAATTATATGTACATTTTTGTATTAGTTTGAATAAATTATTGCATTTAATTCCTTTACGGGCGTTCCATGGTGCACCCGACAATTAACTGATCTCCCACTTTTTCCGTAAGTTTTCGAGTACTCTGTATTCATCTTAAATTCAGCGATGAGGTTTTGCATCCATCTTTAATATTTTAATTTTTTGGTGACACGGAGAAGACGGTTCACATGTTTATTACATTCCGCTGGTCTGCTGATCACCCCACTCGTGGAATTAGCCGTGATGGTATTGTATAGTATAATTCCTTTATGAACGAGTTTCACGGTCAGTTATTGATACAGAACTTTTGAGACGTATATAATGCTTCTATTTCTCAGGTTTTCCTTGTTACTGGTAGTCTGCACAAAATCTCTAAGAGTATAAAATAAGTAGGTACTTGTACAATAAATAGTCCTTCAAGTTAAAAAGCCTTCCTACTGATGATAAGATGAACGGGACTGATAAAGAAAGTCATAATTTCAATGTATAAGGAAACAGTTTTTCTTTATTATAAACTTCTCAGATACTGCAATACACAATAAATGTACGTGTATGTAGTTACTCCATATTATATTGTAAAGAAGCTAGAACTTTTATGTGAATATGAGTTTGTTCGGTCATAGAATATTGTGAAATACGAAACAAAAAAAAACAATCAAAGTCCTTACCTTACCTGATACCACTCCAAATAGAACTTTACCATTATGTTATAGTTAGTACCTACTCCTGTCCTTATCGATATAGTTGTGCCACATTTATGAATCTTGTATCCTGAATTTCACAATAATAATAATATTCATGTATCGGTGACATCGCCTGGAAAATGGAAGAAATGTTTTCAGTGTATTAGTAAGAATACGTATATGAATTGAATACAATATTACTGCAGATCAGCAGTTAGCACTGTCTGCCATTATTTTTCTTCATATCATATCTGATTCAAGAATTTAAGTTGTATCTTAGTATCCGAATTTATATGTTTTTTTAGTGTATGTTTTGGAATATTTCTGGTAGTTTAAGTGACATAAATAGTAGGTACTCACGGTACTTAAAATTACAGTTTTGATAATGTAGGGACGGAATTAGTTATCAGATTTAGAAGACATTTACAAGTCGACCGGTGTGGCGTGGAGGTCCCGGGTTCGATTCCCGGCCAGGGCAAAGTGAAGAATGACCTTTTTCAAATTGTCCTGGGTCTGGGTGTTACATGTATATGTGTGTAGTGCATTGTATATGTGTGTATCGTCGCGTTAGTACCCATAATACAAGATTAATCTAATTTTGGGACTAGCTTGATCTGTGTGAATTGTCTATGCATGTAAAATCGTCTTAGCAATGATGTTGGAAAGAGAACAGAATAAGATGAGATTTCTTGCAGAAAGATCCCAGTGTATACATGTGATTATGGTTCTATGCAATCTTTATTTACACAGTATCTCATGAAGTGCCCTCGGAATCCAGTTACATGTACAAGGATTTGACCTTACCATCAGCTGCAAAATTTATGCCAAACGCAAGTAAATACATGAAGCTGGTTCACATATTTTTTATTATTGACACTGAGACGATCACTTATACATGTAGTGACGATTCTTTGATTTCCGTATAAACTATATATTTGCTGTGTTCCGTATATGAATGTACCCCTTACCCTATATGGATGTACCCTGGTACCCTTGAAGAAGTGGAGGAAGATAAAAGAGAGGATTGAAAAGGGTCGCTGCCGAGCATACCAAGCAGGCGTAGGACATGTGAAGCTTGTGTGTAAGTAAAGGTACAAAACAACATTCATATTATACGAAGGACTTCAGTTGGAAAAAACATAACTATTTTTTTCGAATCCTTAAATACTTACTGTCTTCCATTTTCCTTTGTCATTTTTCAGAATCCACTATGAGACAGATATTAATAAAATATCATATGTGAGTCATTTAACATATTCAGCAATGAGGTATGCCTTCCACCCTGAATATTTTATTTTTTATTGACACGTAGAGCAGTATCTATATATTTACCAAAGCAACTTAATAGTCCATTGGCTTCCCCGACTGAATTTTAATAACATAATATTATGAACATGCATTTTATCATACCCAAAGAATGTTCAAATCATCCACGCCATACAAAAAATAAATAGTATGGATGGGTGACAAACTCAAGACATGATGTTTGAGCAATGCCTGTATTTTACAGGTCACTCGAAAAAAAAATTAATGTCGAACAAAGGCACGGCTATTTGAAGTGAAGGGCGTATTTCTATTCAATTCTCCTACTGTACCTAAATAGGTGAATTTTCTAAGAAATTTGATTAGGTATTTTCAATTTAAGTTTTTTTTTGTCGAACTCTTAAAACATTATTTACGACAGAAGTTTAAAAACTCATTTAAGGTTATAGACTTTTTTACGTTGACATTGTTATGACCTCTATATTATATATTTTATAGATTTAGTATATTTTCCATTTAAACTAGAAAAGAAATACCGAGTTGTATAAGGCACGTAGTTTATTCTTCTGGAAATCTTATAAAAAAAATATTGGTTTTTATTTTTTCCGATACATAAATGGGAGAGGAAAAGTAAAAAGAGAGAGAGGGAGAGAAAGTGTTCGTATGTGAGAGAATTGTTGTGATGGCGTGAATATTTTCGATAGTGTGAATTTTCCTTCTAAAGGAGAATATCGACTGTGCAAAGACTGTAAGATCGTTAGCGAATCAATCGGGCGAAAGTTAAGACCGTTGACAAACCACATAGGTATTTATTTATGCATGCATTTTAATTCAATTTAATAAATTTACAGTAAATAATAAATATACTTATTACAGTCTTGTACTTAAAAAAAAAACGTAAAATATATTTGACTATTTACATAAATATTGAGAAATATGTCGTTAACCATTATAACCACAATAGTCAAAGAATATTTTTAATTTTCTTCGCTTATAGATTTTAAGTGAATTTATTTATTATATCATTTAATTTACCCATTTTATTTTTATTAATTATTTAAATTCTGATTTATAGATATTTTAGATAATAATAAGTTGCCAACAATGTGTTCGTTATGCACCCTGACAATTCGTGGCACCTTGATAAGTTTGTTTGTCGTCAATGTTTATAATGTTTATAATTATTATGTTAAACTGTTTGTGCCCCTTAAGAATGTAAATTAATAAAGAAATTGTTGTTATGGAGATACATATCTCCAGGTACGGCACGAGATATTTGGCGGGCGCTGCCCTTAAAAAAAAGAAATTTACATACGCACATACGTAGGTACATTAAAATTATTGCGTCATATTAGACTTAAAAGTAATATTTCCAGCATACATATTTTAAGTTTATTTTATAATGACCAGTTCAGTACAAAAAGTTCAATATTTTATAGCAATAATGATTTTTGTAAATCAGAAATGAATTATTTAGGTACTTCAACATATCGGTATTGTCAGTTAACGGTCTAACGTTCCAACGGTCTATATTGTAGGTTTATCTGATCGCCATAAGAACGCACTTTTAACAGCTATTATTATTACCGGAATATAAAATTGTGTTTATAAGTGTTTTCTTTTTCTATTCCGACAACAGCCCGACTTAGTAGGTAGGTATATACCTACATACTAGAACCTACATATTTACGCTTGGATGGTGCGTTGACGATTTGAAAATTGAATATGGATTGTTTCCAATCCTATGAAGAAGTGTAATAATACATTTATATTATTATTATAGATGTGAATCTGTTGATAAAAATATGTAGAGTGTTTATTATATTATTTTATGTGCATCATTTTAAGGAAAACTATCGCGAGAGCGTTCGAAAAAATCTGAAGTCTTATAGAAGAAACATTAGAAACAATGTCTTTGTTGTAAGAAAAACATCTCCAAGAAAGAGTAATTCTCATTTATAGTAGGTACTTATTCGCTCTTTAATATGTTCTTGTTGCGATGGAAACAAGTCTCCTTCATTCAAATAATTTTGATACAGATCTAGCAATAACTTTCTTAATGTTCTAAGATTATTGTGATAAAAATAGTGTATTGTGAAGGAGTGTCTATCGAGGCAGAGAAAATAATGTGAGTTTAAAGCTATTTTGAATTGTCTTATGTAGATGCAACATAATTGTCTATGGATTTACATGCACATTGTGGACAAATTTGCTAGTGTAGAAATTAGAATCGGATAAGTTGCATTTTACTTACCGTCAGGGTAACTAGGGTTTATTCTTATTCAAGATTCATCTTTTAATAATGAAAAATAGAAGTCTCTAGATTTCTGCCCCATCCGGGTAGTCGATAGGTCCTTCGATGAGCAAGCAAAAGTCCAGTTGCTTATGGAACTGAAAGGAAGCTTTGCATGATCAATGCATTACTAAATTAAAAAAATACATAGGTATATAATAATGTTGTAACAGTGTCAGAGATTCAACCTGGAAATCTCGAGTTAAGTTTTTGTTGTAAACTTTACTTTGCGACACTAGAGGTTTGTTGCTATTTTTGAGAGTTTTTGGAGTAACACGATTGTATCACTATTGGGTAAAGAAATCAAATGAAATGAAATGTAAAGTTTTTTATTTCTCTTCTTACATATTATAATATGTAATTACAGAGAATTCGGTACATACATAAAATGAAGGGTTGTGTATTAATATTTGATTAAAATACTAAATTTCAAATTCAATTTTGAAATTGTACTCCATAAAATACGTGTAATTCTTGATTACTGGCATTTATAATTAAGGTTGATATCACATTTGGCCATCAGATTCTTAATTCCATTACAAACTACACTCTCTCCTCGGTG
Organism: Athripsodes cinereus; assembly: GCA_947579605.1. NCBI lineage: Eukaryota > Metazoa > Arthropoda > Insecta > Trichoptera > Leptoceridae > Athripsodes > Athripsodes cinereus. The sequence continues at coordinate 6,729,600 of OX388320.1, read as the reverse complement.
ATACGTAGATTTGTTTCACAATTTTTACGACAGCACCAAAATATTGAAGAAGTACAAAGTGTATTATCACTTTAAAATGTAGTGTCTTTGAGTTGGCAAGTGAAGGCTGCTACCCATCCTGTATGTCTTGATAGTGTATTGACATGTAGAGAACGACTTGCATGTTTATAATATTTATTGATGGTATATATAGATTGGTAGATAGGTACTACATTGAAGACTCCCTCCAATACCCGGATATTTCAGATGTCGGGGACTTCTATTTATTCGAGTATGTCTACAACAATATTATAAGATGTTGGGAGGTATGTATTTTCCTGCGGATTAAAGTCTCGTTGTAAGTTTCATTACTCGCCGCCACCGGGCGGTAGCGCGCGAGTCTCCCACGGGACGCATTGGGGCACACGGAGAATCCCCCAGTTCCCAACGGTACACACAGTCGTAATAATTTGCAGGGGAAAGAAAAATAATATCCTAGACGTTAACTGTTGTTTGTTATAATATGTGTCTCACTTCACCAAATATGTTTGTTTGTTTGTTTGTTTGTTTGTTGTAGTGTGTCATTATCTCTCAAATATTCTTTTTTCCTTATAATAAGTATGCAGGCAACATATGGTCAAGAAATTATAAAGCTTCATTATTCTATTTATAATAATAATAATAAGAAGAACACTTTATTGATCAGAAAAAAATCATGAGCAATTAACGAGCTTATTGCCTGGAGGCAATAACTTCCAGCTAACCAAAATAATGTGTGAAACTATGTTGACAATGAGTAATTAATACTAAATATGAACAGTTAATTATAAATAATTTCTTTGAAAGTATTATTTGTTTCGCAATGGGCATTTTACAAAAGTTCATAAGTGTTCTAATTTGAAATAAACCGACAGTTTTTTTATATTCCGGGAAAGTGATTTCTTGATTATGTTTATTTGAGTTTAAATCAATCACAAACTTTCTTTAAAACAAGAAAATGAACAACTTGAAGATATCCTAGACAAACATAAAACCCAATTTATGTACTGTTATGCTAATTTATCGTTATAAATATATATTATTTTTTCAAATATAAAGTAACATATTATCATCACTTTGAAGTTATTTACAAATATTAAAAAATTGATTCGTTCCAATGAAAAAAAATGTTGCATCGGTTGTAAATTATCAAATTACTTCAAAGAAAATATGGAGTATATCTGCTAGTCTACATACACAATAACAGCCAGCGCAATAACGCTAGAATTACTTTTAGTCTGACGTTCGTCCAAATCGATGTGACACTAAATTACTATCATTATTTTTTCATGAATTGTTAATGCTTTTTTATGTTATTAAATGTCGTGTAGTATTATTATTATTATTAGATTGGATCTTTATCTGCTCGATGACTCACGGGATTGTTTTGTTTCTTTTTAGTATCAAACAAAACCGACATTTACTTTTGTTTTTTATTTGTTTCATTTGTTCGTTCGAATGAGTTAAAATTTTGAACTGATTATTTTGTTTTGAATGAGACAAAGAAATTTTTATCTACAACCAATGTTTTGAACATTTTATGTTACTTCAAATACAATTATATATTGTATCTACTATCATACTGCCACAGTTAAATAAAAGTTTGATTAATAAACGATTTTTTTTTATTCACGTGCCTTTTCGTTGTTTTTAGCACAAAACGGCACTAAACTAATTTATTAGATTATTGTAATAAAAATTTAAAGGATTAGGCTCTTGGCAGAATCTTAGTGATCTTCTGAATTGAAGACTGAGATAACGCATTATAATGTGATGTGTTTCATTTTTATGATTCATAGGAAATGCGTTGTGTTTCAAAATGTAGAATTTCATTATTTACATCCTCGATTTATTCCAGGTTATTCCATAACAAAACGGCACTCAGCAGGTACCTACTATAACTAGCTTATATTCAAATGGCTCAGAGTACCTACTGTAATGCATTGCTAATGAAATGGTAACTCTTTTTTGTCATGCAAGCGACGCCTCGGGGTGATCTTGACACAATTCGCTGAAAGAATTTTTAAACATACATATCATAACACCGCTTTTCTTGGAGAGTAGGTAGGAAAAATCGAGCTCCATTTACTCCTGTCTTACGTTTTTGCTTCTTTAACATTCATATACTTTGCTCTTCTATTCAATGTATTAAGCATGTGTGCATCCTGTAGGATCTAGTTTCATTATCTTGCTACTTGCCCCGGGCGGCTACGTACACTTTTGCTGTTCGACGTTCATCTTAGTAACTGACACCTTCAGGATCACCACTGGAGTCCGGCAGGGCTGTGTATTGGCACCTTTTATCTTTGCCATAATTATGGTGGTGTGCCTTTATCACAGCGTGAAAACAGTGAGACGTCTGTGGGAGTGCTGCACGATCTTGAATATGCGGATGATCTAGCCCTTTTTGATACATCTGTGGACGGATTACACTGCAACGCTAATGCTCTTTTTGAAAATTCCTTGCGCCTTGGCCTTCGTATCAACGCTGGTAAAACGGAGTACATATGTAATAGTGCATGCACGAGTACTCACACCCCACTAATGGTTGGTAATTCCCAAATATCTCAGGTTAGCAAATTCAGGTAGCTTCCTGGGAGCAACCATAACGCCAGAAGGTGATCTCCGGTCGGAATTACCAATTCGCATAGGAGCAGCTAGCGGGGCTTTCAATAACATGAACAAAGTTTGGAAGGCGTCTGGACTCAGCATCAGGACAAAATGTCGCTTGTTCAATGCGTGCATCATCCCAATCCTTCTATATGGCTGTGAGTCTTGGCACTTAACCAAGGCTCAAGAGCGGAAGATACTCAGCTTTGAAAACAAGTGTCTTAGAAGGATTTTGGATGTCAAATGGTATGAAGATGTTACAAATGATGCTGTGCGCCGGCACACCCAGCAGAGACCTGTAATCTCCGTAATACAGGAGAGACGATGGTCCTGGCTGGGACATGTTTTGAGAATGCCTAATGATGGTTGGCCAAAAAGAGCACTATTCTTCCGTCCGTAGGGGTTCCGTCGGCCCGGACGTACCTCTTTCACAATACCCCGTTCCTATGACAACGATATCAGAGCGCAAGGAATGTCGTGGAAAGAGGTGACGCAATTGGCACAGAGACGCTCTGAATGGAGGAGGCTGGTTTCTGCCCTGTGCCCCCGAGAGGAGCGTTGAGGGCGATGATGATGATGATATTATAGGCAACTTTGATGCCTATTCTTAGGCATATGTGTAAACTATTATTGGATATTATCTAAATATGTTCCACCTAAATTCTCAAAATAAGTATCGATATTATTTGGATTGAATTATGAAATTCTCGTTGTACCTAGAAACATTTAACCATTTTTCAATAAAGTAAATAAAATTCCCTTGGACATAAAATGCAAATACTTGTGGTTTATTTGCACATAAGATATGTACGCTTATTCAAAATGTCATAAAATTTTTCGCAACACAACAATATAAATGATACTTTGTATTATTCAACTTGTTACATCATTGTCTGTTCTATATTGTATATTGTGTCCAACTTTTTCATTCCAATATATCGAATGGTTTCAATTTGAAACTTTTATCTCATTCCTGTGCATAATATTTTATAGTAAACAGTCAATGCTAGAAAAATTTACCGAAATTAATCATTTTAGATCGACTGATGTACGAACCATTATGTTGGTTAGCTAATAATAATGTTTTACAATCTGCTTAAAATCCTAGCAATATTTGTTCAAAATTTCAGTGAATCAAACATGTAAATTATTGAGTTTTTTTTTCATTTCTTGAACATATATTATATCAATTCATAATTTTTTTCTTATTTTTTTGTCAACAGGTTGTACATTTGTATTTATTTTTTCCAAAAAAATTAATCCGTCGTTTGCAGAGGAAGGAAATTAATGGCCCATAAAAATGTTGAAAGCTGTATACTTGGTAGAAAATACTTTCTCTCGGGTTCGAATTCGGTCATGTTACGGTCTTTGATCATTTTCTAATGGTCAACAATGTCTATCGAAGCGTTCGATTGCGGTGGATATTTTACAATGTAATCATTTTTATATCTCGCATACATAGTTTCAATATTCCCGCTGTAAACTTTTATTTATATTCTGAATAAAAATAGTCTAGCGTCTACCTGTGTATCATAATACTTATTACGTTTTTCCATTATACACTATGAATTCCAAAGTTTTTTTATATTTTGTACGTATTTTGTAACGAAAAACTCGTTGTTGATAGGAAATGTATGAAACATTTCACCACCCCTTCAGCAGGTGTATAATATGTGTGTGTGTGGAAAGTCGTAAGAGGGTATTAAAATTAAAGGGAGGTAAATTGCAACTAGGGTATTCTCACTACGGCATATTGTAAAAGAGAAATTGGCTATACTATACTATACTATACCATCACGACATATCCCACAAGTGGGGAAGCCAGCAGACCAGCTGCATGTAAGAAACATGCAAGCTGTCCACTTCGTGCCAATATAAAGTCAAGACATTCAGGATGAGTGGCAAACTTCATCGCTGAATTTAAGATGTACAATGTCTTAATTTTTTCGAACACCTGCCTTTTACAGGACACTCGAAAACTTACGCAGAAGAGTGGGAGACCAATTCTTTGCCGGGTGCTCCACGGGATTGTAAATTGGCAATGTGACCTAACACATTGATGTGACAAGGCTTTGTTTTTTTTATTGAAGAGGTATTTATTTTGATATATTAAATATATATCAAAAATAATAACAGAATTAAATTTTATACAAGAGTACCTATATGAAATGTAAGCATTCACAACCATAAAGCTATACATAAAGTGAGTATTAGGTATCTACTATTTAAGAGCTTGTGGATTGTATTTGGGGGATTGACGATCGGATTTTAATTTATATTTGAATGTGCCATATATCAGGAGGACTGAATATCATATACCGAGGAGGTTATTCTAGATTCTGATAGCATGTACGGTGAAAGATGATGAATATAAATATGTACTGTAAGGTGGGAATTCTAGAAGCCGATTATTTTAGGACATTAACGACAAACTATCGAAAGAAAGGGAAACAAATCGTTCGAAGAGATACTTTATTTATTTACTATTTATTTTATTCGTCTTGCACATCATTATTCACATAACAAATTCAACAAATCAGTTTACATATACTTGAGGGTATTAAAAAGATAGCACAAAATGTGTAATTTGCGATATTCTTTAAAATGTCTTTTGTTTTCTTTTTAAATTTATCCTAAATGACAATAGCCTTGTTATTAGGGGGTGGTAAATAGCAATTCTGTGAGATGGGTAATGGAAATAAATGTGAGAGGTCCCTCACGAGCGACGCTATTATATTGTATTATAGTTTCGGGGGTAGCCACTAACACCTGCACCGTGTTACTGCACTATTATTATTACTATTGGTAGGTAGGTACTTTGTGCACCTCTAGCGTGATCATTTTCTAGATATTACTGAAGATACACTATCGAGATGTAAATCATGTCTATTGTTTTAATATGTGGCTAGTTTTATGACCATATTTGTGAAATTACAAATAATTTATTATTAATTAAGTTTCAATAGTACCTACCTTCCTACGAATTTCATTTTATTCAAATCGCTTGATATTTAAAATATATTAAAAAAATTTCTAACACACTAAAGAGCAGTACATTTAGAAACTTTTGGAGGTCAAAAATAGGCTATTTATAGATATATGTATGGACATTTTGAAATGCACCATTTCATCATAATATGAACTCAAAGGTGTCTATCGTCCGAAAATCCCAACAAAAAGGTATGTCTTCAGCTTCCTTCTAAAACCTCTAAGTAGTTTTCGGTTTTCGTATAGAAATGTGTATCGTTTCAAATGCTTAGAGTGAATGAAATATCAATTCATTGCGATTACTACCCATCGCATCTGAAATTACATATTTCATAATTTTATCATTTCATTTCAAAAAATACTCTTATTTTCATTACCAATCGGGGTTTAATTAAATATAAGTTTTTAATAAATATATTCACACAAAATCTTGATTTTCATTTCAGCCTGTAGTAATAACTCATTGAAACTTTTATTTCTTATACATATTTACCATAAAATATGACTGTTTTCCTCATAATATTATTAGCAATTCCTTGAACTTACCTACCACAGTTAAGTGGGAGCGAACGTAAGTTGCAGGCAATTATGGAATGTAGGAACTATGTCAAAAATATTTATTACGTGTGGAGTCAAAATTTCCAAGTACATTATTTGAATGTATACCTTCTATGAAATTGTTTGTAATCAATGTCTAAGATGTGTAAAGAATCAATAAATAAATAAATTATAACGCTAGCCCTCATTTTAACGATACTGTGTATAGGTATCTTCTAATTAATTTATTCTTTCCGATTTTGAAACACACTATTCCATAATTATCGTGACAACAATTGAAATTATGTTTCTTGAGAGGACATAAGTTTGTGGTTTTATTATTTTGAAATATTTTTCTACTAATTCGTACTATTGCAAAAAAACATAGTTAGAAATCACACTACTGATTTAAAATTCATCTTGACCAAATAACGAGAATTTTAACAAATTGTCGGTAACTTTGTATCATCTGAGGCCTGAGTTAAAACACATTTAAGCGTTACATTTTCGTGTCGCAATCGTTCGAATATAGACGACGTTGCGTCTATATTCGTGTGTGTGTCTATTCGTCTAATATAGTGACAATTTTCGTAACGATTGTGAAATTTAGCTTCGAAAATTAACGCTTCTCGCAACGTCGTTTATATTCGAACGATAACAACACGAAAATGCTAACATGTGTTTTGACTTCGGGCCCTGGGTCTTCTCACAAATATCTTAATTAAGAGTATCGCTGTGTCTTCAATATCTATTTTCGGTAGTAAGTAAGTAAGTACCTTGTATTATTCGTACTTCCGAAAACACCATTCATAGAGGATCTGTACAAACACCTCCCACACAATGTAACAACACATGAGACTTTTCCCTGAACTTTTCTTTGTCTCCATTATTGCTATTTTAGATTTCATGGGGTACAATGACTCATAATACTCGTACCGTATTTATAGAAGAAGAACAAAATGTCTGTCTGAATAATTAAATATTGAATTGACAAACTTTTTTGAGAACACAATAAAATAAATAGTGATTGATTTGTTCATAAATGTGTTTCGATGGTTAGATAAACGTGAGTAGAAATCACTAATGTAGTGATAATCTCGCCACCGTAAATCATCACATTTTTGTTATGCAAATTGTTTTGTTGATTTAGCTTTGTAAATGATTATGTACAAAAAATAAATAAATATATTTTACTTAATACAAATTTTTAGTGAACCTTTTTTGAATTCCATAGAGTCCTTGGTAAAGATAAGTAAAGAGCTCTTTCCTGTAAGTGTCTTGTATAAAGCAAGCATTCGTAAGTTGCCATTTTAAGACATTTAACATCTTTAATTCCACCCATCCCGAATGTCGTTACTTTAATAACCACGGAGGGAACGATTTCCATGTTTTTTTTTATAATCAGTTGATATGTGAGAGATGAGAGATGCCCTGATGGGATAGTTTTTTTTTAGAAGCGTGTTTTATATACTTCAAGGATATTTGTGAAGAAGACCCACATTTTTTCATAAAAAGCTGTTTTGAATTATTTCAAACAAAATTCTGTATGATTTTTTTACAAACAACAATTTATTCATCAAGGTTGGCTGCTTTGTGAAAATAACAAGTATTTCTTTTGTTTGTAATATGTGAAAAATATTATTTTTTGATATTATTCTTTTATATTTTTTTTTGAACGAATGCAGACTTCGAAACATCAAAATCAAAATAAATGTATATATGTATCTACTTTTTTCTTAGATAATAGGTAATTCTCATTGTACATATTTCTATGGAAGTCTTAATCTGATGATGCACCCTCTCTTATTTCCTTTAACTTTTCCTTGAAAAAAAAACAGATGCGACATGTAGATGGAAATGATAATATTGAAATGTTTTTTCTCTGAGCTTTTGGCTAATCAGATTCATATGTAAATACCTAATAAAAGCTTCGTACACTTTTATGTTATATATGTTAGTATTTACTTTTATATTAACATAATATTATGCATAATATATGAAAGACTTTGATGTTTTATAATAATGTGCATACATACACAACCTTACTTTCCTTTTCTTCGTATATTTTTCCACCTATTTATTATACATATATACCTAATATTATACTCCTATAACAACCCTTAACTTTTACATTCGCTCACCTGACTGGAGTGATGGTAGGACTTACCAAATATTATTATCAGTTATTCAAAGATATTACAACTTTTTTTGATTTAGTGATTTTTTAATTTTTAATTTCATTAGCTACTGAAAACGTACTTCTTAATTATTTTCAATATAATACGTAACATTTTGTGTATTTTCCATCTTGGTAGGAATTTAAACTAACTTACTTACTTACTTCCGATGGCCGAACAGCTCTTGTAGGACCTTTGCCTCCGAAACAATAAATCTCTAAGCCTTTCTATCTTGAGCAATGGAATGCCAGTCGTCTTTAACATTTAGCTCCTCTAGATCTCGGTTGATATTGTCTAACAATCTTTGTCTTGGCCTGCCTAACGGTCTTCTGCCCTTGAGTATACCCTGCAGAATACCTTTAGTCACCCTTTCTTCTCCGGATCTAACGACATTGCCAATCCATGTCAATCTTCGGGATCTGATCTCACTTGTGATGAAAGATTGGTTAGTTATGGAGCGAATTTCTTCATTGCTTTTAAGCCTATTATTATACTATCAATATATTGATAATGTCTTAGTAGGAGACGAAACAATTTTATACTCGTTAATTAATGAGAAAGTGTGTATTTATAAAAAAGCTTGATGTTTAAATTATAACCAATGGGGAACATGCATGTGTGAGGAATATGAATAAATGTTATCAATTCATATTAATAAATATACGCTGATCACGAATATCCTAATAAGAAACGATAAAATAAAACTTTTCATTCATTATTTTCATTTATAAAATCCATATTTTCTGTTATTGAATAAGTCCGGTGTGACGTCGCTAGGCGCTATTTTGTATTGCCACACATTTCACTCTTAGTACTGTTTGCAGCGCCTGATATTGTCAAAAACTGCTCCGCCACGAGTGAACCTTTTTGCGGCGAAGTGCGAAAATTGCTTTTTTAAATGGTGATAAAAACCTTAAAATGCACATTTAAAAATATAAAAAGCACTCATTTTTTTCTAATTTTTTGGGTTGAAATTTTTTTTTTGTGAAAGTTCCCCAATAAAAAACATTGAGATTAGAACATTGTAATATGGAGTAGGAAAAGGAGATGATTCAAGAAAGACCACATTGAAAGATAGTAGCGTCAACAGCGTTACGAAGGGTCCAACACCCAAACCAATTTTGTAAAATTTCTAAACGTACATTCGTTATATTTTTTTATTGTATTTATGTACTGTTTACTTTTCTCAATTCAGGATACACAGTTTACACTTTGCTTGTGGCTAATACCGTGTATGAGCTTAGGTTATAATATTACATACATACAATACATCCATACAGGTACATACCTTTCCTCCCACATACTTCAATGTTTACACCCGCGGCCCATGAGTCTCCCCATTGTTTTTGTTTGAAGTTTCAATCTATGGGAGCATCCCGAAGGTAGTAAATACATACATACATAGTAAATACACACCTACTTTCCCTCAGACTTAATACAAGGCATCTATATAATACAATTTTATATGGTGTGTGTGTCAGTGGCGTGACCGGATTTTTTGTATTGTTCATGTTTTCATTATGAAAAAAAAATTATTGAGATAAATTCAAATATTTTACAAATTTTACTATTTGATAAAGGAATTTAAGAGAATAAAAAAATACTATGCGACTATTGTGAACTTTTTAAATATACATTTCTGTTTTTAGTTAAGTAGACAATATTGTTACATCTCTTACTGAGAGATCAAGCATTGAATGTTGTTCACTTAACTAAAAATAATAGTACGCCCGATTCTATTTCATTTTTAGTGTGCACCAACTAAAATAGGAACGTTCCAATTTTAGTTAGTCTACATTGATATTCTGTGAACTTTAAAATTGTTCCTAATTAGAATTATATACAACTTGTATCATATAGAATGCGAAGTTTTAGTGAACTTGATTATAAAATGTTGGAACGTTCTTATTTTAGTTTGAATCAATATAGAATTGGGGGGAATGTGTTTTAAAAAAAAAATCGATACATATTAAGTACTTCACGATTTTTTATTTCTATAATGTATATTATATCTTTTTTCATTTCTGTATAGTTATTTAAAGTAAAGTATCCAAAAGTTAAGACATTTTTCAGTCATGGATGCAATATTATTAAGATATGCGTTGGTTCTTTACACGAATAAAAAGTACACATTAAAAGCACGCGTTGAAAGCATACCACTGGTTTATTGTATGTATTTGGTTGGTTGGTATGGGGTTTATTTCGTTATTTTATATCTTATATCACAATTTCCAAGTTCGTTTGCACAGCAACAACAAATAATAATAATAATAGCGCCCCGTGGATTATGTGGTCTTACTGTAAAGTTCATAATACTGGGCATAAAATATATCGACGTATTTATTATTATTATTGTTTCTATTCAACGTTCAAACTGCTAACACTAATTATTGTCTAATGTGCTATTTATGTAAAATGTGATTGTATACTTTTTTAAAAGACAAATTCTCTTAGTACGAGTTTTTATTTTATTTTATTTTATTTTATAGAGACACTCACAGAAAACTGACAACACAATACATAAATTACAAACATACAATAAGATCTGGCCAGTTCCCCAATTAAGAGTATCTACAGCATGCACAATCACAGAATTCAATTAAAGCGTGATTCAATATAATGCCACGATAATGATAATTTCTATGTAGCGATAATCCTGCCAATGCACATCATCACATTTTTCTTAGGTAAAGTTACAAGAAGCGAGTGATTGTGATATAATGTACAGTACACCTGACGGACGTGAAAAATTAATGACATTATGTTGCGATGTCATTATCAATATCTGCATTGTAGCATGTAAATTAGTAAAGACTTGTACTATTGTGAATCAGAAAAATTCTTTATTTTTAGCTGTTCAGCTTTGGAAACATGAGTTGGAGTAATGCTTCTTCTTCTCTGTGTAATTTTGTGGCATATGAATTACATACCTTTTCCCGCGATATTTCTATTTTTTATTATATATCATTGGTCATACAAACTGTGAATTGTAAAAGGAGTAATTCAAGTAATCGGATAGCTTGTAACCAGGCTAAGGCTACCATTTAGCCAGCTAGAATAGGACATTCTGGAACCATTACATAGTCAATATTTTTTTATTATTACCTAAATGATTATGAATAAGTTCGTCGGTAGCCTGGAGGTAGAGCTTTGGCCTCGTGAACAGGGGGTCCGTGGTTCGATCCCAGGTACCGGCAAACTCCCCTTTCACGACACAAGCTTTTAGCTTACTGTGAAAGGTGTATAAGGTTGTATTTGGGTTTATAACAACAATTTACCTAAATTATCAATTAAGCCGTGGAGTACCTGGCAAAGAAGTAAAATTCTGGTGGGCATTCGAAAAAAAGCATCATTTTACATCTTAAATTCAGTGATGATGTTTGCCTCCCATGCTGGGTGTCTTTATTTTGAGGACAATATGCATGTTTATTATTTGCAGCTGATCTGCAGGCTACCCTACATGTAGGATATGATCTTTTCTGTAAATTTTCGAGTGACCTTTAAAAGGCAGGTGCTTGGTGAACATCACATTTAAGACATTTGACGTCTTTGGTTCAGTGATGAGATATGACACCCATTCTGAATATTTTATCTTTTATTGGCTCGAAAAGGATAACTTTTATGTTCATGATTACTCCACTTGCATAAAATGCCCGATGGTATCCACACTTCTCAGCATTATACAACCAGATAAGTCTCCATATGATCAGTCATGGTCACACAAAAACTTAACAGTCTAATGCCGGGAAAAATTCACCTATCCAGATATACAGGATATCAAAGGATTAGGCTCAAAACGCGGGTTCAAAATACCAGCATTGTGCCTGAAATATCTGTGTTCAAAAACTTTTTTACTATATTACAAGTGTTTATTATAATAGATTTTTGAATTTTAATGTACAAATTAACCGGTAAATCTAATTTTTGTAAATTATTTATTAAAGATTTCGGAGTTACCCCTGTAGCTGACATGACTAAAGGTATTATATAAACGGACTTAGAATGCCAAATATTTTTTGTTTCTCCTGCTAGTTCTGTATATTTACGTATTTTTTCTGCGACGGTTGTTTGTATATTATGTGTATTTGGGACAGCGATGTCTATTAGGTACGTTATTTTATTACATTTATCATGTAATACTAAATCGAGTCTATTATGATGTACCTATTTGTCTATCTGTTATTATCGTTTTATCATAATAGAACCTGTAATTTTGATTTTCTAGAACCGGTTCCGGGTTGTATTTATAATAAGGAATTACATTTTGTGAATTTAATAAATTTGTGTATTAATTATTTCAATTTCTTTTATTTACAGGTAAGTCTATTGCATTCTCATTGCACAGGATTGATTTGCTACTTCACAAGTAAGATCAACTTAATTTAAAAATTCTACAAAGTTTTAAAACGCAACATTTTCCATTATTTTATTTCTTAATAAATCACAAACTTATTATATTTCTTCCTTTTCACTTGACATCTTATTTGCACACAATAAAAAATAAAGTTTTTTTGTCACGTAATATTAAAAATAAAACAAAAACTTTACAATGCGTAAATACTAATGAAAATTCATTTAAAAACTTTATATTTTTTTCGCACAGAGAGACGTGTTTTTTTTTACAATATTAACTTTTCTTTTTATGTTGATAAAGCATTTGGAAGAGTATTGTGATTTTAACAGCTGTTTGCGCCTCTTTTGACGGGCTAAAATATTTTTGTATCTTCTTTGTTATCACCGCTGGTGTTGTACGATTTGACTACATTATTGAATAATGTATTTGTGCTTAAGTAGCAGAATTAATTACCTAGTATATTTTAATCAAAAATACACTGTAAATCTCTTTTTACGATTTAAAAGAAATTACACGTAGTGAAATACAAATATTTGTTTTTGCTTTAATTTGATCAATTAAATATTTACTTATTTCAGTTATAAACAGTACATGATAAATAAACAATATCACATAGTCTTCGACACTCAAATATAAAGAATGGGTGTAAAATACCGGTAAAAATAATAGATACCACGTTAAAAACAATCAAAATAAAACCAAAATGAGTTCTTCGCAAATATCATTCAATTCTCAATATAGTAGGTATCAATTAAGTCGTCACATCATGAGTAAAGTATGCTACATAAATAATTATTGTATTTAAATTATTGTATTTATTTATGGTTAACATACAGACCTGGAATTATTTCGGAGGCTATGTTGAAAAGTAATCGCACTTAGTAACATCATCATAAAAATTCTTAAAATTATTATTACTCCCCTCTTTCATCTTCACCTTGGTTAGCGAAGAATGGAAGGGTAGGCAGAGAGACAGTGAGGGTAGGAGGGCAGGTAACACCCAACAGCAAATAATGGAGAAGTTCTGTTTTAAAAAGTTTATAAGTTTTGTAGCGTTATTGTTGTCGTCGTTTTGATTTTTCAGAAACAACTAATTTCAATTTCAAAACAAACGACTCGTCTTTTAAGACAACGCAAGAATCGTGTCGAGGTACTCAGCAGTTTAATTCCAGAAATTCTGTTTTTAATTGATGATTTGTAGTTGATGAAAAATTGTTGTTCTATTATAATTATATTGTTTATTATTTTTTGTTAGATTCAATGTTGCCAATGAAGAAATAAATTAAAGTTCTTATTCTATTAATCCATTTGTACCACCATGGCGTCTCCCAACAGTGGAGAGAGCAGTGGACTTAGTGCAGGTAATAATAAACACGTATATATGGCTATCTTTTGGAATCGCATTGGCCTTCAGCTGTAATGATCCTTGTAAGAATCGTCTTATTGTCAGTAATAATAATGTCATCCGTACTACGTCTTAAAAAGTGCTTTTAATTATAATTATTATTTTGATATATATGTTTTTTTAATTATCAAATTAAAATGTCAATAAATCTTTGTTCAAAAGTGGGGTAGTCGGTGGAATAACTACATTTGTAATAAACATGCATGCAGGTCGTTTGATTGTGATGTAAAAAGTGTTTTTAATAATATAAGTTTGTATTCACTTGTAAAAGTATGTAATGTCTGAATGGTATTCATTTTAAACCCAGATTTTGATAGGTATTATCATATAGATGTGTTATTTGTTATTACTTTGCGGTCGTTCATCTTTACCTTCCTCTTAAGGGATTACTTGGAAAACTAGTGTAATAATGTATGAAGGCTATATTAAAATGAATTCAGTAAATTTATTATCAATATTGAAATAATTTTAATTGTAACTAAAACTGTGGGAAAATTGGTTCAATTTGGAACAATTTAAGGTTCGAATGTAATAACATTGAATCTATTCTACAACTGGTAAGGGAGGGAGGAGGTAGAATAAGAAGAGTGGGGAGGTGAGTTACGATTTTAATTTTGTAGCAATAATTTTCAAAGCGATTTCGTACATCTAATTAAGACATTGCGTACATCTTAAATTCAGCGATGAGGTTTGCCACCCATCCTGAATGTCTTGATTTTATTTTGGCACGAAAAGGACAGCTTGCATGTTTCTTACATGCAGCTGGTCTCCTGGCTACCCCACTTGTGGGATATGCCGTGATGGTATAGTAGATTTCGTATAGTACATACCTACAGTAGATTCTATTAGAAATTGAGATGGCAATTAGAACAAGGACACATAGACCCATAGACCCTCTAATCGAAGTTATGCCTATGTCCTTTCAAATTTCAATTAAGGTATCTTGATTTATTATGCTTATATCGTTATTTTTGTTAGAATGATCGATATTAATTCGGGATATCAGTTTCAATGTTGGTTGCACATTTTTTTACTCTGTGTAGTTCATATTTTTCTTAATAAAAAAAAAGATTGATTAACTGGTCATATAATAAAATTATATTTAAAATAATACAATTGAAATTTTTAAATATTCGGATTTTTAAACGTCATTCTGGCTTATGACCCCGTGTTCTGTCCACAGCGTCAATTGCTGTCTTAAAATAAATGAAAATCGTGGGGTATTTTAGTAGACGTAGACCCGTAGCTGTTGTTCTGTAGGTAATCCTCATATAATTAAATAATTTATTTCCCTTTCCTCTCTGCCTACCCATCGCCTCTCTGCTGCCTTACCCCTCCCCCCCCTCCCCTAGCATTTAATTTGGCTCACCTTTCTTCTTACTTACCTATAAAGTAAATACCAATTTAATAATCATTTATTTCGGATAAAGTGATTTACCTGGTATTATATTATTATTTATTTACACAAATATTATTTTATTACGTACATTTTTTCCTGCCAACCTTTGAATGATTTAGTGCTGCACCATTTTGACATTTCCCCCTAAAAAGGTAAATCAAATTTTGTTTTATAAGTACTATAATATGTACGAGGATTTACAGAACGTATTCATTTGTGCAACATAATATTATTATTATTCTTGCGCATCTAATACTATGTTTGTGGACCTTGTCTTGGATGCGAAAAACGTGTGGTCAGCTGAATATTGCAAGAAAATGTTCAAAATGAGCAACATTGAATACATTATACATATTATGTCCCTTTGAAAGTATTTCAGTAAATAAATAAATTACAAGTGCACATAAGTGACAGGGCAGATTTTTGAAAAGTTACGAGGATCGTCTTTCCTTTTTTAAGATGGATAAACTGAGGGACAGGAGAATACTTGCGGATCTCACTATGCTTCATAAAATGATCAATGGTAATGTAGATACTGTGTCGGTCAGTTCATTGAATTTTTATGCAGCAAATCCCCGCCTACGTAACCTAAGAACTTTCTTAATGGACAGACATAGTAACAATGTCAGTCAAAATAGTCCGATCAGCAGAATGTGTAGATTATTATAATGTTTTATGCTCACATTGCGTGGATGGTGCGGATGTCTTTTGTCATTCACTGACGGTGTTCAGAAGGAGTGTTGCCTCCAACTTTGGTATCTTTGTAGATTGAAATTTTTTGTTTTTTTGATCGGTGCTTGTTTGGTGCAGGTTCAGTTTGTACTGGGCCTGCGGTGATTGTGATCTGCTTTTGTTTGATTGGTTTTTTTTTTGTTTTTTTTTCTATCATTCTTTTGTTTACATTAATATGTGTATGCTGTAGACACACTTAATTGGGGGGTTGGCCTGGCCGAATCAATGTATGTTGTTTTTATTTTTTTTGTGTGTATTTTGTCAACTTTCTGTTTGTGTCTCTGATTAATAAATAAATAAATAAATAAGTAAATAATCTTATAGGTATATCTACAGATGGGTTATATCATTAGCTGAGATAAATGTAGCTTTAAAAAATACAAAATCTGGAAAAGCTGCGGGTAAAGATGAAATTTTACCAGAATTCCTGAAGAATACGGGGCCAAAAGTTAGACAATGGCTTGCAAATTTATTTACGGATTGCATGGCTAAGGGACGTGTCCCCAAAGCATGGAAAGAAGCTAAGATCTCAGCCATACTCAAACCAAACAAATCCCCAAATGATCCAAAAAGCTACCGACCCATCTCACTTCTCAGTACAACATACAAACTGCTTGAACGAGTACTTCTAAGCCGAATATCAGCTATTGTAGATCCTAAGCTACCAAAAGAACAAGCAGGATTTAGACCTGGACGTAGCTGTAGTGACCAAGTATTAGCCTTAACAACACACATTGAAGGAGGCTTCCAGAAGGGAAAAAAGACAGTTGTGACGCTCTTAGATCTATCAGCTGCATATGATACTGTCTGGCAAAAAGGACTTATTAATAAGCTTCACAACCTCTACCAATGTCCATTCACTACAAAACTGGTAGAAAACATGCTAAAAAATAGGTCTTTTCGCGTACATATTGATAAGGATATCAGCCGTACTTTCTATCCCAAGAATGGACTTCCACAGGGATCTGTACTGGCTCCTTTACTCTTTAACATCTATACATCAGATATACCGCAAATCCAATCCAGAATGTTCACATATGCAGATGATATAGCTATTGCGTCACAAGAAAAATCTGATGAAAAAGCCGCAGAAATCTTAAACAGCGACCTTCTCGTTATGGAAGAATACTTCAAAAAATGGAAACTTAAGCCAAACCCAAACAAAACAACCGTTACATCTTTTCATCTCCACAATGCACAGGCGAGAAAAGAAGTCGATGTCTACTTTGGAGGAAGCAGAATACATAATGAAGCACACCCTCGTTATCTAGGTGTAACACTGGACAGAGCACTAACATACAAGGCTCATCTTGAAACCCTCCAGCAAAAAGTAAAGAGTAGACTTAATGTGCTATATAAACTCGCCGGAACTACGTGGGGATGTGATGCCCGAACATTGAAAACTGCGGGAATCGGTTTGGTTTACTCAGCCGCAGAGTATTGTTCACCAGTGTGGCTAAAAAGTGCACATACAAAACTCATAGACACCCAACTAAATGAAGCTATGAGAATTATCAGTGGTACTCTCAAACCAACTCCTCTACCTTGGCTCCCAGTGCTCTCCAATATACCGCCCGCACATCTCAGGCGTGAAGAAGCACTATACAGAGAACACCAGAAAATCATTAATAATCCAGATCTCCCTATACATATAGATATAGAACATCCACCTAAATATCGACTAAAATCGCGGCATCCATATTGGATTACAGCTGCAAGCGATAGACAATCAACTGATGACAAATGGCGAGATCTGTGGGCAACGACAAGGGTGAAAAACCATAACCTGGTTGCAGATCCAACTGTACAGCTTCCAGGCTCTACTTTGCCCAGAAAACTCTGGTGCACGCTGAACAGACTAAGGAGTGGGGTCGGATGCACAGCATCACACCTACATCAATGGGGACTCGCAGACTCTCCGTTATGTGTGTGTGGTGCTGACCAAACAACAGACCACGTGGTGAACATATGTCCCCGATATTCATACGATGGCGGGTTGCAAACACTTAGTTTAGGGTCGGACGACGCGATCTCATGGCTGCGGGATCTTGAGATACGAATATGACGGGTATAACCCATAAGAAGAAGAAGAAGAAGATGGGTTTACAAAAATGTACATTTTGTTTTTGTTAACTATTTGTAAGCAATAATGTTATTCCAGATTACACTTAAACGTGTATTAGTGAGCGAACAAATTAAATGAATTAACCATATTTATAACCACCTATAAGTAATGAAATGACATTTATTAATTGTATCGGTGCACACGTAGTAGAATTCCATAATAATGTAATTTGAAACAAGTGTTTCTTTCTACTATTGATTGTTAATTCGCAGAGAGACGTCTTTCGACTTATACGGATTGATATTGATAATGACCTTATAAGTCGAAAGAAGTCTCTCTAGGAATAAACAATCAATAGTAGAAAGAAACACTTGTTTCAAATTACATAATAATGAAATGACGATGACAAAATACGTCTTTTAAATTGATAATCCATAGTGATATTATACGCTTGTCAAATCAAACCAGTTGGTAATCTACTACTTGAGTATGAAAATTATAAAGATAAAATATATTTAAATTTATCTTTTTGTTTAATTCATAGTGTATTTATATACTTAAAAGTATTTTTTTATTCAAGACAATGAAAAATTCATTCTATTTCAAGCACATAAGAATGTAAGGTAATTTACTGAAACTCAAGTAGGTAGGTACTCATAGAATATTACCTTGTTATACAACTACGGGAAAAATAAATTTACGTAGTAGATGCTTTTGTTTTTCACAACGTTGAAACCAAAAGTGTTATAATTCGGTTGAAAATTTTCGTGCCCATTTTTACACCGTTAATAGAGTTGTTAATATATACATAAGACATCGAAAAAAGTGAATACTTCTTTACAAGAAATGTATTTCAAAATAAATGTAAGGATATGTCAAAATCAATAAAGATATCCGAATTTGGTTCGGATTTTACACATATTTAATATTAATCTTTTTTAGACAACTTCGCTTTGACAAAGATTAAAATTCAGAAAGAATATAGTCTCCAAATTTAAAAGAAATGTGGTATGAACTTGGAACTATTTCGTTTTTAAGATATGTAAAGAAAACTATTGTGTTAATTTGAGTTACATGTTTGAAGTTTTCTTCATAATATTGTTCCTCATTTTTATCATAACTTTGTATTTGAATATTAAGTAATTTACAAAATCACTCAATATTGGGTGGAATGCCTAAAGAAAAAAAAAATATACTTATGTTAATTAGTTTATTTTACATAAAATTTAGCAATGTTGTTTAGAATATAATGAATATATTAATAAATAATTTTACAAAATGTCATTCATTTACAATTCTTAAATTTATTTTAGAATAAAAGCGATACCATCCAACTAACCCGATATAGATTTACTTCTAATATAAATGATTTTATGTGAAGTTTTACGTCCCTTTAAAAAAAGCTACGGTGCTACCTTTTTAGAAAACTTTTTACGGTATAAGTGTATTAAAAAGTTTTACAGATTCACGCGGAATCAGCGTATTATCCTCGCGAGGAACTGCCTTTGTATGTGGTGCCTACCTGTGCTGTTTGTTGTGAAAATATTCAGATCAAAAATACCATTTGCAAATTATAACCATTGTTCGTTATTTTGTTAGATATTTTAGATGTGTGTAAGTATATTAGAAAATAACATGTTAAATATTTAGGAATAATCACAGTGAAATATTTAAGTTTATACATAATCAGTAGATGTTACATGGATTCCTGTACAAATAATAATTTAACCACCCTTTTCTGTAAATTTATAGCAGGTATTTGTAATACATCACAAATAACCTTTAAGCATATTCATTTCAGCGATGAGTTTTGGCACTTATCTTGAATTACTGTTTTTTTGGTATAGAGAAAGCAACCTGCATATTTATTACATACTGTTAATCTGAAGAAGAAGAAGAAGATCTCCAACACGTTGGTCAGACAACATTATCGACGAATCGCTGGTGACTATTATTACAGAAAGCTCAGTAAAGAGATGCCTGGCGACATATGGGGGGGGGATTATGTTCAGCAGTGGACAGGAATGCTAGCAAAATCAATTAATGTAATAAGCAATAATAATCTTTTATCTCATTCAGGATAAATAGGAGTCCTTGGGTTCCTGAAATATCCGAGAAAAAAAGCTATTTCAACAATTATCTCATTCAGAAAAACCCTAATAAATGTGTCAGTGTCGCAGGCCCAACTGCCTAGAACAGATTACCAGCGAACTTAAGATATAATGATTCAACTACCACATTCAGGAGCGAGTTGAAAACATTACATTTCAGGAGAAGTCACGGCGCACTTGACATGGTCATGGATCATTAAACTGCGACATATATAAATTGTCCATATTACTATTATCTTTAAAATGACAATCAAAAGGTTAATATTATGCTTTTTATATTAAAATTCGGAGTTCGTGAGTAAATAAAAACATATAAAATATGCATGTCCCCCGATATCTGTTGTTTTCCCTCGTGGTATGTGTGGAGACTAATCGACAGTTTTAAGTCCGTGGTCTCTGTGAAGACTTGGGGGGATTCCTACATGGGTGGGGGTTTGAGAGGGGCAACTCATTTACACCTGTGAAGAGGCACAACATTGTTCATATTTCCTTTATTGTTGTATTTTTTAGGATGGATATATCGGGCTAGTTAGCGTAGTATGTTTTGTTAAAATAAATAAATGCATAGCAAAATCTGAAGTAGAAATATTTTTGAAGAAGATATGAGAGTGTAGAATTACACTGAATTCAGATAAAATTTTAATCTAATAAAATACAATCTATCGATATTTTATAGTTGTGTGCAAAATAAGAATGCTGTGATTTTTTATTCGAATCATATTTAATAAAAATATTTGTATTAAAAATTTAACCCTAAACTTTCTGTATATTTTGAAAAGGTTTTTTCAGCAATTCAGGAAAAAGGGCTTACTCATTGTTTTAGCTCATTCCCTAATAGCCGCCGACGGGGTTCATACGTTGAAAAGTGGACTATTTTTCTCATACGCAACGATTGTACATACATAATACGGCTTAAATTGTTTTTATTTGAATTTCATATTATTTTTATTATTATTATAAAAGGGTAAGGTTTGTCTAATGGTTACGAGAGTACCTACCTAATAACAAAGGCGGCTGGTGGTTGATCTAGTGGGGTGCGGTGAAGATATAAAAATAATATAAATATTTGTTTTATGTGTCATTTAAATGTGTTACATTATATTACAATACTAAACAATGTTTTCAAATTTTGTTAAGTTCTCCAGTTTTAATTGATTCAGTATGCTCGCAAAAGATGAAAAATATCTCACAAGTGGGGTAGCCAGCACTAGCCAGACTAACTGGATGTAAGAAAGATGCAAGCCGTCCTCATCGTGCAAAAAAGTAAATACTTTCTGAATGGGTGTCTTAAATTTGATGTAGAATTGATTGTTGTTATTAGATAAGAAAAATGTACCCACTATTTATTATTGAGCTTATAAAGGGAGTGCGCCACATCAATGTTTCTGAGGAAGAACCGCCGCTGCCATAGAATTATCGTAAGAAATAATAACGTAATTATTATTATAGCTGTACCGAAAAAATAAGGACTGTTTATTTTTATTTTGAAACTGCCTGTTAATCTCAATTTTCACGTTTAATGTCGCGTTAATGTTTCATTTTACGCAATATATTTTGGACAATTATTATTATTATTAGGATGTTGTTAGCTGTAAAACCAGCTTCATTCAGAGAGGGAAGAATAATCAAAAAAGCTTCAACAAATAAATAAATGGGGAGTTATAGATCCTTTAAATCGGAAGTCTACAACCCCCGGTCCGTGTAGCAGAAGGAATTTATGAAATATAACCGAGAAGAACGTTAAACATTTTAATTTTTCTTACCTTTTCGAAAATCTAGCAGCAGGGGGTAGAAATTTTTGGGAGTAATGAAAATTATCAAAGGTAAACAATCAACGGCTCCCCTTCAGCGGGGCGCCGTAAAATTATCAAACGTTGACTGGTCCTTGTTTGCAATGAACCTATCATCATCATCATCATCGCCCTCAACGCTCCTCTCGGGAGCACAGGGCAGAAACCAGCCTCCTCCATTCAGAGCGTCTCTGTGCCAATTGCGTCACCTCTTCCCACGACATTCCTTGCGCTCTGATATCGTTGTCATAGGAACGGTGTATTGTGAAAGAGGGACGCCCGGGCCTACGGAACCCCTGCGGACGGAAGAACAGTGGTCTTTTTGGCCAACTATCATTGGGCATTCTCAAAACATGTCCCAGCCAGGACCATCGTCTCTCTTGTATTACGGAGATTACAGGTCTCTGCTGGGTGCGCCGGCGCACAGCATCATTTGTAACATGTTCATACCATCTGACATCCAAAATCCTTCTAAGACACTTGTTTTCAAAGCTTAGTATCTTCCGCTCTTGAGCCTTGGTTGAACCTATAGATGTTCCTATTTATACCTTATATAGATGAGATATCTATTATAGATGAGTGGCATACGTCAACGCTGGATTGAAGATGTTTAATATGTTATTAGGATTTTGTTCCTTGAATACCTGCCTTTTATATGTCGCTCGTAAATTTACAAATAAGACAGGAACCCCTATGCAATCTTTTAATTTTATTCTATTTCTACCAATGACGAAATAAATTTTCTATATGTGAATATAGAAAATAATCTCCTCTTTGGTCTCTTGAAAATATTGTGTTAAACGCCGGTCAAGGGTTTCTGCTATATCGTCAAGTAAACTTTATATCTATTTATCCATACCATCACGACATCTTCCACAAATGGGGTAAACAAGTGAACTCACTGTGTGTTATAGTTATTTATTTTACTATACTATACTACTATACCCTCACGCCGTGTCCCAGGTGGGGTAGGCAGAGAGAACGGAACGCCATGTTGATCTATCCTTACATACTTTTTCGCCTTCTCTACATTCATCCAATTTCTCATACATGCACGCCGATTCCTCTTACTTTACACGCGACCGTCCTTGAGAATTTGGTCCAGGTGGTCAAGTCACGTAGTTCTTGGACGTCCGCGCTTTCTCACACCCACTCTTTCAGATAAATACACCCTCTTCGTCAATCCTACATCATCCATTCGCTCCACGTGACCAAACAAAAGCTATTGATTATATATCAAATTAAATGTTTAAACCTCACTGATGTAAAAGGCTATAAGCCGTTGATGATAGAAATTAATAAAAAGATAAATAAAATAAATATCAACTTTGTAAGATTTGAAGCATCCTGTAAAAGGAAATTGATTTCAGCGATAAAGTGTATCGCCCATTCTGAGGGTCTTCATTTAAAGGAAACATAGAGGATGACTTGCAAACAAAAAGCTGGAAGATGTCGTAATAGTGACTGTTATTAAAATATTTCAAACGAATAAGGTATAAATCATAATTAGTTTCCGTATCTACTGCATTGCCTCCTTTGGTAAATAATTGAATACTTGATATTAGGTATATACTATACTATGTATTATTTCAAAAGGCTACACAATCTTCTTCCACCCACACTACCTTCGCTTCCCATCACTCCTTTACGATGACATTATATTATATAATAATAATAACTTCTTGGGATCTGAGTGAATCTCCTTCTTAATAAATTGCCAACTCTTTCAAATATCCGGTTTGAAATTATTTGAATGGTCTCCTAATACTTTCCAGTTAATGGGATCCGTTCCTCTTTCATGTCCCTTCATTCTTGTCAGCCTCTTAGAAGTCGTCCTTCTTCGTCGTCTTTTGTTAACTTTAAACTTTTAAATCAGGTATCAGAACGTCCTTGCAAATCGACAGTCTGAAGTTAATAAGTATTTATTATTTGAAAAACGCTCTGTCAATCATTTTAATAAGTTGTATATCTTTTTGTTTAATACAGCGTTTCGTGTAGTTCACAAAATTGAATAGGTATTCCACACATACCTGTCAATCAGATTTTCATAAACATCACAAATACGATATTCCACATCCCCAATTCAGCAATGTGACATACTACCCATTCTGAATTTCCTATTTTTTTTATTGACATGCATCTAATTATCTTTATCGTAGTCAGAGTGTGAAATTTAAATTTCAAGGCACTGAGAAAATTTGAAATTGATTTAACATGTTTAGAAAGAAATTAACTGTCCCACATAATCTATTTAAAATTTATTTTTCGTATCGAGATTGAAAATTTTAATAAAATAAATTAATATGTATTTGTTGCCTGAGTATAATACGCTATATATAATAAACACAAATCTATACTCACGCTATTGTAGTTATCTGTCAAGAATTCTGAAAAGTAAATATCTTTTTGCTGCAGTTTTCTTGCTTTAAATCTATCGTGTGTTTAAAACTTCTTGAATAATAAAGTGACATTCCTGTCAAATGTTTTTTTTTGCAATGTCCTTATTTGTGTATTTTTTTTTGGTGTTTCTTTTTTGGCAGTGAACTGTACAAAGGTGTAAAATGTCTAGTCATTAAGATATATTTTGGTATGTAAACAAATCAAGAAAATCTTTAAATATTTCTCAAAATAATATTTTTTCAGTTTGGTATTTATTAACCCTATATTATGTAATTCTAAAAAAAACTCCTAAATATAGCTGATATTACTAACTATTCTGTATAGAAGATTTGACTTTAAAATATAATTTCTAATTTTGGTTATTATCAATGTACTTTCTCATTTCGGAAGCGTTTCAATATTTTCTATTTAATGTTCAAAGAAATATAGAGTTTCAGGCCTTTGTCGTTTCTCAGTGTTGTAAAGTTACAATAATTAATATTATTTCTTTGAAAATGATTTTCATTTGATATTGAAAACGGAGATGAGGCAAATACTATAGATCTGCATATTCTACTTGAATTGGACCAATCATTTCAAGACTTATAAACTCGGATATTTTATATATAGCTAAGTAAATTGAATAAATTCAATATTTCAACTCAGGAATTTTGAATATTTAGTCTTATAAATGGATCCAAAGAATTTATAATGCGATTTTTTTTAATTACCTAGTATTTATTCGTTAAATTATGACGAACAGCTGTTATTTTATTAAACTGTTCTTTTTATTTATTTATTCCAAAACAGTAAATATGTTCAAGCAAACAAAAAGAGCGACATTATTGAATATATTGCCTCAATAGACTAAGGTCTATTCTGGCGCGATACTAAAAAAATGTAACTTTTACCTGTAGTAATTTCTATATTAAATTTAACCTTTAACGGTCTCTTATATGTTTAGATATTTTTATTTATTTATAGCTATAATAAACACATCGGCATGACAGCCAGATAGTTTTTCGCTGGTAGATGTCAACAATATTTTGTACACTTCAAGATTTTATATAGGTATGCACAAACTACATTAAAACAACAATATTATTTGATGCGAAATGCACCGAGCACAGTGCATACATTTTTTTTGTGTACTACAATATTACCTACAATAAAAATTTAATTTTCCCATTAACCTCGTATATGTATGTCAATGAACAATTTATTCTTTATCAATAACTGTACATAATTATAATGTGTGTCGCAATATAAACCTGAGTTTAGTGTTAACCTGTCTTCATTACTGAGTAACATCAATTATAATAGATAGTTTTATAAGTTGTAAGAGTATATATGTACCTAGGTACTATTTACATAAAAGTTTTTTTTCGCATTTACGAACTTCAACAAATGTGTTATTATAATATGTAAGATTTTATAAATCAATTGAAACAAGTACGGTTTGAATTTTTTATTTCTTATCTTTTAACAATTAAAGTAGATTCACAGATATTTGGAAATGAATCGTAGATTCGAAGTAATCGCATTCAAACAATTTATCGCGCATAAACTCCATCAGTTGCCGGTCTCAACGGTACGGAATAGACAATGATTGTTTATTAGCATTTTAGATGGACAGGTTGTGGATCTGGTGGAAACAGATGGCATATCTATATAGGAAGTGGGTAATTGCTGGAGCTGATCAGAATCCCCAGAGGTAGTAGGGAAGCTATCAACGCTGGTGAATTGACGATGAAGTATTAGTAGTAATGCCCAACGTCCATTCATGTGGATTATCAAACGATGACGACGCATCTGAACACAGGAGAATAATTTAGAAACGACGACAACTTTAAGCTTCCTCTCTGTCGTCATTGTTAGTTGGTGCATCAGGTGTAAATTGAGGTCGTAATGTAATCAGAGTTGTAGATACAGAGAATGTTGAGAATATTGGCTCTAAAACACGAGCATATTTATTTAGTTCTTGTGACTATTTAATCTTATCATTGGAACGAATAAACTATTTGATATTCGATTATTGAAATGGCTTAAAATAAAGATTTTTTAAATTCTAAATGTTGTACCTTTGTCTTTATTTCTATTAAATCTAATTTTCTATCAATGTAAAATCACTATTTATTTATACAATGAACGACTTCAAAAGCCTTTGGCATGAAAAAAAATAGATTTAAATTACAATATAAACAGAGAAAAATCATATTACAAAAAAAAACACTCATATTTATAAATTCATCATACTGTGCAGGAACAGCATTCATAAAAAGACATTAAATTTTCAATATGAAACGGAACAGAATGATTTGGGTTTTTTTCAGTTTATTTGTGGTATTTCTATGAATTTCAAATAAGTACTTAAGTATCATTTTTAGTTAAAAGAAATCTACCATTTCTAAATTATAAATGTTTCTATTATTGTAATTTATCTTCATGACATTTTCTATATACAGAAAGCTATCGAAAATCTATGAAATAATCTTGGGTCACTCACAAAAAGATGGATAGTTTAATGAATAACAGATTACTCGTACATTTTTAGATTACCCTCACCGCTGAAAATGTTTTACAAATGAGAATTTATTATCTTGATAACGAAACCTTATTTATTTACCATCAGTAAAATATTGGACATTTTATATCCTTTTTATTATACTTATCTTAACATTTTCACGATGTTCCGGGTTTATTGTACAAATAGGCATATACATAATTTATATTTGCGTAAATATAATTTTAATCAAAAAAATCTCTACCATAAAATATTAAATTCAGCTTTTTCTTTCAAATGCTGTTTACATACTGTTGAATAGATGATATGACTACGTGTATAAAAAATGGATATTATGTTTGTTTATTTCCGAAAATATCGTAGCCATGTTTTTATTTTCTGTTTATTTTGCGATTAATTACATGTTTATTATTATTGTTTAGGAGATTTTCTATTTACATTTGACTCTGGTCTGGTATCTGAAATTACTGTTTATTTTTATGTGAAAATAATACAACATAATTTATTTCTATTTTCTTTGTTTTGCATTTTTTTCATAGGCAATTTTGTTTAGTGTATGATTAAAATATTGGAAATTAGATTACTAAAAAAATATAGTATTATTTAATAGACACTGTGTAAAATAATTGTAAAAATAGGAATTTTAGTGGTTCAGTACATAGTTACTAATTCTAAATATTAAAAATTTCGTGATTACAACATTGTAACTGCCAGTAAAATCAAGCAAAAAAATAAAATAGATATTCTAAAAAATTATTCAAATTCAATGTCAAATATAAGGCAATTAAGATCTACATTTGAGATTCTCATCCTGGATTCATTCTTTTTTTAGTACGAAAAGGACAACCTGCATATTTATAACATGCAGTTAGTTTGTATGCAAACCTACTTAGGGTATACGCTGTAATGGTATATAATATTTTTATTTATTTATTTTATTTTATTTTTCAAAAACACACGGCACAAGCCTTTTACATGTTTGGATACAATAACACTAATATAAACAACAACAGTGATATAAAAAAAAGATAAAACAATAAATTTATAGCACCAACAGATCAACGGTAAACAGAGAAACTTTAAGAAATAAAATTATGTAAGTATTTGGTGAGAATAAAATTCAAATATAAATTTTATATTAGTAATATTGCAGAGTTATAGATATATTTTTATCATAATAACAAGTTTTTATTAATAGTGGAACTTAAAAATTTGATCCACTTGAAGTTACGCAACCTTTGATTCAAACTTTTTTTTTCTTAAAAAGATATATCTGGGTTTTGTTATAAACCCTAATACAACCTTATACACCTTTCACACTAAGCTAAAAGCTTTAATATGGTAATATCTAATTCTCACGTTTTTCTTTATCTTGAGCGATGTCTTCATTACTATGTTAGATCTTTTCCATATTGGACTTTTTCTTGGGCTAAGCTGGCGATGGAACATCTTTTCGATCCATTGCTGTTCTTTCATTCCACAGTCTATTTTGCGGGCTATTGATAAGATGTGTACATCTTGATTATCAACAAGCTATGTTTTAGCACATTGATTGTTCATAATACTTCGATTTCTCTTTTCACCACAGCTTTATTCGTCAGTTTCTCTTAGTCATATTAAATCAATTGATTTTCTTTATCTAAATTAGAGTATTTGTAAGCAATCCCTCTTTTATATTGAGAATATAATGACAGAAGAGTACCTACTATGTACCACACACACGAAGAAAATTGAACGGTAATCTGTAGAAACACGATTATTGCCTTTTCATTTTTTGGATGTAACTGCCGGTTCCACAAAGAAAAAAAATCTTTTTATTTAAAGTCTAAAATATCAAAATTTTCTATGTTTCTCCGAGCTTCGTACAACTACAAGTGTTTTTCCTCGTAAACATTGAAAGACTTTTTCACTTTTATGGAATCGGCTGTTAGAGATTCAGATGAGTTTCACATGGTGCCATTAATATAACATTTTATTTTTAGCATTTTATTTTTATATTTCAATAACAAATTTTTACGTCGTAATTATTTTCAAAACGTCATTTGTTTACGTTTATCTCAAAAAATAAAATTATGTAAGTATTTGGTGAGAATAAAATTCAAATATAAATTTTATATTAGTAATATTGCAGAGTTTTATTTATATTTTTGCCATTATAACAAGTTCTTATAATAGTGGAGCTTAAAAATTTGATCCACTTGAAGTTACGCAACCTTTGATTCAAACTTTTTTTTTTTTTAAAGATATACCTATCTGGGTTTTGTTATTAATATAACATTTTATTTTTATATTTCAATAACAAATTTTTACGTCGTAATTATTTTCAAAACGTCATTTGTTTACGTTTATCTCAAAATATATTTTATTTTTTTATGAAAATGTACGTGTGTTTCATAAGCTTATTTCTTGTACCTACCTATTTGAAGCTTACCTATAACCGATTTTCGGTCTCTTAAAATGGTGCTTAGTAAATTTAAATTTTGATAGTCACTTGTATTTTTTATTCGTTAATTTTAAAGAAGTTATTCAATATATAGTAAAACTGTTTCACAAATAATATTTTTATTTTGCTATTTTCATTTTCTTGCAAAATTTATTAAATGTGTCAATAATATTTTTCCCTTGCAGCCTTCAATTATGTCGGTCTGTGTGTGAATTGTATTTCCTACAGGTTTGGTATTATTATTATTATTAATACTTTTAATACCATTGTAAGTAAGCAATTATATCGGTCCAGTGCCCTGTGTAGGCAGGATATATCTTTATATGTATGTGTAATAATATGTATTATGTATTTACCTCAACAGCCTACCGATAACACATGTAGGGTCATAATAGTGTGTCTTGTGAAAGATGAAATCCTTCATTAATTTTCGTATGAATAAAATAAATATATAAATCATAGGTTTCGTATTTAACATTGATTTAAAAATAATAAAAATAAAACAATAAATAAAGGTCCTGACAGTTACACTTCATGTGTGTATATGTGTGTATCGTCGCGTTAGTAGGTACACATAACACAAGATTCATATCTGGGTTTGGGACTAGCTCGATCTGTGTAAATTGTCTATGTATGTTATGTTATGTTTTTTTTAATTGATAATTTTTACTAAGTTCCATATATTATCAAAGTATTCCCAATTCTAGTCTTAGACTGAATGTAAAATATATTAATTATTATTTGACAAAACTTCATATTTGATAAAGACATCATTCTAACACTAATGAATTCTCAAAAAATAGTTCAATACTAAGCGATTACAACAAAAAATTAAGTGATATATATAACTTCATCAAAATCGCTAATAATTGACTAGAACTGCTTCGAAATACTGCATAATTAATCTCAAAAGTAATTATTGTATTTTTAATCTCAAAAGGTCCGATCATATGTCCCAGTATCGGCATACTCTGAAATGGCTAACAGTGTGCGTGAACTTCATATTTTATCTCTTGTTCATAAAACACTCTATTCAACGTCTTTTCCTTACTATTTGAAAGAAAAATTCGAGTATCTAGCGAACCATGGTTAGACCACTGCGATCCAACAACGAGCGTCTTCTGGCAATTCCTACACATAACACCAATTTCTTTTCTCAATCATCCTCAGTATGTGGTGCTCGTTGCTGGAATAATCTCCCTTCTTCTCATAGAATATCTCAATCTTTTAATGGGTTTAAATACGCCGTCAAGAAGAATTTATTATCTTCTAACTCAGCATCCGTCCCCTAACCCCTTCCCGATCCCTTTGGAGTGTTAGGTGTGTGGATGGTAGTTTTTTACATTTTTTTTTAACTAATTTGTGTGGCTATTTTTTTTAATGTTTGTGTTTTTGTTATTATTATTTTTATTTCTGTTTAGTGTTAATGTGACGTGGTTAGATGGAAGAAATCACTATATAGTGATAATCTCGCCACTGCACATCATCACATTTTTTCTTGTGTATATTGCTTTATTTTATTTGTTATATAAATGATGATGTGCAAGAAGAATAAAATAAATAAATAATTATTTTTCAAAACAATAATATGATAAATTTATGTAATGTTGCTTCGCCGGTCATTACGTTATCAAAAAAAATCTATTCATGAATACTTTTACAAGACTTTGTATATCCACTAATCATAAGATGATTCTGTGCTTTTTGTTTCATCCCCTATGAGATAAGGGAAGGTTTTCATTTTTCCTCTCATAGAAAACACCACCGCTGGCTGTCCAGCGCACATACCTACCTAGAAATAATATAATAATAAATCCATAAACCTACAGCGTACGTCATTTATTCTTTCTTTTCACTTTTCCCTTCCCTCTACTACCCCCTTCCCTCTTTCATCATCCCCTACAAATCAACACACTGCCTTTCAGTAAAATATTATTATTAATATTAATAAAATTGTTTCGTTATAATATATTTCTGATATTAATTTATTATTTTTCGTAGTCACAGTGTACTCGTTTTTATCTGCTCTGACAATACTGCTAAACGAGAATCGTATTTAAGCGATTTAGTGTAAAACTTTGACTCAACTTGAGTGTATTTTTTTTACATCATTCCAAAATTTCGAAGCACAGAATGAGTTCTTCGGTATCCTGGAGGTAGAGTCTCGGCCTCGTGCACATGAGGTCCGTGATCCGATCCCAGGTGCCGGCAATCTCCCCTTTCACGACACAAGCTTTAAGCTTACTGTGAAAGGTGTATAAGGTTGTATTTGGGTTTATAACAAAAACCCAGATATATCTTTTTTTTTTTTTTTAAATAAGATGCTTCCTGAAAAAATGTCCGATATGCCGAAAAGTGTGCTCTTTTTGCCCAACTTCAAATATATATTCTTCGGAATCCCCAGTCGAGAATATAACTCCGACTCTTTTTTGGAAGCTTTCGAATGTCCTATAAAATGCAGAAAGTCGTTTAACATCACGTTTAAAGACAAAAAACATCTTCAGTACAACGATTAAGTATGCCACCCATCGTGAATGTCTCAGCAAATATTGACACGTATAGGAGGACTTGCACGTTTATTAAAAGCAGTCGGTCCGCTGACTATCCCACTTTTGGGAGAGGAATAATTTGATGAAACTAAAAATATTTAATAAAATATTTTAATATTATGTGTACCATAATTAATGCCGATAAAATCAATGATATAATTAATTGAACCTTACTGTACCGTCATACTGTACATCATATTCCCGTGGGTCTCGTATATTATTACTAGATATGTACCGATACTTTTTTTTTGCTGAATATTCATTTTATCTGCTGCAATATCCATAATAAATTATTGTTATAGTATCGGTATACAATTTATATCGGTTGCTAGTAACATATTACGAGTATTACTCGTATTACATAAAATTATACCTCACCAACCAATCAAGTAACTTTTTGTTTTATTTTGTTAATTTTTTTAATAATTATAATTCTCATGCAGAATGTTCCGTGATGCGTGATTATATCAAAGGGTTCGCCTTTGAAAAATATGTGCTTTTTATTTGTTTATTATTTTGTGCAATGATATATTGCTGCAGTGTAATTTTGATGTTGCTCTGAAAAAATTATTTCGTTTCAACATTTTTATTTATTTGTTTTATTATATTTCACCCATTTCATAATTATTTACTACGTATTAGATTCTTGTGGCTTTCATTAAGTGCTTCTGGACTCTCATTTCTTTTACATATAAACTTCAAACGATGTATATGAATTCATATATTTTGAGATTAGAACTAATTTACGTTGTTAATATATCATTTTGTTTGATTTTTGACTATTATATACGATATTTTCCACTATTTTCAGGAGCTTTATTAATTTTAAGACTCTTAAAAATCTTGCATTTTAACTAAACTTGTAACAGATTGTGTGATGATATGTGCTTATCCTATAGAAATAAATAGAAATATATCTCCATTCCATAATATTTTTTATTTTTCTTACACCCTATGACATTGTTGCAGAGTGACTCGATGCAAAGTCAAAAATATTTTATTTTACCCTGTGAAATAGCTGCAGAGTGACTCGTTACTTAGTAAAAAATATTTTTTTTTATTTATTTTTTACCGTACATTGCTTACAGTGATATACGAAAGGAATGTGGAATGAAAGTTGGTGTAATAACAAGGATGAATGTAAATAAGTTAAGATGGTTTGGGCACGTGGAAAGAATGAATGAGGACAGAATGACTAAGAAGATATATTTGGCTGAGAGGAATGGTGCTCGGAGACGCGGACGTCCGAGGATTAAATGGCATGATCATTTAAATCAAATCCTACAGCACGGTCACGTGTTGAGCACATTGAACAGGAGAGCATGCATGAGGAATTGTAAACAGTGACGGAAGCGAAAGATGTATGCAAGGATAGAAGGAAGTTGTGCTCGATCCTTTCTGCCTACCCCGCGAGGGAAGCGGCGTGATGGTATGTATGTTATGTATGTATGTATGTACACAGGGTTATAATATCGCAAAGGCGGGATTTCTTTCAACTAACCAATTATAATATGTAACTATCAAAAAATATATTTAAGCTTTGCAATGTTACTAAACCAACGAACGCAAACGTGAATTTTGTGACTGATGAAAATATAGTATAATAAGTGACATCTTGCAAAATCAGGAACGTGACGCACAGGGGAAATTTGTTGTAAGCAAACACCTATTAAAATTTGTTTCCGAAATAGTTTTTAATCAAGTCTTCTGTTTGAATTGTGTACGAATCCTAAATAATAGAATTATTATTTTTGTTGTTATCCTTTTCTTCAGTGTTTACATCTCGAAGGATAAAATAAAGAGTTGGAAGGAAACGTTTTACAAGTATTTTATCCTTCTCTGTATAGTCTTGTATTCCTCCTTTGGCTATTGTTTGATGATGTTTAATTTCAACACCCACTTCTAGAAATGCCAGAAAGATATTTCCACTGATCTTTTTGTTTAGACACGTGTAAGAGGTGCTTCCTTTTGTAATTATTTACATATTATCTTTTGTAAACGTTCAATCGACTTATAAAGGGTTTTTCAACAAGGACTTTGTTTTTTAAAACAAAATAAAACAAAAAAATTTGATGAAGATGATTAAAATTTTTATTGAATTACAAAGAGAAAAGTTTGGCAATTATGCATGAAAAATGATATCTGACAAATGTCCACCACGAGCACGCTGACAGATGTCGATTCTTTCATCAAAGTTTTTAATCACTTTTTGGCAAAATGGCGGGACTATTTCGCTAATCACATCACGGATTTTGAGTTTTAAGGCTGCAATCGATTCGATTGGCTCCGTATAGACTCTGTCTTTAACATAGCCCCACAAAAAATAATCCAGTGGCGTTAAATCACACGATCTGGCTGGCCACTTAACAGCTGAGTTTCGTGAAATCATGCGATCGGGAAATTTGGTTTGCAATAAATTGATCGTTTCATTGGCTGTGTGACATGTGGCACCGTCCTGTTGAAACCACATGTCAGTGATATCCACGTCATCAATAATAGGCCAAAATTGAGTTGTCAACATCTTGCGATAGCGTGATCCATTGACCGTTTCCGCATTTCCAGTCTCATCTTCGAAAAAAAACGGCCCAATCACGCCTCCAGACCACATAGCGCACCATACAGTGACACGCTGAGCATGCAACGGCTTCTCAATAATTGCTCTAGGATTTTCAGAAGCCCAAATGCGGCAATTTTGCTTGTTGACGTACCCTGACAAGTGAAAATGGGCTTCGTCTGAAAAAATGATTTTTTCAGAAAAACCAGCGGGTTGTTCCTGAATGAATTGAGCGAATCTACGGCGATTTGAATGGTCGTTCGGCTTCAATTCCTGCACCAGTTGAACCTTGTAAGGCTTCAAAGCCAAATCCTTACGCAAAATTCGCCATGTGGTGGTTTTGGATAACCCCAATTGTCGAGAACGTCGAGGAATTGACAAATTTGGATCTGCTTCAACACTGTGGCTCACGGCTGCGATGTTTTCAGTTGAACGACCCGGTCGTACACGCGTTGGTGTTAACACATTTTGTATCGAGCCTGTCGACTCAAATTTAGCGACCAAATTCTTAATAGCGGTCTCAGAAGGACGATTATGTTGTCCGAAAATATCACGAATTTGACGAAATGTCACTTTAGCAGAACCACCATTTTCATAATGGATTTTAATTATTTTAATGCGATTTTCAAGCGAAATTGAATTCATTGCAACAATTGCCAATGCATCCACTACGAATACGTCAAAAAATTAAATGTCAAAACTATCATGTTGCTGGTGTTGCCACAATTAAAAAACAAAGTTCTTGTTGAACAACCCGTTTATTATTAAAACATGCGCATGAAATTTTGATTTCGATAAATTAAGAAATTACGTTGTATTTTATGTAGCTATGAACTATTCTATGATGTTATAATTTACAAAAAAGAGTGGAGACCTATTCCCACCTTTAAATATAAATATTTTAGTAATTTTGAAATAGTCATCTGGTTCATTATGCTAAAAATATCTCGAAAATCTTTGTCAATTTTCTTGAACGTCATAACATTTTCAAATTGGATTGGTGCCTTTTGGCAGAGCTCTTAGTTTGCTGTATGATAAAATATCTTTATAGGGTTCTACGTAATTGACGAAGCTAATCGATTTAAATGTTTTTTCTTCTTGTGTAATGTAAAGTGATTTCTTGAGTAAAATTTAATAAGGCTGCCGTAATCGTCTACTCCCTCTGGCCATTACAATATCTTCTACAGTGCGATGTTATCAGACTTGGGTATTTCGTAATATTTGAATCTTGAAATTTCTGAGCTTAAATTAAAAAAAAATCTTATTAAGATATGAACAGAACTAACGAATGACTTAGTTGAAGTCTGTTATAATTGTTGGGTTTTAGTATTTGAGTTAAGATTATTTTAAGACCATCATAATTGTGTACAGGTAGATATACTGCAATCTGAGACAAATAAAACATATTCGGTACTATTTTAGTTATAGCACATGTGAAAAATAACTAATTGGCATTGTATATTATTCATTAAAATGAGACATTATGTACCTATATCCATATATTTGTTTGAAAGCTTCTCAAGGTAATTGAAGTTTTCTGGAAATTCTTACCATCTAAATCATATGCACTTGTGATGCAAGTGTTGACAGACTTAATTAGCGTTAACTTGAATCGAAATTTTGCAGTTCAACAATCAAGTTGCTGACCACCTAGGCAACTTTATGACTTGAATAAACTTAATTTATACACGAATAACTTATTTGGATTACTTACTGAATAATATAATAATTGTTTCATTAATTGTATCGGCATTTACTTTGTAACACTTCATTTTAAATTATCAAATAAAATAAAATAAATATTTATTATTTTTGTTTCGTGTTACTGTTGATATTATTTTTGTTTCGTGTTACTGTTGAGTAAGACTAACGCACGACCGGTTTCGCGGACTCCGAGTTCGCATCATCAGGTGCTGATCTATACTGAATTAACAAAACAAATACAAAAGTTCGTTAGGGTTTACAGTGAGGGTGTAGGGGTAGGCGGGGTCGTGTTGGTTTCAGGCGTGGAGTTCTTGGAATATGAGATGGGGAATAGTTGTAGTAAGGGAGATGAATTCGGAAGATTATTATTATTAATAGCTGTTTTAGTCGAGTTATTATTTTTATTAATTTCTATTGCTTCCAGTGCTGTCAAAGTTGGTCGGTATGTGTGTGTATGTAATAATTTTAAACTATGGTTGCTAAAAGAGTGGTCAGTTTCTATTATATGGTTTGCAAATTCAGAGAAGTTGTTGTTGGTAATACATCGTCGGTGCTCGTCAATTCTAGTTTTTAAGTTCCTAAACGTCTGTCCTATATATACTTTATTACAATCCCCACATTTAATTTCGTACACCCCGCTTTTCTCAACAGTAACACGAAACAAAAATAATAAATATTTATTTTATTTTATTTGATAATTTAATATAATAATTGTCTTTAAATTCCTCTTCTTAACAACATTTAATTTACGTTTACTTCACAAAACTATTATTCTTCCCCCATAACGATATCTGATTCTGAATCGTTACACGATCTTACAAATCCATTAAGACGCCTCTTCTCCCTCCTCATTCTGGCGTCGGCCTTTTCATTGAAGATTACACCATTATGATCCTTCTTTGTGAAAACAAAAGATTGTCAGTATCTGATCCCATCTGATCTCACTAGCCAGGCAGGTATTCATTGAGTCTTTTCACCTATTAAACAAGAAGGGGATATTCTAGAAAAAATAAGGTCACGCGAATTACACATTATGATATTAATAAAAAAATCTTTGTTTTTTTTTATCTTTAATTATGTCGTGCATTAACACAATACTTACCTCTGTTTGAAATTATTTCTAAGTAGATCTTTTATTTGCTCAAAATTTCAGAGAATTGTTATAAATACTATCGATTCATTGCAATATATAGGTATGTATCACATCCGTGTTGATTGGAAGATATCGCAATCTAGCGATAAACTCGCCCTTCGTGCATTGAATTCTACAAGTGATAATTTTATGACACTTTGTAATGATTGATGTTGTAAAGAATGTACAATGAGACGGTGTTAAATTAACGGTGTTTTAATATTCAGATGGTTATTTACATTATATACCGTGGACAGTATTTATTGGAGCACCCGGCATGGAGTTGGTTTCCCATTCTTCTCCAACAGTTTTCGAGGTCCTGTTAAAAACAGGTGCTAAATACATTTTTCATCTTAAATTCATCAATGAGGTTTGCCACCCGTCCTGAATCTCTAAATATTTTGATGACACGGAGAGGACAGTTTACATGCGGCTGGTCTGCTGGCTATATACTTTTGACTCGAAAAAGAAATGTTTTGTCTATTTAAATTTTATTGCTTTTTCCTGCTGGACAAAAGCTGTTGTGGTCCACGTAGGATGCTTTTTTTTAAATAAGAAAACTAATCATCATCATCATCCAGCAGAAACCAGCCTCCTCCATTCAGAGCGTCTCTGTGCCAATTGCGTCACCTCTTTGCGCCACATTCCCTGTGCTCTGATGAAAACTAATATAAGACCTTTATTTTTTTAAACTAAATATTAATTGGTACTTAAGCGGTATACATTTAAAATAATTATTATTAAGGCTGGTCTGCTGGCTATATACTTTTGACTCGAAAAAGAAATGTTTTGTCTATTTAAATTTTATTGCTTTTTCCTGCTGGACAAAAGCTGTTGTGGTCCACGTAGGATGCTTTTTTTTAAATAAGAAAACTAATCATCATCATCATCCAGCAGAAACCAGCCTCCTCCATTCAGAGCGTCTCTGTGCCAATTGCGTCACCTCTTTGCGCCACATTCCCTGTGCTCTGATGAAAACTAATATAAGACCTTTATTTTTTTAAACTAAATATTAATTGGTACTTAAGCGGTATACATTTAAAATAATATCCATGTAATAATAATAATATGAATGGTATTTAACCTAAGTTATCTAGCATTTAACCATTTTCTTTCATTAGTTCTACGCCACGTACGTAGTAGCTTAATAAAAGTTTCACAAAGTTGTACGTCTTCTCGAATACTCTTACAATAATTCAAACGTATTTTAGAGATGTATGAAAATGTAACGAATAATATTGTAACTGGAAGTTTTTTGAAAATAACAGTGCTTTTTATTAATAAAGGTGATACTTATAGTTGATTCGCTGATACCATGCATTGCATGAGAAGACATTTTTTTTTTACTGAAACAATATCTCATTTGATTTTGTTGCTCCAAATATATATACAGGTACGTACCTGACGAGTCACGTGACTATAACTGGATTTATCGTAGAGTAATGTGTAACCTTGTTGGCTTATGGCCGGTTTCAATAATCTATCTATCCGCTACTGTCGATTGAAATCTATTGTGTTCTATATTTTAAATCATAGATTTCAATCGACTAGATAGACAAATCGGATAGATAGGTTATTGAAACGGGCCATTAGTGTAATATAGTTATCAAACTGTGAAATTATGTATACAAGTTGAGTGAGATAATTCATTGTTTATATCCTTTTGATTTGTTAGTTATTTCTGTTCATATGTTAAATAATCCAATAAATAAATAAATAAATTTAACGGTATGAAGTAGACATCTCGATTGGATAGACCAAGCTTTTACAAAAGTTCTTGTATGAATCCAAACGTGTAGCTATCAGGGAAGTGGCGTCATTCCTTTCTTTCACTAGTAAATGGTGTGGCAACCAGCGATACTTGCCATCCTTAATTGTATTATTTTTTATTCTTTAATATGTTGTAAAAATGCTATGTTTTAGAAAATTAACTGGAAAAGCATACATGGAATAAATGCCATCTATGGAAATTATGGAGAAGTATTTGGATAAACGGCTATACCAGAGAAATACAATTAACTACCAGGAATATTGATAAAGTGTTTTGGGATATATTTCAATAGGGATTTCTAGCCATCCGAGTAGATAATTTTTGAAGTTTAGTAGAATTTCAGTTTCGTAGTGATTAACTTTAAATTAATATTTTTTCTTTAAATTTTCATTACTAATAATTGTTACATTATATTGTAAATTAAATTTGTGTTTTATAAAATAAAAGTCTAGTGTAAATTTCAATATGTATTTTAATTAAAATACCACACACAATAAAATTGTAAGTAACAATGAAATAAAATTCTTAAGGTCGTTGGTATTCCTTTATATTAAAGATTATTATCATATTCACTGTATGTGGAGGAAATTATAATCTAAAGGATTCCTTTACCTCTTAAAGGTATAAAAACCACAATGGTATGCTTATTAGGTTAAAACGTAGGTAAAAATATATATAAAAAACTGATATGAAAACATATCGGTGATTTAATTTCAAGACATGGCTAGCATAAAGACCCCAGCTGGTTTTGTAATTTCAAGCCGGCACGCTTCGACCCGTTCTAAACTCTTACTTGAGTTCACTTTAGAGAATATATTTAAGCCAATTTAACCGTAATGTTATCATTATCATAATAAGAGTATCACATGTATCGTCTTTTAATCCCCATGAAACTTTTCTTACGCACTACTTCTTAATTCCTTCTTCCTATCCTTTTTTTATAATACAATCCAATGTGACTTAAGTCTCGAGAGATTGGTCCTTCGAGCCGGATATGTGTTGAGAAATAATATAACACACCCTTAAGAGAATCACGTTCGCAGAGCAAAAATACAGAAGAACATACCTACCTACAACAAATTCACATTTTTTACAACATTATACATACTTAGGTAGTCAAACGGTCGAAAATAGATTTCTTCTGTTTTTTCTGTTCTTTTGTTTTTTTTATTCTACTACCTCCAGAAAAATTATATTTCTTTTTTTACTACGGTAATTTATAGTAGTATTTCATTACCTAACGTGTTTAAGTGATATATTGCCCGAAAAATATTTCTCTTAACCCATTTTTGTCTCTACCCCCCATAACTTTTGCAGGCTCGATAGTTTCTCTTCTTCAAGGTAGGATAAAAGTATTTTAATGACAAAAGTGACTTTTTTAACGTTTTCACCTCTATAAATCTCCTAAAAAACTACAACACATAACTTTAGTATGCAATAAATTATCCAAAAGATCTATGTATCGGTTTGTCGAACTACAGTAGGTACTACCTACTGCTGAAATTTTAAAAAAGAAATGAAATTTAGATTTTTAAAACTTTGTTCATATAAGTATTTATAGCTTTTAAAAAAAACATTCTTATTTATTTATTTATTTATTCTTTTTGCACATCATCATTACATAACAGTGTTAACAAAATAATATAAAATTTTAGAAACTAGGACGATGTGCAGTGGCGAGATTATCACTATAAAGTGATTTCTTCCATCTAACCACGACACATTGACATGAAACTAGTAAAAACAAATTTAATTACAAAAAAAAACATACAAAATAGGTATCAAAACACAACAAAAGAAAAAAAAAACCAAAATTTAAAATAATATATTTGACTGTCTTGTCACTCATTCGTTCCCCATAATATTTTAATTTCAAATTTATGAATAAATAATAATCCTACATTAATTTTGCATGCATATTACGTTTTGTACGTGAATATAAAGTGATTGAGAATGACGTTTCCATTTTATCTCAACTGTGTTCACAGTGCTATTATTTACGTTAAAATATAGTCGTCTTAATAAATTAGTTTTGCTTAGTACCCCGATAACTACATACAAATATATTTAGTTTTTTGTTGTTGTTTATTTACTCTTTATTAAGTTGGAGCCACCAATTTTATGTACTGCACTTCATTTTCAAACTTTGTATTAGAATACATTTACGTCCTGCAGATAGATCCTATTAATCATACAAATTGTCTTCTACGTGCTATAAAAATTACATTATTTAGGGTGGGTCACATACAATAAATCATATTAAAATAATGTAACAGTTTTAACTCTAAACTGTGCGTTGAGTGAAGTATGACTAGATAGCCTTTAAATTTTAAGTTAACCAGATAATCATACAACTGTTTATATAAATACATCTTAATTTGTCTTTGTGGATTAATCATACATCTGAAGATAAATGACAGGTTCTAGAATCAGTGGGCTCACAATATCGATTCAGTTCCAGTTGTTCGTTCATCTTGGTTGTATTACTTCATGATTCTGTTAACAATCCGCTTTGTACGGTTATTACTATCAGCATGATCTGCAGGTTGCAAACTTAATGTGATGTAGTTGAAACCGTAATATTTGATTCATGAACTATTTGATTGATAATAGACGATATTAAAAAGAATTGTACTTCTATCGAATGATAAGATAGTTATTACGAG
Source organism: Athripsodes cinereus (assembly GCA_947579605.1). NCBI lineage: Eukaryota > Metazoa > Arthropoda > Insecta > Trichoptera > Leptoceridae > Athripsodes > Athripsodes cinereus. The sequence continues at coordinate 6,687,692 of OX388320.1, read as the reverse complement.
TACACCTACGATTTTGCGATAGGGTATTGATAACTACAAGAATATCAATTTTATTTACATCGTAAACTTTGAGTAAGTACACGCGCTGAAAAATATTCAATACTGCAGTTGATCATCTGAGAAAAGATAGAAAGTGTAGAACTGTTTCGCGGTGCAAAGGATAGTGGCCGCTTCTTCAAGTCTACATTGAAGGGACTTGACATGATTCTTAAAGAAGAAGATGAAGAATAAATCAGTTTAAAAAGCCTTGTAAAACACTCATTAATTAGAAGCATTTATAATTATAAGTCTGCAATAATTTTCTTCTTATAACTTCTCCTAGTTCATCGAAATATTTCTTGCTTATCTATCTAGTTCCGAAAGTTAAGTTGTGTGAACGAATTATTACTCTGATTAATCAAAATATTGTATTAGGAATTTGTTCTGACCGAAACATAAGTACCTAGTAAGTAAACTTAATACCACATATGTATGTAGTTATAGTGTGATGGTCCTTCTCTTCGATAAAAGGACATGGATTCAGTAGGTAATTCTATTTCTAATTGTATACTACTTGTCGTTTTCTTCTTATTCGTCTTAATATAAACCCTATTACTTTATCTGTTTCCTCGCATTCATCTCAACATACAACTTCTCTCATCCATTCCCCTACCTCTCCCCATTCGTCGTTCAATCGTTGTTGGAGCATTAATTGAACTAAACCAAAACCGTCCCAGCAAACATTTTAGGTAGTTTATTCTAGAGTGAGTACATTATTACCTATTTTCGTATTAAATTACGTAATATTAACAACAATTTATTACTATTGAGACGTTTCGACTACAAACGACAAAATTTAAGTTAAAAGTAGGTCCCTTTTACCTTATTCGTCAACCATCAGGTTACACAACTATGTGGTCGAAATTAGGTTACAAAATAGGTAGGATTTACCAGCTCTAATTCACCGCTAAGTCATTACTACCAATCGGTTGATATTTAGGTTCTTTTGACGTAATTATTACTAAAATATTCAACCTCATAGTCACTCGTGACACCAAATTTCAACCAACAAGTTAAAATAACTTGTATGTCAAAATTAACACCATTAAATAACTTTAAAGTAGGATTTTAGTGTAAAATATAACCAATAAGTTATAGTAACCTTGAAGTGTCACAAATTTGGTAATTATTAAGTATTATTTACGTGACACGGCACGTATCGACATTTTAAGCATCTACATTTATGAAACTGACGTTTCTCGTGTTGGTTGAGTGTAGTGATGGGCAAGTACTTTTATAAATTGTAATAACGGTTGCTTATAATTGTTAATTTATAAATCATACACAAGTTGTGAATATTGTTTATTCATTTGTGTAAATCATAGTTGTAGTGATGGGTAAAAATAAAAAAACGTACAAACACTCCAGTACTTTCTATAGAAAATGTACAGACAAGATGAGAAATGAAAACAGTTATTTGTGCCAAAAGAGAACAGAAGAAACCATACGAAGTCCATTGTCACAAGAGAGTGATTTGTTTATAGTGAGGCAACCAACAATTGCAACAGTTTTTAATGGCAATAACAAAAATCCGGAATCAAATATAGAATGGAATAAGTCTTTTACGATTCCAGATGAACCTGATATATACTTGCAAGTAAATGAAGAAATAATTTCTGAACCAGATGATGTTGATGATGGTGCTGTCAAATCCATCAAACTTCTTGAAAACTTGAAGAAGTGGACAGTAGCTCATAAGCCGACCACGTCGTCTCTAAATGATTTGCTAAAAGTGCTAAATGATTTTGGATTACAATTACCCAAAGATGGGCGGTCTTTGCTTAAAATTTTTGATTTTAATATTAGGCCTATGGGAAAGGAACCTTTTGGTACAATGGCATTGTAAAAAATTTGGAGATTTGTTTATCAAATATTAATTTAGATAAATTTTGCCAAAATGGACTAGAATGGTTGTTTAACGTAGATGGCATGTCCCTGTTTAATAGTACGGCTTCCGAAGTTTGGCCAATATCATTTGCTGTACCTATATGGTATGCCAGAGATCATGCCGATGTTTGGAGCGATTTATTATGGAATTGGAAAACCACCTTTGGAACCCTTCTTACAAGACTTTGTAGCTGAAATGAAAGGAATATTAAAGGATGGCATTTATGTAAATGGAAAAAAGCTACAAGTTAAATTGAAGTGCTTTATATGTGATACTCCTGAAGGGCATTTTTAAAAGGTGGGCAAATGTTCACACCATGTAAAAAAGAAGTGAAAATAAAGAATACGAAACAGTGCTAGACAATAACTTTTTTTGTTTATTAAATAAGGAAATATTATGTACATTTATTATTACTCACATAAATATTAGCACTGAAATTAAATTTGAATTGTCAATATGAAACAGTACAAGAGAATTTAAAATTATTAAATATTAAGAAAAGGACATGTACATACTAAAATAAATATAATATTATGGGTATTTTATTAAAATATTTTTATAGAAATCAATCGGTGGTGTGAATTTAAAAATAAATTAGATGTCACTCTCTTGTTTTTCGTCTACGTCAGTAGTCGTTGCTATCTCTCCCTCTATTAATTCCACCTGAAGTATTGTGTCGGGTATATTGTCGTCATGAGAGCCCAACACCGTCCTATTTTTTTTTATAATATTCTGTAATTTCATTGTCTCTGCCAAAACCCTTTTCTTGGCGTGCTTAAGAAGTACTCCAGAAAAAAGTTGCTCATTTTTCTTATGTGTCCATCTGGAGTCGGCCCTAATCAGCACACTGTAATTTTATCATAAATATTAATAGACTTTTTTTAATATGGATAATATCATAAATATTATAAATTGATATGGATAAATGACTGTTTTCGGTCAACGGTGTTTTATTTTTATTGTTACAACGTGTTCGATAGAAAATTCATCGTAATGGCGAATTAGCTCATTAGGTAGGAGATTATGATTCTATATGTTTATACCAAAGATTATGGTGCTATATGCAACAAACATGTTTTAACAAAAATAAATTAAATCACGATAAAACAAATATTACTTTGTTAATCAATTTACCTGTAGAATAGCCTGAAAATGCTTTCCAGGCTTTGAAATGCGAATTTTTTGTCGCATCCCACAGACCTGGACACTCCCGTCCACGAAATCTGTGTGCACAGATGTCTAGTCATAATAGCCTAAGCCATTTTCTTGCCCACAACCTCCCTTCTTGCCTGACCATCACACCCAACAAAGGTACTGAAATGCTTTTCCTAAAACAAAAAAAGATATGTTGTAATGTAATATTAGTTTTTAAAGATTTCGTGCTTCGTGAATATGCGAAGTTTTTTGTGGTTACATCTCGTGGCAAGATTTGTATGCGGGCTCCCAGAACAGCTGTCGAACGCTCCATCATCAGACAATTTATGTAAACGTTAGTTCCTCTACGTGTGATGACATAGACTCCTTACCTGACAATGGAGCCTTTGATGGTTCTGAAAACATCCAGATAAAAACTTCTACGCAACATAACCTCAAAAAAATTATAATATCTGTAATCATTGCCAACCATTGCTTGAAAATACTCCTTGTTAATTTCCAACTCTCTGTCCATTAGTTTCAGCTGGTTTATGGAATTTATTGGGAGAGAGAATTTACTTATTATATCGGTAGGTTCCGTCAGTATATATGGCGTGTATGAGATGGACGGGCTGTTGTTATTTTGTAATAAATCTAGAATTTTTTCCATCATGGTCATTAAGCTGGTATTCTGCACATTTTGTTCTACACGCATGACAGCTTGTTCCTCACGCATGGCAGTTTGTTCCCCACGCATTGCAGTTTGTTCCCCACGAATGGCAGTAATCTCATCGCGTAGTGATTCAAATCTGGCGTCTGGTTGAGGGCAATCTGTAATTAAAAAAAAGTACTAGAGTTATTACTGTTATTATAAACCATACCATCACGGCATTTTCCACAAGTGGGGTAGCCAGTGGATAAACTGCGTGTAATTTACATACAGTTTGTCTTCTACGTGCCATTTAAAATTGAGATATTCAGGATGGGTGGCAAACCTCGTCGCTGAATTGGATATGAAACACCTGCCTTTTATAGGACACTCAAAATCTTACAGAAAAGAGTGGGAGATCTATTCTTTACCGGGTACTTCCAGGGATATTATTATTAAATATTTATAAATATATATATATATTTTAATTTATATTTATATATAAATTTATAAATAAATAAATAAATATTAAAACTTAGTGTGAAAGGTGTATAAGGTTTATAAGAAAAAACCCAGATACATCTTTTAAAAAAAATAAAAAAATTTTAACTTTCGATATTCTGATTTTTGACAAATTAATATACACTTATATTAAATATGCATTCTCAATTCGACAATGAATCAAGATTTTTTTGTATTATTTGATTTGTTAATTGATAAAAAATGCAGTATTGAACTAGCACGAACCTTGAAGCTGCAGATCCAGAACTTGAGGGATGGCATATATTTTCGGACTTTGCACTGTTATATTCTGGACAGGAGAGGATGCCCGGAATTGGTCAAGATTCGTCAAAGGTTGTAGATCTAAAAAACAAGAATGCACGTCTTTTACCCTATATTTTATTTATACATGCATATAGCTACCACAAATTTCATTTTGTTTATTAACTGACAATATGGAACATGATTGAACTTACCTTTTGCTGTCCTCTTTCAAACTTTCACTAATAAAAAATAAAACGGGAACTCCACGATAAAACTCTCTGCACATCACTACTTGTTGACACACTGATAAATGGCGGCCAACTCTGTAACTTTGTAGTTGCGAATACCACCAAGAGGTGGAAAATTAGTTATATTCCACTTTGTTAACATTTATCCGAGCGCCATTGTTTTCATATTAGATTGTAATGCCAAATTAAATTTGCAGGTTATGTTTATCATTTCTTTGTTTATATAAATGATTAAAATAACAAATATATGGTTCTTATAGATCAACATCACTTTTTCTGATAATATTTTACACATAAAATGTAATTTGGATAACTTCTCAAAACACATAATAATAGTTATTTCACTTTTATTTTGATGTTTTTCAATATTTTGAAGGCCCATTGATATTGTTCGATGTAGAACTATCGTGAATTACGATAATAACTTCCTCGCACTATATTTTAGATGTATAGACGCACGAAATACCGATTATCGCGTGTTAATTTGTTCTCATAAATATATTTGTCGCCATTATTATACTACGAAACTAATTAATTTAATTAAAAATGGACATGTAGAAATGTCATACAATAATTTTATACTATAACATGAAGTTAGCCGCTATATTTTGTTTGCTTAACCATTAAGTAATTCTTACGTAAATTAAGTAATATTTACGTTGAATCGACGTCATATTGTGATATAAGTCAATATTAGGTCGAAATTTGGTAGAGATCAAGTCTATGTTACGTAAATAAGAAGTTATAATTTACGTGCCGTGGCACGTGCTAAAATTCCCCATATAGGTCGAATTTAGGTCGAATTCACGTAAAATCAACCAATTTAGGTTAAGTGACTGTATTTTGATGACCTAATATAGGTGAATATTACCAGTTGTCAACTTAAAATGTTTGCTGGGGTATTGTATCCCGTACAGTATAATAATAATATGAAGGATTCAGGGCATAAAAAGGTACATTTACAAATATCGAACATTGCATGAAAAAAAAACAATTTAAATATTTTACTAAGCGTGATTTTTTTTTTTTTTTTTTTTTTTTTTTTTTTTTTTTTTTTTTTTTTTTTTTATAATGAGGGGAAATCCATCATGGACACCCAGGCGTGAGCTGTCTGGGTAGTGCCGGACTCTTACCGGCTAAAACCCCTCATTCTTCTTTGCAAACCCGGTTCCCACCTTTCGGTCTACCCGGGAGTGCACGTTTGCCTAGAGTCGCTGGTCTCTCTCTTTGAGTGACATCACACTCAAAAAGCGTGATTTATTGAGAAGTCGTAAATCCTTGATTATTTATTTTAAATTTAATAAGGAACACTTTCAGTAATTAAACCAAGTTATTATATAACGGGCGTCCCTCTTTCACAATACACCGTTCCTTTGACAACGTCATCAGAGCGCAGGGAATGTCGTGGGAAGAGGTGATGCGATTGGCACAGAGACGCTCTGAATGGAGGAGGCTGGTTTCTGCTTTGTGCTCCCGAGAGGGGCGTTGAGGGCGATGATGATGATGATTATATAACACGTATCTTACTATTTTATGTACATTTTCTAATGTCCTATAACAAGGTAGATGTTCGTAAATCTTCAGCGATGAAGAATGTCACCCATCCTTATTGTATTATTTTTTATTAGTTCAGAGAGGACATTTTGCATACATATTATATGCAGTTACCCTCCTCTACTCAAGACTTGTCTCTATAAGGGAGATATGTTTCGACAAAAGTTTTAATTAAATAGTCTGTACATATTATTGTATCCGTGTTATTAGTTATGTTTTCAATAAATTATTTTGAATTATAATGGAGTATGTAATAGATTATCTTAAAAGTCAAAGAAAAAGTCGAGAAAGAAAACCTTCGTCAGAAAACAAAAATATGGGATGATCCTCTTTCTGCTACATACGCTTCACATAATAAGTACATATGTACCAGTCAATGTGTTGATCGGCATAAGTTTTGGGTTGAGTTCGAGGGGATTATTATTTGATTTGGATCGTCAAACTTGAGCCATTTTTAATAATGGTTACATTTCTGTTAATGTTCATTGTCCAATCATCCGGCAATCAAACGTTATAGAAAGTGTCTTTTACTTGAAAAGTTCCAATATTATTATCTGTCATTATGAGATGTCATTATTACCGCCAAAACTTCCATAACTTGTGTTCGTTTCTTCTCTATTGTGCTGTCTTAACCTGTAGAAGCCTGAGCTTCATAATTAAAAGAATTTACTTTTTGATTACAACATATCACATACACATACATAGGAATTTCTAATGAAGAAAAAATATTTAAACGAAAGTTGATCCAAAAGGTATAAATACAAATACAAGGACTTCAAGACTCTACTTTGTAAAATCTAACCTCATATTTGACGCACATTATTATGTACTATTTTTATTATTTTTTAAATTGTTTTGATTTATTGTATTCAAGTGTATATGTAAAAGTTGTATTTTATTTTGGTATTGCCCCAGAACAGAATATAGGTATTTCTAAATGTTGTTCTTTTGTTTGTTTGTATTTACTGTTATGGAATAAATAAAAAAAAAGTTACTTGAATTGTATAATGGGATCAATATTTTATATTTCATTTTCAAAAATAAAATCAGTTAAATAAGTAGCATAGAAGCTTTGTATAATATAAAAAGAGAAAAAGAAACTGAATCGAGTGGTATACGAGTATTTAATCGTTTTCGATAAAAAATATCAAATAGGTACGTTGTTTTTCGTCAACACAGTACGGGTACCAAAAGAATATAATCTTGTTAACAATATTTAGGTGTAATAGGATGCTAACAAACAACAAAAATGGTATTCATTGATTAACACAAAGAACAAAAAATATAAGACAGTAAATACTTATATTTGCTTGTTATAATATGTCTATTACGCAAGCTCCCTGTATGTGGGCTTCAGGGCTTTAGAGGTTAAATCAACTGCTGTTCTCGTAACATTATATCGACATCTTGAAAGCTTTTTTGATCGAAGTCGTTATAAAAGTAATAACTTTATTCTTAATTGCATGTCTTATTCATAATTTGTAACGATTACCCTTTTGTAGGCGTATTGCTTCAGCTAATTATTGATTAAATTAAAGTATGTTCGTAAAATTTTAAGATATTTTTAATAGCTTTGCTAAGTGTCTGAAATAAAAGGGTTATTTTCACGTTAGGATCATGTTATATATCTACCATTTTAAAGTTATACTTTCGATGTTCACTTTGCGCTGGATAATTATTTTAATTTTTTAATATGATTCGGTATTTTTAAATGTTTTTTCTTTGACGGTATTATTTTATTTCTATTTTTTACAGCGAATTTGGAACACGTTTAATTATTTTAAATAAAAATAGGAATTCACATCAATGAAATCACTACACGAAGTGCGAATTTCTTCTAATCAACCCGGTGTCTAATATTTTCTTGTTTTAATTTTTTCCCTAAAGTCCCCAGTAAAGAGTAAATAATATCCCATTTTTTCTGTTAGTTTCGAGTGTCCTATAAATGGCAGATATTCGTAAAACTTCACATTTAAGAAATTTAACATCTTCAGTTCAGTAAAAAGGTACGCCACCCATCCTGAATGTCTTAACTTCCGTTGGGAAAGGGAGAATAATTTGCATGTTTTTGCGTATAGTTGGTTCGCTGGCTACCCCACTAGTCGGAAATGCTATGATGGTATGCTATGATGGTATGAATGAATGAATATACCTGTCAATTACGAAATCAATATCACCTTTGAATGTTAATATTTTTGTACCGCAGCCTCCAGTAATTAAATATGTCTACTTTGTTTTGTAGGTAAACCGACATTACTTTTTAACCAATCGAGATGTCTGATTGGTTATGCCATGTGCACCCAAATCCGGTTAAACAATAAAAAAATAGTAAATATTCTAAACATTTATTACTATTTAAAATGGATAATATCCCTTGCCTCTGGATTACAAGATGTACGTAAGTTTTTTTTACGAAAAGAGTAGCTATGACCCTTTTGTTATTAACGTATAGTGGGTCCACTGGCTACTCCATTTATGGAAAGTTGTTGTGATGGTATTAAAATATTTATATTTATAATTTTATATATTATTCACAAATCTCATCAGACAGCACATGCGTAGCACTGGTAATATGAAACTTCCAACTACAAATACGGTTCATACCAAAATATTTTTAGGAATCTTATATTCAAAGGATTTTTATTGTTCTCGAATTTTTACTCAGTGATAAAGGTACCCCTTTAAAAAATTATTAAGTACTTGAAATTATAAAGTAATTATTTGGTCACAATAATATTATAATTCAATCATTTATGTATGTGGTTTTAGTAATTATTTTCACTCAAAATAATGTTACAGTTTCGAAGTAAGAAAGGCTTCTTATTGGGGAGTCGGTAACAATGCAATATGAGGAAACCATAATCCAATGACGGAACTATTTTTTTACATGATTATTTCAAATAGGTACCTTTGTTTCAATATTTATGTGCTGAATATATCTCTGACTTTATAAATAAAGCAGGAGATCAATTATTCAAATTCTGCTATTTCCTACTCCTCTTTAACGACAAAATATTGTATTTCATTAGCAATTAAATTGCGTTTTGTTTTTTTAAGATAATATTCTTATTTTCGACATGTTCAGCATCGGTTCTTATATCGAAAGCCTGTCTCAAGGACAAAGAGCAGAAAGAACTCTCTTCCATTCAAACCGATTCTTCATCACATGACATCCCTAACGAATTGTCATAGATGTACAATAGATAAGTCATTCAGGCTGTTGAAAGCCTTTTGCAGATTCTTAAAAGATAACCCAAAAGATAACCCTTTTGCAGACTCTCAAAAGATAACCCAAAAAGGGGCAATGTCTCTCATCGTCTTCTTTAGACAATTTCAGTCCAACTTTGGACGTAGGCCTCTTCTATGATATTCCATTAATTTTGTTTTAAGCTTGCTACATGCACTTCCAGTGTTCTTCTTTATACCATCTGGCCATCTTGTTGGAGGCCTTTTTGAGTGGTCGGTGGGTCCTTCAAGGGTTGCCAAAAGAATTGTACGCCACTGAAATGAAGGTGTTGGACCTGAAACCACTAAACCTTTCCCACTACCAAAAGTTTCCCCTTCCTTGCTTTAATAATAATAATAATAATAACAAGAGGGAAACGAAGACGTTCTACCAAAATTTATCCAAACTTTACATCTTCATCAATCAACCATCGGCTGTTTTTAAATTTTAATAATCACACCGTATGAGTTTTGTCAATATCTTAATGAGATATTATCGGAAAATATAACAAGTTTTACATTGTTTTTGTATATATAATTTCATGTTGAAATTATGAGTGATGAAAGAACAAAGTACGTTGTAAAAAAAATTAACGCAGATTATACCTACATATCTACGTAGTTGACTATTTAAAACATATGTAATGTATGTAATGAATTTACTTAAAAAAATGTGGATGGAGGTAAAAAATTCATCGTTGAAAAATGTATAATCATATGTCTCCGATTCTTAGTTTCAGGATACATGGTATTTCATTATCAGATTATTTTTTAATTAATTTTGAAAATATATTTTTTCTTTAGAATTCTATTGCAGTTATTTTATCAAACTTTAGAATAAAAATTGGACTAAGTTAGCTGTTAACCTCTCCAGTTATTGAAAGATTAACTGCCGGCACCGTTAAAAATATCTTTAAATTTCCACGGGAAAAAAATCTTAGAACTAATAGAATCTCAACATATTTTTTTTTTCGCGAAAATCAAAAGGGGCTTTTTAATTTTTTTAATGTTTTTTTTTCTGTTTTACTAATTTGCACGTTGACACTTCGAAAGAGGTTGTTCAGTAATTTTTTTTAACTGCCGATTAATTTGTTTATAAAAAATATTTATGAGCCGTAAATTATTCGCCAAAAATAGGTATCTCACTCTATTCTGTAAGTTTTTGAATTTTTCGAATCGGAAAAATTGGTGAACCCAAAATATAAAAGACATTTTACATAATAATGCTATCCATCCTGGATGCCTTTATTATTGTTGGCACAGAGATGATAGCTTGTATGTTTATTACATGGGGCTGGTCTGTTGGCTACCCCACTTGTGGGATATTCCGTATGTTAAATTAAAGTATTTATTTTTCAATTGAGTTGTTTGTATGATAATACCTTATCAAGTTTAATAACATTATACGCGTAGGCTCGGCATTATTTTCTTTTCTGGTTGTTAAACACATACCCACTCACTTTTCTTCTACTTCCTCACCAACGGCGTTTTCACAGTATGTATGTCGGCGGCGTTTTGTAATTTTATTATTAGAATATGTAAGCGGGTAATTTTATCAGCTGAAATGTGAAAAGTTTGTTCATTTGTGAAATTGCCTTTTCCGCTGAAACTACTTTCAAGCGATGGTTATTCAGTTGCTCGAATCGTAGTCTTCTCCATCTCTTCCGCATGCCGCGAAAAAAATATAATTCCTTCTATAGCTGTTATTAAAAAACATAAAATCATCTGTATTACACCGCTCAGTAATATTAAACTTGAAATTTTAGCTTATTTAACACAGTTATTTTGAAATTGGTTTCGAAACTTCAAAGTTAGTTCTACATTCCTACAAAGCATATTTTATTTTGATTTCATTTAACCAACCTTTTGAGATATAATTTTCGGTTACCTTACTGGATTATATTAGTTTATTGATTCTTTGCTGTACATTCATTACGAATAGTTTCGTAGAGAAATTATTCAAATTAAATGCAATAAATATACAGAAGGCAAGTTTATCGTAAATGCGCGATTTCTTTCAAATATCTCAAAGCATATTGTTTGAATTATTATCTTTTTTTGTATTCGTATTTTTTGTTTTATTTGTAGAAAAATGTCAATGGTGCTACTGTTAACCTTGTTTTTTTTAACATTTAGTTTGCGGTTTATAAATGTATATTTTTTTATAGACAATGTTAAATAAATAGTAATAAAATACATGTGTTTTGTCGTCCGAATATATAAAAATAAATAAATAAAACATTTCTTTCATTTATCTTTTTTAAAAAATGTATGCAGTGGTATGTATTTGAAAAAAGATATTTCCATCAATATGTAACTTTCAAAGTATCACGAATTTTGTAATGATTATATTTGTTAATGTAATTGAAGTTATTTCTGTCCTGAAATAATACAGGAGATTCCTCCACCTTCATATTCTCTCAATAATAATACCAAATATACTACAATAATTATTGTACAGTAATATTATCAAATATACTACTATAATTATTGTGGTAAAATACTTAGTGAATTAATTGTTCTTTCCCACATACATATTATATGTGCCGTCTATATTTGTTTGGTAGTTCAAATTCAATATATAATAAAGCAGTATTCTCTGAAGACATCAGATGTACCCCATGGAGTACATCTCAATCACAACTGTTTCCTCTAATACTTACTTACTACTACTAGAACATATATTATATTATAAAGGGAGTATTACAACCCCCTTCATCATCAAAAGGGTAGTTTGCGGTCTTGCATAGTACATAGCTACATAATAATGTTTTGAAAGTACTATCTACTATGTTACTACGCTGATTGTATGTATTGTCACTACTAAGTGTGAAACAAAATAACACATGATGATTGTTTTCAGTAGAACAGTGACAAATTTATTAAATATCACATTCTATAATAACACAATCAACTGCCTGAGAAAGCAGTCAACTGACAGAAATTTACCATTGAATCAATAGAGCTAGAGTGCCAAGTGCTAAACAAAAAGTCAGTGTTGAATGTTTTTGGCAAAAAGTTTGTAAGTAAATTTGATTTCCAAAATGTAAAAATGAATAACAGTAGCGATGGCCTCGTAAGATTCCTGACAAATAGTAGGTCTCCCATTTTTTCTGTAACTTTCCTGAGTGTTCTGCAAAATAAATTATTAGGTATTTTAGATATTCAGTCCAGCGATGAGGTTAGCCGCTCGTCCTTAACGCTTATATTATTAACTGGCACAGAGAGAGACGACAATTTTATCATGTGCAGTTAATCTGCTGGTTTCACTACTTATGGGAGACGTCGTGATCGTATTGATCAATCAACGAATAAAGTCTTCTCTCGTAGAATGCTCCGGCGCAGTGTCGTTTGTATCATAATTAAATTCAGTATCACTGGACCTTAATTAGATTCTTTGAAACCATTTTCTAACTGTTACCTTTCGCAGTCTGAACTAATATTTTCTTCTCACTTCCTACACATTTCTATCATATCATACAACAGTTAGGCATCCTTTAGGCTTCTATAGGTATATTATATGGTATTGTCTGATTTCGCTCACGCGTAAAGTGTGTAATTTGAATTTATTTCCATTATCTTTGTAGTATTCTGTATGTAGGTAATACAAGGGACTTTGTTGTTACTCCTACGTACCCGCTAACACATTTTGGAGTATATATACGTACTATTATATAATTTCTATTATTACCATGATATAATATCATTTCACACGTTGAAACAAGTATAAAACAAAAGACACACAGACAGTTTTGTGGCAAAGATATTTGCTTTCGCACGTCACGAATCAATCAAAATAAACATACGTATATTTTTTCCCTTTATTTAAAGTTGAGAGATAATCCATTTGTTAAGTCAAAGATTCGTGTTCATCTATGTTTCCAGGACATATTTAGATATTTAGAACATTGACATAAAAATGCTATTTTTGTGGATTTGTAACAACGTTCATCAGACATTATCTGATTGGTCTTGACATATTTAAATGAGAAAATCCATGTTAGCTCATTTATGATTTATATTAAATGTATGAAAGTTTTCAAGATAATTGAAAAAAACAGGTCAACAGCATTAATGTAATGAAAGTTTTCATTAAATTTTGTCTTACGATTATTATAATGTAGAATTTTCTTTTCCTCGTCTTAGATGATTTAATGGTCTTTTTCGTTCTGAAATTATTTTTCACTATTTTTAAATGTATTTTTTTTACAAATTATACCAGAAACATTTTAATTTAGCCATAAAAATTATCGTATTGATTTATTACTTATTTATTTCACCATCATAATGCTCCTAGCCTTCAACAAAATTATGACATTAAAAACATGGAAATTTCATAGAACACATTAAACTCAATCTATCATAAAATCAATAAATAAAGTTCACATAAAAAGAACAATTTTCAAAGCGAATTAACAATTGATAGGTAATACAAATTACGGAGATATTACAAATCACTACATTGCATTGTGGTTCAAATCTATATCTGACGTCATATTGAGACTAAAATGCATTAGTGCATTAGGCCTTTCTATGATATGATATAAGTTTTCGAGTGTCCTGTAAAAGGCAGGTGTTCGAAAAAATTAAGACATTGTACATCTTAAATTCAGCGATGAGGTTTGCCACCCATCCTGAATGTCTTGATTTTATATTGGCACGAAGAGGACAGTTTGCATGTTTCTTACATGCAGCTGATCTGCTGGCTACCCCACTTGTGGGATATGCCGTGATGGTATAATAGTAGATAGTAGTAGTAGTAGCCTTTCTATGAAAATCATTTATCAAGCGAATGCATTGGTCAAATATTTTAGGACAGAAATTAGAGTATCAGGCGAAAGTTTCATCGGTGCGAAAGGGACCTTACAAACTATTACATTACATTATTTAATTTCGATTATATTATTATTTTATAGTGTCAGACATGTGCATCCCTTCTGGGTAAGGTTGAGAGGAGTCCATCGCATTCAATTCAATTACACCTTGCTGTAAAATTAGATTATCATGATATTAGTTCGATAGTGAGGTAATAATGCCTCAAGTGTTTTGTATCGGTTCTAGGATATTACCTTATTATATAGGGGGAATGCTAAAGCAATGCATTACACGCTGGCTCATAATTTGGTCACCAGGACGAGTTTGATCATTTTAATAAATTAAACGTCGCACTCAGAAAAAATCTGTTCTCGGCAGGGATATGCTTTTCAGAATGTCCAATTGGCCAAAAAAAGCACTGTTTTTTCATCTAAAAGATTTCAGACTGAACTCTTAGTAACAAAACTTCCTCTAAATTTAATTAAATCACTCAAAACAGTCAAGTATGTTGTGGAAATTATTTGTTTTTATAGAATAGATGGAATCACTAAGGAGTGTATATTTTATAAAAACAATTTTTTAGGAACAAAAAGACGTAAGAAACCTGCGTGTGAATTTGGTATATGCAAGTTGGGGTCTCATATTTATTTTTTGAAATACCCATCCGTTGTCTTTGAAATATACAAAAATATCATGCCCTGCTTAAGCGTAGATAACACTCAATAAATTTTGCCGGTGACAAATGGCATCGTAGTCAACAAACCCTAATTGCTTTAATGTCGTGATAGATTGCCAGCAGCGACGAATTTTTTTTTTTTATTTAATTTTATTGGAGAATTGTATGGAAATAATGTTTATCCAGATTTATTGGTTTTATTCCGCATTAATCCAAGTCACCCGCAATCGCAATACGCCAATATAATTGGAGTTGGAGTACTTTTATTTTATCCTTTTACAACCCATCAACTGAATACACAAAATGCACAAAGACCAATGGGATTTATGAAAAGTATGTACATAATAATTATAATTCACATTAAATCCGTCAAATTTGATTGTGTTTAGATGTAGTGTAAATGTTAACTACTGTTTTTCAGTTTATCTGGTTTTGATGACACAACCAATCAGACAATCGTGGTTGAAGAACTTGGTTGTTATAATATTTTTAATAATTACAGCGGGATTGGGGAACGTTGTTCATCGATACCGAAAGTGATCACTTTAGCCAATTCGTGAACGTTGAGATGCCCATCTCACTTTTACCGGTTAGTTCTTGCACAATGTTGCATTGTGCAATGTCTGATCAAATTTTAGTGTATTCATATTTTTCACTTGTTTCAATCCTCATGTGTATTGGTTTGCAGCAATATTTTGCACCTTTTTTCCATTCTTATATATCATGTACGATTCTTTTTGCCTCCTCGTACGATCCACAATTCATATTATCGCATACATCTACCATCTATACACGCCATACAAAATTTATTCGTTCCGAAAATATCTGGTTTATTAAAAAAAATTAGTTAACAAATTGTCTTAGTATGGATTTCCAATATTTTTTACATTTTGATTTCTGATCCGTATTTTTCTATTATTTCAACTATAAAATTAACCATATTCATATGAAATAATTGAACTTATAATTTACCATGACTGGATCAATTACCAAAGATGTTTATGGAGCTATTCATTATTAGAAATAAACTATTTGTAATAATTGTTGTTTGAAAAAAAAACTTCAAGACTAAAACAGTTGCAAATTTTGTAATACAAACCTGTATGAATTCGAAATGTAAATTAAATGAGATTCCTCCATCTTATTTACGCAGCATTGTATTGCTTTATTCACGGATAACAGACAGCGATAGTCACGTAGGATTGTTATTACTTTTGTATCGGACGATGATTATTTCTGATGCATTAACATTTTTAGATTGCGTTATTATTCAAATTCACCCCATTCTTTCATTAACTCTACATCGGACACCCCCGGACTTTATTCCCTAGGGCTTGTAGAAGGGTTTAAAAGCGACCAACATACTAGCCGCTAGCGCATAGTATAGCTATAGAGTATATAACTAATATCTTATCGTGCTAATAGATTGGGGAGTACGATACCTATAATATGCTTTAATGCGTTGTTTCTAAAACACAGATAAATAGAAATAAGTTAAGAACGTCTTTACCATCCCTATGATGCCACTGTATATTAAATGAAAAGCTACTAATACAACGCTAATAGAACTGAATAGAAACAATGATATCTTCATGAGTGGAGCACTAAATAGCATCTTTTAAAAGATTCAAATATTCTGTAAAAAAAACTATAACAATCGTTTTATTAGGACACACTTCTCACTTGATGGTCGCAATCGAACGACTAGGTCTTGCAAGAAACATGATTCCTACAATTTTTCCTGTTACCTGCTGTAAAAATATTTTCGATCCATTATAACTGTTACTATGTTTATCCGATAATTTGTATTTTTTTTTTACATTCTAAGTGAAGAACGCATTCTTAAGTATTTTATATCTATGCAAAGAAGATATTTCTAAAATGTAAAAGTATTCAATGGGCACATCGAATGTATAAGACAGAAATTATTGAACTGTTGGATAATTTTTCTCACTCTTCATTAAACTTATGTTAAATTTCATGGATTTCATAAAAAAATAAAACAAAAATGATAAATCGTACTAACTTAGAAAGAACTAGAGTCAAACATATAAATTAACAAAATGACAAATGTCTGATTTCAATTTCAGTGCTTCCATTACCTACCCTTTTTAATTATAGAGTTGAGTTACCCCTTTAGTAAATATTATGCAGTGAGTATGCAAAGTATTATGTGTGTGTGGATGTTGTTATTGCTTCAAACTCCTAAACTATTATTATCTTTGCAATGCATTGCATTATGCACACAAGGCTGTTAGTTGTGTCTCCTGTATTATTCAAACGCTCGCTGGAAAATGATTTATGTGTTTTAATTTCATGTACTCGTATATTTTGCTAAGTGCATCTACTGATAATCAACAAATAAATATTTTAATTAGTTCGTAAATACCTTTGCTTATATTAAGGCAAGGCTGAGGCAAAATAATACACTCTATACGATGTCTTACCTTTTAAGAAAGTTTAACGATAAACACTTTATAAATATCTTACACAACATTGAGTTATTGACAGATATTTCAATTCATGTGACATTTTATCATGAGATGTGTCTGGAAATGTTTTAAAAAGCACAAAATTTACATTTCAATTTGTCGAATTTTTGTTTTAATTAATTACAAAACTATAATATATTACAAGATAATAATAATAGGACGTCAGAAACCTAAAGCAAAAATAGCCCATAAATAACCCTATTCAGTTCAGTTGCTGGTATCAGGGGTCATACAGACAGCGTTCAACAAAAATTGAAACCATTTTATAACGATTCCATACATGCTATACATTTCACAACCTTTCAGCTGTACTATTTTCAATACAGAAATAAAAATCATTCTATTATCTTGAGTTAAAATGTCCAAAATGCGTAAAAATATTATATAGTCCGTACGTAATGAAAATAATCAAGACGCTTATGCGAAATTATCACCAATATTTTTTTATCGTATCGTGGTAGAACTATTAAAAATATTTGAATCATGTTGTTGACTGATGTCAAATAATTTCTCATTTTTTCCCATTTCATAATGTGGAATTTACGTTATCTGCAAAGGGTTAATTTGTCAATTGGATGTTAATTTCCTTTGCTAAAGCGAGTAGAACCATACTAGTACTAACTAAAGATCTTACAGCAAGCACAGCTATAGCAAGCATTGCAATGTACCAAGTATTATTACTATTATTAGAATCCAACTATTATGCATTACATTTGGAATAGATTTCGACTACTCAAATTACATTTTACATGTACGATGCAAGATTCAAAGTAAGTTTTATGTGCATGTGATTACAGTTGTGCAATTTCGCGAATAGTTTAAAGATAATTATATTATACTTACTTTATGTAAGTTCACATTGAATTCGATGCTATTATTATTTAAATTAAATTTTCTTTACCAAAATGGTGAAACATTGAGTATTGAATTGAAGTATTATGTTATAAAAATGTACTTGGTATTAGAGTAGAATTCATGTAAGAGTGCCCTGCTCATAGGTTAATTATTACTAACACATCCTACAGTAATGAGTATGCTGCACACCACACACAATGCACCACCCAATCACAGCGATGCTACTCAGTTACTAATACAATCACGTGTTCTGTAATACACATTACCTGTGACTGTGTGCGTAGCGGTGCTAGGGCACTTTTAAAAAAAATCAAGTCTACAATAGATGTAAGATCGTCAAAGACTTTGACCTTCATTGTTTAATAAGGATGATTTTACTTGATAGTTTGACTTATAAATACTTTCTTAACTAATCATAATCTATTTTCTAGTCTCATTTTCGATTTTCATCTGATTCTCGAAGCCAATTGCTATAAAATAATATACCTACTATTACTTCTTCTTCTTCAAGTGCCTTGTTGGGTCCCCCCAACGTTGGAGATCACCTCGGCGAACTTGTCCCTGTCCTGCGCTGCTCGGAACAGCTCAACCACACTTCCATTACTACTAATACTATATTATCAAGGCACATCCCTCAAGTGGGGTAGCCAGCGAACTAACTGCACGTACCTAATGAACATACAGATTATCCTCTCCGTTCCAATAAAAGATAAGACATTCAGGATGAGTAGACTCATCGCTAAATTGTAGATGTTAATTGCCTTATATGTGAGGTTTTCTGCCGGTACTCGATACGAAAGACAATATGTGGAAATGTAATAACCATAATATGCTTTTCAATGAAGCTTAGGTACATAGATTCCTTGATTTTCTAAATAATTATGGAAAATAAAATTAGGGCAGTTAATTTTATTTCGTAATAAATTATATTCGTACCAATATAATAAAACATTATCCTAATTGACATTTACACGTTTTACGTCCCTCAAAACAACGCAATTACACGTCCAATACACGATTTTTTTAATATAGGTACTACTTTATTTAGTGCCTTCCCAAAACGTGCTTCTAGCGTTGACATAATTATGGGAATTGCCTAGATGACACACATTGATAACACAACAATTTTATTATTATTACAACGAGAATAAATTTATAAGAACCGGAAAAAGGGATAATAATATCGTTAGAGTGGCCCAAAAAGACAAATTATTACTACAGTAGGTTCATTCAATTCGACTCACTTTAAAGAGTCCATTTTCTGTACACTCGTCGACTCATATTATGTATGTTAGCCTTCTGAACAGTTTTTCTTATGATTGGATTGATTTATATGGTAACTAAATAGAAAGTTTACTTGTTCATAGAAGCTACAAAATATTACGTTGAAATTAGTTCCAATTCTTAAAAAAAAAGTAAATTAGAAATATAGTAGCTCATTTTAAATTTGCCATTTTACGATGGGCGTAATGAGTTTTCATAGCAATATTATATTTTATGCATTCCGTATTTTAGGCAGAAAAAATTATATCAGTCCTTACTTACTTAATTTTTTATTGAATGTAATGTTTTTTACATGCAATAAAAATGATAGAAGGAAGACGGGAAGTTGGCAGAAAGCAGATGTCCTGGCTGCGCAATATTAGAGAGTGGATCGGAATGAGGACAGTGGATAACCTGATCAGAGTAGCACAGGACAGGGAGGTGTTCGCTGGAGTGATCGCCAACGTCGGGGGGGCCTGACATGGCACAGAAAGAAGAAGAAGAATGATTTTAAAAAAAATATTTGAATCGAATGCGTTATCGTATCGAGACATCAATAAACAAATTATTTTCAATAAATTGAGCTGTAGGTATATGTGATTTTTTTTTTGAAACATTCTTTTTATTTAAATCTTTAAGATGACTTAATTTCGAGTGATTCATCAACTAACGATCTAACTCTATCTTATGAATATACTTTGTAATATGAAGTGTATTTATTACAAAGAAAAAATGATGTTAAAGATATCAGCCCTGCTATGAGTGAACTGCCGTGTGCAGATGGAGATGTTGGTTGAAGGATTGTGATATAACAACATCGAGTCTAGTTTTACAAAACGCACCCAACATTTATAAAAAAATTACACGGAGAATAAGATATTATTAAGTAGTAGGTCTGTATTTCTGCGTTATATTTTCCTTGGGTTGGTTGGTTTCTGTCTATCTTCGTTCAACTGACATTGCTCACGTACTCCGTATGGATGATGAGAATAGCAATCTGGGATTCAATCGGAAACTCATTACAACACCCTTACATTATTACCGGTTGGTTATACAATAGACTCTTGGGGTATGTTTGTATGTATGTACACTTTACATGTACATTGTCCCTATACTAGCGATATATTCACGCATTCGTGCGTGTGTCATATTGTAAGACCCAGTCCGATACCTCAGAGATAGATCTGCTATGTGCCTTTGGAGTAGGTATATTATAGTTGGAAATTGGAATAATGGTGACCGAATAACTATTACTCATTGACTATACCTATATAAATAATTCGAATAAAGTCTCATATAGTCTGGTAAGTGTGGAATCTTTGCTGGTCCACATGTAATGTTTTGACTGTTTGATTTTCTAAGATTGTAAAAATAAAAAAGGTAAGGTTTTATTTTCAATTGAAGCAGTCAGTCACTCGTCATTATGCTTAAACATCTGCTCCAAATATAATATTTATTTGCGTAATCGTTTGATAAGAAACAATGGTTTGATGATATCCAGCAAAGCAAATGCAGGGCTTCCATCGAATCCCAGAAATGGAAAATCTGTCTTGCAGTTCATCTAATTGCAGTTGATCAAATATTGCATCATTATACATCCTTCGATGGCCGAATAGCCCTTGTAGGACCTTTGCCTCCGAAACAATAGATCTCCAAGCCTTTGTATCCTGAGCGTCATTAGCATTGAGCATTGAGCTCCTCCAGATCTCGGTTGATGTTATCTAACAATCTTTGCCTTGGTCTGCCTAACGGTCTCCTGCCCTCGGGTATACCCTGCAGAATACCTTTAGTCGCCCTTTCTTCTCCGGATCTAACGACGTGGCCAATCCATGCCAATCTTCGGGATCTGATCTCACTTGTGATGAAAGGTTGTTTAGTTGTGGAGCGAATTTCTTCATTACTTTTAAGCCTCCAGGTTCCTTCTGCAATACCTGGTAGTGGACCCAATATTTTTCTTAGAATCCTATTTTCAAAAGACAGAAGTCTTTGTTGGTCTTTTAGGGTCATACACCAAGATTCCGAACCATAGATGACCACTGGTTTAATGAGGCTATTGTATATGCATCATTATATTACATATTAATAAAAAACAAAAATATAATAAAAAACTAAGCCAGTTCTCGCATTAAGTAAGTATTCCGTAGTACACAGATATGTATTGCATATTTATCAATGAATATTTAAAAAAAAAATCGAGTACACATATTATCTTGTCAATCTCAATATGTATACATACCATATCTCGTGGAACCCTCGGTAATGAAAAGATCTACCGTTCTTTTCTATAAGTTTTTGGTGTCCCGTTAAAGACAGATATTCGTAAAATATCTCTTGAAAGATATTCCACATCTTTAATTCAGCGATGACGTATACCACCCATTCTGACCGTTTAAGCTTTTATTGGCACGGAGAGGACCATTTTCGCGTTTACTACATGCTGTTCGTCCGCTGGATACCCTACCTGCAGTATGTTATTTATGGTATACAACATCCCTCACAAGTGACAAGACAGAATCACTGCATGTCATAGGTAATATGTACCTACCTACCATACAAGTCATTATTTTTGTGCCATTGTAAGTAATATGAAAAACACGAATAAACCGCCAGAAATAAAGAAAAAATACGTTTTGTTATAATGAAGTACTCATATATTTCTCATTTACTTTATATGTAAACTAAATAAAATAAACAACACAACTCAATGTCACACACAAACGAACGATTCTGTTTTGTTGTTGTATTCGGTGTATTAATCTTTTATTGTTTTCCCGAATCGTGTTGTTTTGTTTTTCGGAAATCAACTTTTCTCACTCTTTTTGTTTTTTTTTTTCATCCTCCAATTAATAATTACTTTTGTGTTTTTGTTTGTTTGTTTGCATGTTATTATTATTATTTTGTTTGTTGTGTTTTTAAATAATGAACATGTCTGAATATTACGTACCTTGTGCTGTTGTATTTTTTCCCCTTTATAACATTTTTCAAAGCATTTTAATGAGAAGAAATGTTTTGAAATTCATTGATGTAAGTGACAGTTTATATATCTTTCTTTATTCGGAACTACAAAAACCCACAAAGGGTATGTACAAATTAGATTTTCGTTTTCGTAGAAATTTTTAATACTTGGGTTGTTTTACTTAAAACAACGGTTTATATAAAATATTTAAATCCAAGCACACATCCCTGGATACTATTTATAAAAAAAATATGTAAAAGACTGCCATCGTGTTCTCAAAATAAAAAACTTTAGAATCTTACTCATTCCTGTTACTTTTCGAGTATCTCGTTAAAGGCAGATATTCGAAAAACATCGCAAATAATACATTATTATGATTATGACTCTCCTTTGATTCTGCCGTTTCCTTTTGATGATTTCTCTTTTGTGTTTTTTTCATTCTTTCTTTTTTATATGGTCTTTCAAGCTATGGCCTCAGTGCAGGGTGTGAAATTTTTCAAGATAATAATAATAATAAAAATAATAATTGTCGGTAGCGAGTTCGTCGGTAGCCTGGAGGTAGAGTCTCGGCCTCGTGAACAAGGGGTCCGTGGTTCGATACCGGGTGCCGGCAAACTCTCCTTTCACGACACAAGCTTTAAGTAGCTTTCTGTGAAAGATGTATAAGGTTGTATTGTAACAAAATCCCAGATATGTTTTTTCTTCTCATTCTGATTGTCTTATTTCATAGCACAAAGAAGATTACCTACAAGTTCATTTTATACTTGCTACCCTACTTTTAATGATATGAATGGTTATAAGAATACACATTTCACTGAGAAATTTCACATATTATTTGCCTACTATCAGTATGACAGTAGGTATGATTTAATATTTCGGTCTCATATTCAGTAATTTCCATATCAGATTTTCTCATTAGGCGTATAATGTTATATACGAAATAATCTTGCACGTAGACAGGTCACGTAGCCCGAAGCAAAGTCTGTGACGAAAATCACATATTATAAAGTTATGTAGTTAGTTACAATATACTTTCTACGTAGACCATACATACATAATGTGTTGTGATAGTGATGGTCAAAAGATGGCCCAAAGCCGATTCGAACTGGTGCAAATACACGTGTTTGTAAATAATTATTTATTTATTAAAAAAAAAAACAAGACTATTCCACGTTATACAAAAAAAATTGTTAGAATAACTATTTTTATTTGATATTTGGAATATTTTTTGATGATTTAGTGATGGTTTAAAGTTTCATAATTCGGCATTAGATTTAGCAATCTCATTTAAATGGGAATAAATTATTAAATCTACGAATAAAATTTTAATTAACTTGTACCAGATTGATGTCATTATGAAACTATAAATAATCTCATTCAATCAATTTAATATTTAGATTTCGGACGAAAAATATTTTCGGGTTTTGTACTCATCTCGCAAATAAATTCATAATAATACTCGTATACAATATACACCCGTATTATTAAATGATATAACATTATTGTTGTAATCTATTTATATGATGTAACCCAAGCAGCAATACTATACAAATTCATGATCCTTAGATGAGGGTTATACATATATGCATAATATTAAATAATATGTAATCGCCGCCGTATTAGTGGACGATGAGGACTTCGTCCCATATTCCCACAAATTAACTCCCTAGACCGTATTACAACCAATACTATTTTGTCTAACAAGGTATATAATCCCCATTGCTATTTGGATATATATTATTAAGTACAGACCAGCTACTACAGCAATTAAGGTGTATTGCTTTTGCAATTGAACAAGTTTCTACGCTACTCCATTTCTGCTTTTAGTCTATTGCATGAACGACTATCGTTGTAGTGGAAATGGATATCATCGTCAATTATTTTACCTTTGATCGAATCTGATACTCATTAAACGTCCTTTTTACAGCCCTCACGTGAGGCAATACTAATCTAGAAATACAACCTGTATTAAACTACTTAGGGTTACCAATCCGTCAAAATAAAAAATGATTGTTTAATTTAACTGTCCTCGATAAAAAATACCCCAGATATTTATGTAGATATGTTAAGATGAAAATAATTTAATTTCTCTCGAGATCTGGTAAGTAATCCATATTTCTTCTGTGTTATTTCAATGGTAGAAATTAAGATGAAATTCGGCATTAATATTGATAGAACGATTTTTTTGTGATTCTAAATTACATCCATTATATTTATGTATAGCAATTGGCTTCGATAAATCAAATGAAACTTAATGCAAGAATCAAGGTACATATTGTTGTGCAGAATCTATCAGTTGCAAAAGATTTTGATGCATGTCTTTTGGATGATAATCTACATGTAAATATTATTAACATTACTAATAATTTGAATATAGTTTAAATAACTTATTTTCCCGGATATTTCAGGAGTCCAAGAACCACTATTTATCCTTATTTATTTATTTTTATTTATTTTTGAGGTGTACAACAGATGTTTGATACATATTATCAATTTAATCAGCAAAAATCACACAAATAATCAAACATCCAAACCATGCACCCGACATCAATAGATACTTTCATTCTACATAGATATGATCATACATAGATACTTAAACAAACTCTCATACCTAGATTTAACATTCACACTATTATAATTTATTCAATAAAAAAATCCTTAAGTATATACACATATAAAACAAAATATATTATTTTTTATTAATAATTAGAATACAACCAAATTTCTCGGGCTAAATTTTGGATATTTTTTTCAAATTCATACGTTTTTCGCCCTCTATGGAATTGAGCGTAGGAGCAGTACGTCTACAGTGATAATATAAAATAATGATTGCTCTTATTATTATTATTATTCTCTTTGACACGGCGCGCTACGATGTAACTACAACAAATTGAATGTGACATCCTTGATTTGTGAGGATAATCAAAATGGAAAATCCCTAATGCCACAATTTTGGAATTTCTGGGTCCCGGCAACGACGTCAACTTGACTAATAACAAATTGAATTTTACCTCTTATTTAATCCACTTAAAATAATTTTCTAAGATACTTACTCTTCCCCCGTATTATTATTCCACACTAGCATTATTCACCAAGTGTATTATTATTATTTCATAAAATTTAATTTTCATCGATTTCAAATTTTAAATAAAATGTTAGGCTTAATATATAAAAAAAAAACATATTCAGCCGTTTGTATCTCAGGAAGAATTGAAATGAACGCACACAAAAACTGTAAGATCTACAATATGTAAAATGTGTGCTTTTAATTTATTTTTAAATATAAAACCATAAAATAATAAAACTTAAATACCATGCAGATCAAATATTTTATATTCAAAATATCTTCTGAAATTCATAATATATTTGTATTACGGTAGAAGTACTACCAAATAAGTCTTTCATTAGTTTAATAATTTTCATGTTTCGAGACTAAATATAAAATGTGGATTTGTCTAACCTAACCCGTTCAATTGTGAACTCCGTAAAATAAGCTTGATAGAGGTGAACTTAAGCAAGAACGATATGAAATCGTAATAAAATGTATTTTTTACCGTGTAAATAAATACACACAAACATTTATTAAATTATTATGACAAATCAGTGAAAAAGTGGCAAGCACGAGAGGTTTCGTATTTACCGAGTTTCTTGAAATTTGAGAAATTTGTTACGAATTTGATAATAATTTTGAGTTTGAATAAACTTTCGTTTCTCCAACTTATCGGCTAATCCGCTTTCTGTGAAAATGAAAATTTCTCGTGTAATTTTCTTCTAATTCCTTCCTAATGCCTCATAATAGAATCACTTTCTCCTTTTCTGAACAATTATAAGAATCCGCTCTTTTCAAAGTAACAAATCTCTGGTTTTGGCTGTACAATAAAATATGAAAATTAAAACTAATCAACGTGGAAGTTATCTGAATTATTCAACATTATTTTGCGGTTGTAGAAAGTACAGTTATTTGTAATTTTTTATTGGACGTAGTAAACTTCAAAGTTTAAAACTTATGCTCAATAACAATATTACAGCTTAAGAACATAAGGAAAAATATATCAACCGAGGGAGTTTAAACCATAATTAACTCATTCGTCGTATCACGATTGGATAACTGCAATGGCATCCTCGCAAATCTGCCACAATATCAACTCCAGAGGATTCAGTCCGTTTTTAATGCAGTTGCACGTTTCATTTATCTACTGAATCGCTCTTCACACATATCTGCCACCCTTCAATCTTTTCACTGGCTTAGATGTCCGGAGAGAGTCGAATTTAAAGTGTGTTTGACAGTATTTAAGGTACTTCATTCTATGGCCCCAGAATATATCACGGAACTCTGCGGTAGACAGGCGTTAAGTCATAGACAGACAACACTTAGGTCTTGTCAAGATATTACAACTTAATTGGAGGTGACCAGTACTGTATGGAAACCAGTGTACGTGGAGCGTGCTTTTGCAATATCTGTTCCTGTAGTCTGTAACAGGCTTCCACAAATGATCAGAGAAACGCAGGACATATCTCGGTTCAAGAACTGATATTGAGGACTTATCTATTCAAGAAATCACACGGAACAATCCAAGCACAACCTTAGTTAGCAAAGAGCGCCCTTGAGGTGTAATTTTTTCACAAAACGGCGCTTTATAAATCATCCAAATAATAATAATTACATAATTATATATGACATGACGTACGCTTGTACTTTTTCTTGAACAAACTCAAATATCTTGTACAATTCAGCATGTAATCTTTAGAAACTACATTATACTCAATTTTAGTATATTCTAGCTGGAGGACCTAAACATTCTCTTATTTTAGAATTGAAATTAGTAAATAGTGGATTTTTTGTTTATAGATATGAAACTGAAATATTCATAGTAAACTTCGTTTAATATGCCTGCAAAATATCATCGTTTCTTTATTTCTGGCCTTCGAAAAAAAATCCTTCACACATTGTGCAAGTACCTACTATAAAATTGCAAAAACATTAGGTAAATATATAAAAAAAAATTGTGGTAAAAGTCTCAAAGAAAGCAGAGTGACCAATAGTTTTATTATATTTTAAAAAAATTGCACAATATAGAAGATAAGCAATAAATAATTATTAAATAAGGTGCTACAAATAATATTGTACAATGGACGAGTTTATCGCAAAAGCATTATCTTCCAACTAACGAGACCGTCCGAGAATTAAATGGCAAGACCATACAAACGAGATCCTCCAGGGCGGACATTTGTTATGCATAATAGGAGAGCTTGTATGAGGAATTGTACGACAGTGACGGAAGCTTAAAGTGTATAGAAGAATAGTGGCGCTGGATCCTTTCTGCCTATTCCGAAAATAAATCGGTGTGTACCTATTTAATATTTGTGTTGATTGTTCGAAATATTTTATATGAATCGCATCAGATGAAATGTGCACATTAAAGTTCTTATTTTCAAGATTAGGTATATTTCACCTTTTCAAAAGTTACAAGTAGGTATCACACATCTCTGTACAGACTTTGAATGTCAAGCGACGAATTAAAATGCGAAGAAACTTTTAACACATCTTACATTATATTATGTTATGTGAACTTACATAATCCTTCAAGTTTGTATCATACGTTGTATTAAGTTCTCGCTAAAAAAGATTTTTGAATTTGAAACTTTTAGAAAGATCGTGAGTACTTTGCTGGCAGCCATGGCTGTACAAACTAATAATGTATCACGTACAAGTACAACACTTAAACTTTACCTTCGAAAAGTAAACACGAAAGTGAAAGAAGATAATAAACAAAATGTGTTCCTACCTACACTTAGTTTTTGAGTTACCGTTGCCATTGTTTACGGTGGTTATATTATAATTGGTTCAGCATTGATGAATTGAGATATTTTTAACAGTCTGCAAAAATGACAGATCGCAAAAAAATATTTGAAGTTGATTTAGTATGAAGTATATGGGTCAGTTGGAAGAAATCGATTGTATGATTGTATTTAATTGAAATGTATTTTTGTGTAGGTAAATTTGTTTGTTATCAATGTACAGTTGAGAATAAATAAATAAATTTAAGCGATGTACTTCTGTTTGAGTAATGATAATATTAGGAAAATGAGCACGTGGATCGAATGCTCAGGATGACCGCGTGTTGAGTAAGAAAAACAGGCGTGTGTGTGTGTGTATGAGGAATTGTATGAATGTGGGAGAAGCGAAAGAAGTATGCAGGGATAGATTTATATGGCGTTCCGTTCTCCTTGCCTAATTCACTTGGAACACGGTAAAAATAAATGGACATCTCATTTTACAAGTCAATTGGAACATCATCAACTTGCCGACAACTTCCTGAAAAATTCTCAATATTCATGTCGCTTTTATTCTCTTCAAAATATAGACGATCGGATTTCTTAATGTGTTTTTCCTGATTATTTTACAGTAGTTCACTTAATAGTCTTCTTAAATGACTTCTTTATATTGTCAAATATACTTGATTAACAACCATTCTTTATCAATATAAATTCATAATACGAAACTGAGAACGCAGATAATATACGTATATCGAGAGGCAACTGTTTGTAAATCTGTTAAAAAAATATGAACAAATTTATCTTATATCGAAGTTTTCTTCTCATTTTTTATCATCATTTTATAGTTATATTATATCTGGTAAAAGTATAACTAAACATGTACAATTATAGTGTTTCCATTGAAAGTTTGCTTACGTAGGTACTCTATGTGTGTTGATTTGGAATATTTTGAATAGGAATTATTATTTTTTAGTTGTTGGATTGAAGGCTCTCTCCGAAATCGGGAGACTATTATCTTTACGATTTCCTAAGTAAAACTTTTGCCCTCACAAATTATACCTACTCTAGTTGGCAGCCTGGGGAATCTTATAATATTATGTTTCACTTGCGTCCTCTTTGTTTTTCTCAGTAATGTAAAGTGTTTTGACTATGTAAGACTGTGTACCTACATTGGAAATAAAGACAGTTGCCAAAATATACATATCCGAATGTAATAAGAAAATACAAGGAGAGAAGAATAAATCTTTTGTTCAGAAGTGGATTATAGTGGGTTGAAGTGAAAGAAATTGGAGTAGAAGAAGAAATTCACATTAAAAAGAGTTACGTATACCTTTTAAATATATACAAAACCCATATAAATTTTGACATCTCTATCTATCTAACTCATATACTCGTATTATTATATCATCACGGCATTTTCCACGTGTGGAATAACTGTATGTAATGATCATGCATATCATCTTCAAATAGACATCAGTCTTAAATGGGCCACTCGAAAAAACAGTAAAAAGTTACGTTTCCTTTGCAGGGGACTCTGGAAAATAGTTTTTACTACGTATTTTACCTAGACCCATGTATTAAACGAGTATTTTTCAATAAACCTGTAATTTAGTTATACCTTTTCTATTGTCGAAGCCGTTTTAATCTTACTTTCTTTAATCCCCTGGGAGAACCAAGAAGGCTTTATAGTAATATTGGTAAAGCTTCTTTTCCTGTCTGACGCCTTTGCGGTCTCCTCTTCTTTCATCGCTCAATGCGAAAGGATCATTATTCATCAGTTTATCCTTTCAATGAATGAATATTGTATTTTGTAGACTCCATTCATTGAATATTTTATTACTACTTTTATGCATAATTTTTAAATATATATTCAGGTACTAGATATGTGAACATATTATATAATTATAAAATCTCATGGGTTAGTTGGAAGATATTGCGCTTCAGCAATAAACTCGCCCATTGCACAAAATTATTAATTGTATTGTTGTGATACCATGTTTTTTGTTCTTCTTTACATAAAAAAACGCGGCGGCAGAATTGCCATCCACACTTCTCAGCATTATACAACCAGATAAGTCTCCATATGATCAGTCATGATCACACAAAAACTTAACAGTCTAATGCCGGGAAAAATTCACCTATCCAGATATACAAGATATCAAAGGATTAGGCTCAAAACGCGGGATCAAAATACCAGCATTGTGCCTGAAATATCTGTGTTCAGAAACCTTTTTACAATATTACAAGTGTTTATTATAATAGATTTTTGAATTTTAATGTACAAATTAACCGGTAAATCTAATTTTTGTAAATTATTTATTAAAGATTTCGGAGTTACCCCTGTAGCTGACATGACTAAAGGTATTATATAAACGGACCTAGAATGCCAAATATTTTTTATTTCTCCTGCTAGTTCTGTATATTTACGTATTTTTTCTGCGACGGTTGTTTGTATATTATGTGTATTTGGGACAGCGATGTCGATTAGGTACGTTATTTTATTACGTTTATCATGTAATACTAAATCGGGTCTATTATGATGTATTTGTCTATCTGTTATTATGGTTTTATCATAATAGAGCCTATAATTTTGATTTTCTAATACCTGTTCCGGGTTGTATTTATAATAAGGTATTACATTATTTGAGTTTAAAAGATTATGTTTAATAGCTAAATTTTGATGTATAATTTTTGCTACATGATTATGTCTATAAGTATACTCAGTTTGAGCGAGAGTGGAACAACCCGAAACTATGTGTTGAATTGTTTCCGGTTTGGCCAGACATTTCCTACACGAATCATCAATTATATTTTGATTTTTTATAATATATTTTTGATAATTTTTTGTATTTATTACCTGATTTGATTTGTGCAATAAAGTTTATTATTATTATTATTATTTTAAAGCAATTACTTCCAAAGCCATGTTACAAATATTGAAAAATTTGTGATTACACGATTAATCAGATTTTTTTATAGAAGTTTAGAAAGTATACAAAAAGTTTGATATACCAAATAAAACAAACCTGAAAATGACATTTGTAAAAGTTATTAAGAATATAATTATGTTAGTACTACGAGTAGTATCTGTATTTATTCCCGATCTATCAAAATTTTATAATATAATTTAACAATTTTTCAAAAGTTACGAATTTGATGCCATTTAATAAATTAATTTTATTTTCACATATTCTTTTACATCAAACCCTTCATCTTGTCAATTTTTATCGAAGGATTATCGGGTCCTATCTTTATATTACGAATTTTAATTTCTTTAAAACTTTTTCGTATTCCAAGTTCATAGAAATGACGATGATATTGGTTCGGTCAGGTTATAAGAATGTCAAGGAATAGTTTCAAATCAAGATAATTTTTAATTCACTTTACTGAGTAAAAATCATATTTTTTATTTAAAAATTTCGAAGGTTGAATCAGGAAGAAGACAGAAAACTGATTTTCATTTTTGGAATCCAATTGAAAAACTGATTAATACTATCTGACATATAATGTCAGTACCAAAGTATTACTTACTTATTATGTAAATAATTTCATAACATTTTTCACGGCGGATTACCTACTCGTATGATGCGAGCACGTTCGCGTTTATTTTTATCCTTAACAATCCGTTATATTATTATTAAATGCACTGCGAAATATTATTTTAAACAATATATCAAATAATTGTAATCCTGACATTTTGTAATTTTATAATTAATTAAAATTCGCACAGCTAGGACGTAACGGCTTCCATTTCATGGAATATCAATTATTTTAAATATTACATAATTCAAATCCGCTTCTAGTGAATAATTAGTTAACTTTATTGTACCACGGTTTAAGAGTTTTATTGATTAATTTTTTTTCTTCATCTTATGTATGTATGTACCGTGCTAATCTTATAGGCTTATTAAGTCGTTGATGAGAGAAATAAATAATTTATGGAAATAAACACAAACTGTTTGAGTTTTACTTAATTTAATAATAGGTACAGTAACCTGATTTCGACTTACAAAGTCATTATAATACTCGATTTTAGAAGCAGGTTGCTGTATTATTAAATATAGTGAAACTCAAACACTTTGTATTTATTTCCATAAATCAATATGGAGTTAAACAAAATAAATGTCAACTCAATCAATGAAATAAAGAAGTAATTTTTATTCATATATTTTTCTATAAATATATTAATCAAATTGTTCTCAAAATATACCTATCTATACCACCACGGCATCTCCTATAAGTGGGGTAGTCAGTGAACATAGATGAAATCGTTCTCTGTGATTTAAAAAAAAGAGACATACAAGATGGGTGACATACTTCATTGTTGAATAATAATCATCATCATCGCCCTCAACAACGCTCCTCTCGGGAGCACAGGGCAGAAACCAGCCACTTCAATTCAGTGCGACTCTGTGCCAATTGCGTCACCTCTTCCCACGCCATTCCATGGGCTATGATTTCGTTGTGAAAGAGATACGCCCGGACCGACGAAACCCTTGCGGACAGAAGAACAGTGCTCTTTTTGGCTAACTATCACTGAGCGTTCTCAGAACATTGCCCAGCCAGGAACATTGTTGAATAGAGGATGTTAATTGGGTGGAAGGTCTTATCTTATACTTGATGTTTTACGAATACCCGCTTTTTACGAAACGTGACACTCGAAAACTAACAAAAATGACCCATTCTTTACCGGAGACTCCACGGAAATGGTTTGTATCTTTAACTAACGATTTATTGCAAATGAAACACATTTTTTTACCGCGAATATAACATCATGTTTCAATAAAAGGTTTGATCATTCTGAGCTTTATGCAGTACGTTACATAATATAATGACGTCGTTAATATTATAATATCTCGACATGTTAAATACTTAGTATCGTTTTGATAGATGAGACAATTAAACAGTATTTCAATAATCCGCAAAGCTCTCATACGTACGTAACGTCTGTGCCTACAATTTTCATTTAAATTCCTAGCATAATTGTGAAATGCTAATTTGAAGAGTTCGAATTTGTAGTGAGACCAAATGGGCAGTATACATGCATGAAAATAATATTAAACTTTATTGCGCAAAATATTTAAACAAGAATAATTAAATTACAACATGGTATATACAAATTATTTGCACAATGAACGAGTTTATCGCAGAGGTGCGATATTTTCCAACTAATCCAAATAAATAAATGCATAGGTACCATTACTTAATTCGTTCATGTTAGGCAGAATGATTTGAGCATCACTTACTCTTGTCCTGGTAACTCCACTTCATTCATACAGTTCCTCATGCATGCCTTCCTGTTCATTCTACTCAGAACATGTATTTCCTTTAGGATCCGCTCTAGATGATTTAACCATTTTTAACTTGTGCAACCAAGTATTTTGGCATCATTCGTTTCTCCATAGCCATATAAAGTTCTGAATTTTAAGTAGAATAGATAAATGTTCTTTATTGAACTTGTATCCGAATTTTTGACGGATCTGTTATTAATGCGAACACAATACAAAGCTCTTCGTGATTGCGATTTTCAAAGGTGAACGGTTTGGATTCATTCAATGCATTATGTTGATTACATCAAAGGGCGTATGTGCATTTTTTATTATTTTATACAATAGAAGGAGTTTTAGAATGAATACCTATAGACTGAGAATATTGGTGTTTTCTCACTCCATAACTGTTCATCGTAGAACTCCTTCAATCGAATAATTTCTTCAGCCGTTATTTCATAAATAAATTTCCTGTATTCCTTAATGAAATCTCAGATCAAAAAATTGCTTATTAAATCACGTCTCCCAATCTAAAAATCTGATATAATTTTTTTACACAGGTGTCAGTATAGCTGGCGAAATTATTACTTAATAAATTAAGTAAAAAAAATATTAATTAAGAATTTCTTCAAGAAATCCAATGTGCTGTCTCAGTTCTATTTTTACATTTTTTCTCCAAACCCTAGATGCGAAAATAACACGACCCAGCCAGAAATCGAATCCATGACCTCGATTATGCAAGTCCTAGCCGTTGCATTACGTGGGTATTTTATCATTGTCAAAGACATAGTGAATAACAAAGTAGGGTAGTTCAGCCTGTCGATAGCCTTGTAGACGAAAAGCAGTGCTCTTTTTGGTATAATATACGTGGCTTTAAACTGTCCAAAATATTTAATCTGAAATCATTATTCATGTTATTGACTTTTGGATCTAAGAAAAAAATGTTGTTAATACCCTCGGTGTTAACAACATTTTTTCTTAGATTATTCAGTTTGTGTAGCGAGCAGTCACATCTTATGTAGTGTTCTTAGTGTTCAGTCATAACGTGTACAATGGGAACTATATACTTTTATGCCTCTCCGGCTTCTGTACAATTAGCATTAGATCAAAATCGTGATCGGACACAAATTAATTCATTTATTTTAATATTGCGTTCTTAGGTATATATCTTATTTTATAATATTATTAGTAGTACGCCCTTTTGATTTGATCAACGATTCGCTCCACTGATCCGATCCGATACAATGGTCTGGTTACGGCGAGTGCACACTACGCCACACAAATCCTCTTGCACTTTATAATCCACGTGATAAGTGCGTAGGCCACGCTCTCTCACAACAATACACATGCATACATACTGCAATAATATGTGATGTGCACGCTTCGTAAGCGTGTCTCTAGTGTAACATAGGCGTATAAGTACATTCAATATGTTTTATTATTATATTACATATCGCAGACTCCATTTAACAAATTACTTTCGCGAATTAAAATCATAATCTGGATTTAACCTTAGTACTGGGAATAATATTGATGTAATTAATCAATCGTGGGTACTCACACATTATTAAAATGTAGCTAGCGCGATTGATGCACTTGAGATGTGATACTGGAGGAGATTGCTCTGAGCGCATTGGACTAAATAAAGAATCAATGAGTCAATCTCAGGGAGCTAAAAATTTCCACACGACCCTCAACTTTATGCAGACAGTATGTTTTGGATATTTCGGACACATTTCGATAAGGGAGCTTGTGAACCTGAAAATATTAATAATTAGCAGTGGAAGGGATACAGGAAGGGGCAGAGTACCAGCAAGATGGAGCGACCAAATTAAGGAGGCCATACAGAGGTTACTGCATGAGGCTCTGCATATGGCGAAGGATCGCTCGAAGTGGAGACGGATGACCTATAGAATGAAGCATGATAGTCACGATCTTCAGGATTGAAGAATTGACGGAATTAATGATGATTGTAATATAATATTATGTACCAAAAAGTACGTTTAATCTCAAGATTTCGGGGAAAAAATCGGAAACCATAGTATTTTTAAACAAAAAAAAAAGATTATTTGTTTTTTTACTTGCGGAAAGAAGAAGGTTTGACACAATATTGGATAAAGAAACTATAACCATAAAGGCAAATTGATAAGATTCAAAAAAATACTTTATGTTATATCTTAAAGAAAATCTACTTCTTTTCGATTCATAATCAAGGATAGAATATGTCAAAGTATACGTTTCAGATAAGCAGGTATTTTTTGTAAATTATGCCAACACTCTAGATGCGATCTTTAAAGGTCTTTATTTGTAGAAAGAAAACAGGTAGTCTAGGCACATGAAATATCTCATTTATTATATCTAGGCGTTGTGCTAAAATCCCAGGAAATAATGTTATCTTTGTGTGCGCATCTACATATTATCTATGTACGAGTATGTGTGTAAGCTGAAGCTTAGTTTAAGAAAATATGGCCAATCGAAAAATTCACCGGTCATAAGTTACACCCTTATCGTTCTGTGTACGTTGTTAAAAAACAGAAATCACAAACCTTTATATTTGAACTTCCATTTATGTCGCATTTTTATCAGGCGGTTATGTCATAAGCCGAATACGCTACTCAGTCTTTTTGTCTAAGATTTCAGGAATAATGCATTGGTGTACCGTTTGAATGGGGAAATTGTTGTAAAAGACTCAAGGGCAGATTTTTTACCTGCAACAGCTATAACTATTTGGAGATATGGAAATGTTTTTCTTGCACATCAAATCTTTATTCGTTCAAATTAACTCATCTAAACAACTTATATTTTTAGCCTTATTATGGTTTAATACAGCATCCGTTTTTGAAGAGAATCTCTCTGAAATTTCAAAAATAAACTTCTAAAAAGGAATTGTTTGTAATAATAAAGGGCATTAAATATTCAACCACCACAATATTGTTTTCCATTCTCTATTGTAACCAAACTGGTATAATGTAAATAAATCATTGGTACCTAGATAGATAATATGTATTGGTTCAGTACCTCTATTTAAGGATATTATTCTTGGAGTGAATTATTGTGTCTGTTGGACCCAAATCACTGAAGATCCCTTCAGTCAATCTTGTGAAGGATAATGGATGAACATCTCGGAACTTGGAACATTGGTCCTATTTCTATACTATAGTTTGCATCGTAAGCTTAACTCAAATATGCCCAACGACTAATGTACGAGTATATTATGTAGTTCACCAAAAACAAGTCGGTTCCGTCCAAAAAGTTCAAAATCGATTATTGAGACAATTAACTTATGAAAATACCAAGTTTTATTTATTTATTTGCATTATCTTCTATGAATATCTCGATTACTTTAGTATAATATTTTATCCTAACCATAGTACATACGTTTTATAAAAACGAAAAAACGTCTCATTAGACGTAGCGTTGTTTAATATTCTGATGCGATATCAATATGCATTTAGTATTCTTAACTACTCAAAAACTTTTTGGGTTTACATATTTTCATGAGTTGAGCAATAATAAATAAATAGAAATCTATAAAGTGATAAACTCACCACTGATAACATCACATTATTTTTTAAGTAAACTGCTTTTGTTGATTTTTTTATGTGTATGATGATGTACAAGAAGAATAAAATAAATAAAATAAGTAACGATTGTCGATATTACAAGTATATAAATATATATTTAGTTACAATCCATTGGATTGGTCTGCAACGAGTTTGGTTTTTCTTCTCCATTCCTCCCTATTCTCAGCCAGTCTTTTAAGCTCTACGTATGAGCCACAGTTCATGTCCCTCTTCAGTTGGTCCATATATGCGTCTCTTGGTCGGCCTCTGCCATTTGTTCCCTCGGTCTTACCCTCCGCGATGGCGATGAGTAGTCCTGGGTGCCTGATGTTGTGGCCAATCCAGTTAGCTCGTTGTTGGCTGATTCTCTTAAGGAGTTGCCTTTTTTCGCCTACCCTGGTTAAGACTTCTTCGTTTTCGACGTGCTCCGACCAATGGATCTTAAGCATGCGTCTGTAGCACCACATCTCAGGTAGGTATATTAGGTATACAAGTATACCTAATAGAATTTGTTACGTTTATTCTCGTCGTGGCACAGAATTAAATT
Organism: Athripsodes cinereus; assembly: GCA_947579605.1. Lineage (NCBI taxonomy): Eukaryota > Metazoa > Arthropoda > Insecta > Trichoptera > Leptoceridae > Athripsodes > Athripsodes cinereus. Next base: position 6,649,978 of record OX388320.1, on the reverse strand, counting down.
AATATGTTGTCATAGAATAATATCTTAAATTCTGTTTTCAAAATTAATGTATTAAATAGATTATTTTTGTTTTATTAATGTCTTCCTTTTTCGATGTTCTTACTGAATAATAATATGTCACACGGTCGGAAAAACCTGAATAAAAAAATATTTTTGTTAACCGACCATTAGTATTACATACTGTATCATAAATGATATTAACAGAACAGTGGGCACATCTGGGTTAACGTTGTTGTACCCACTTATAACTACCGCCTCCAGTTCGGTCGGGAAATCACCACGGGATGCGTTGAATCGTAATATGATAAATGCCTTGGGATCGGATTGTCTCTCGGATAAGAAACAATAAATATCGATTTAGATATTAGACACATTATACACATTTATTTGATAGAGCACCAGTTAGTTCGCACCCTAAAATTACTTATATCGATGTTTCAGTTTGATTAATATTGAACCATTAGTTATGTAAACACTGAGGTTAATACTAAAATCTATAATATTGTTTAACAACATTTAGAAAAAAATTATTTTTACGCTTAATTTCTCCGATATGTAAATTCAGTGTTAGAAATTGTGTGAGAGTGGCGGAAGAGAAAATCGAAACAAGTAAGTAACGCTTAATCTTTTCTGCCTACCCGAAAAAGAAGCAACGTGATGCTTTTAATGCGATCGATACATATGTACCTACCTACTCTTTGACTTGATCTTGAATTATGGCCGGTTTCAATAATCTATCTATCCGCTACTGTCGATTGAAATCTATTGTGTTCTATAATTTAAATCATACATTTCAATCGACAGTCACGGATAGATAGGTTATTGAAACCGGCCATTAAAGTTTCACCAGAGTATGTTTTTCGGTGCCTTTTTTTCACCCTCAAATTTGTCAATTATCACAATGATACGAATATTTTTTTTATTGTTAAGTATTTTATTCAAATACCTAAATGCCGTTTGTGATAAACAATCATCTGGTCTTATGTTAATTGTATTTGTCATTTGCTATTTTTTAATCTAGGTACAAATCATGGAGAATTGTGAGATCGTTATAAAAATCATTCACATAATATCTCTTACATAAGACACATAGTATGATAGTCTATGGTAATTTTTCTTTTTATTAATCTAGACGTGTGGACTACATCCGGGTGATCTAATTATTATAATTTTTTTCACAGTATATTTAAATATTCTTCATAGTTGAATCTAAAATTAAATGAAAATTTCTTTTAACATTTTTATTCGATTCGCTAGTTACCCCTTTATATTATTGGTCGGTAGTGTTATTATGTAAAGGATAAATAATTACAAGGAATTACTCATTCTACACTAGGGACGGTAGCTGTACAAAATACCTTATCTGTGTAATTTGAATACTTTCATCGTTTAATTTTCACGTCAAAAGCACACGCATCAGCTGATATTCAATTTTATATACAGTCATGCAATTCATGTCACCCGACAGTTGTTTAGTTTTTGTCAAAAGCGTTTGAGATACATTTGAGAATGCGTTTAATATGCAGTTATGTGTAGAACCTTTTGATGATAATTCAACTGTCGTGACTCTAGCTGAAATACCGAAAAAACTTATTATAAAGGATTGTAAATTGTTATTAGTGAATACGAATTAAAAATTCGTCACAAAGGATGTATAAAATTTGTAATTATGTGACAACCGCTAGTCAAACTGTTTCAACTTTTATAATTTTTGTTCATTTTGTACAGTTCACCTACCTACATAGAAATGTCTGGTTTAAAGGATCATTACTTATATGTATTTAAAATTTAATTATAACGACATTCTTTTTATTAATTTGCATTCATTTTTCACTCTTTATTTTAATGGCTCATCTATTTGCCTTATCGTGATCTATGTGTCTATCTCCTCACGCTGGATCCTTTGTAGGGTAGGAGCCCGTTATGTTGATTTCTTAAAAATATAGTAAGCATTATTGAACCAAGTTTATGCCAGAACATGAATATACAAATATTGCTCATATAGTTTCCGAAAATTAAAATAATCCTATTGAATATTCAAATACAAGATTTTAGACAAATTTACTATAAGCTTCTTGTTATTTGTTTTATGTTATGACGACATGTTCTGCGTACTAAATAATATTTCTAGAAGCTGTGTCAACTTATAAACACTTCGATTAAGGGAGCATGGATGGGAAATTCTATGAGAGTGACGGTAGCGAAAAGTGTATGCAACGATGAACTAAATAAGTGACCCTCGAATCCTTCTGCCTACCCGAAAAAGGAAACATGACGGTGATGACAATGAACTTATCAGTATTTTTTCAGTATCCTGTAAGTGGTATTACTACTAGAGGTATTCGTAGTATATTCTTTATAAGACATTTAAAATCTTTTATCAGCGATGTGGTATATGCCATCAATCCTGAAAGTTTTCAACTTTTTTTTTGCGGAAAAGGTGACTTATGTACATGTTTTAAACACACAGTTGATAGGAATTGCCGTAAAAGTATATATGAATTAATGGACTTTTAAAGATGAAACGTTCATATCACAAATAAATGAAAATCAAAATAAAAAAAAACGGATATCGTTTTTTTATTTTATACTTTACCCCACATAAAAAATGAAGGAATTATTGGTAATATTTTCCTTGTCACATATCGTGGGCGGGTTTCTCAATATTATTATACAATACGTTTTTTCCTTGACGTATGTAACCTCAATAACAAGTGAATTTAATAAAATAGTCTGCGCGTGACACTTGCCACTTTAATTCTCTTTCATCTGCTGCCCTACAATTATCTACTATTATTATTATTCTTATCACATTTGAGTCTAACAAAGTGAATTTATATATAGGTACCTATAAGACTGAAAAGTGAATATATACGAGGTACTATGTTCCACCGCACGGCGTTAGGATTTGGTTGTCATGTTATTATTACTATTACTATTCTTGCTAATAATTTTTGTGGAAGTACTCGTACAGCTATAGAGTAGTTTTACATTACTTAGGTGTAGTTACTTTTAATCCGTCTAAAAAACCGGCTCATAATGAAATTTTAAATAAAATTTGTGAACAAGTTTTTTTTTTAATTTTTAAGACGAATCATTTTTTTAATATCCGCTAAATTTGTCGCTGGAAGTTGATACTCTTTCAATTTGTTTAAACCAACTTTACTAACATATATTCACTTTGTGAATTAAGTCACGAAAGTTCCAAATTATCTCAGAAATTATTGTAAAATAAAAAAAAAGTTATAAACTTATGCATTATATAGCTAGTCTGGTTAAGATCCTTCTTGTACATAAACCGATACAATAAAGAACATCTCGAGCTTAGACAAACGAAATTAATAAATCAAAGTTCATTGAATGTATCATAGATAAATACTATATATAACCATACGAAGCTGCAAGAGAGGTCGTGGCTTTTTGGGAGGGAATGGGAATATAGATTTTGATGTTTCGAATGATTTATTTTTTATTGTTTTGCATGTTGACCGACACGAAAATATAAAGAAGAAGCCATGGGAAAATATTTTTTATGTTATTAAAAAAAAATACATACGTATGAAACTGAAACTATGAATATGTATAGCGTTAATGAAGAAGTTGTACACGGAAGTATGCATTTTTTGTTGTTGAATGTATCCAATCATTTTGCAAATCGATCGACTAAGTTTCCACGAATCTTACTATAAGACAAAAGACAGTCCGTGTTTTGATAATATATATTTTTATATCTATATACATGAATATATTCTTTACATAATGTATCATGTTTGTTATTTTTTCAAATCGTTTCGAAACCTCCGAATAACTTGTAACAACTTCACGGCTATAAAACGCTATAGTTTATATTATTATTATTATATGTAGTAATTCTCGCCCATATTGTGTTCACCCTCCGTGCGTCTCATAGTTGTGAATAACCTTTTTACAGTGTCCTTACAAATGTTTCATTGATTACAAATATTTTTATAATAATAAAATAGTTCTATCATATCATTTTGAAAAATTTAGTTATAGTTATTATGTACTACACCGCATAATTTTTTTATAAAACACTACCAGTTTCAACGGTAAGATGCGTCATTGACAAGTGTCAAATTAAAACTAAACAAGTGCTAGAACTATTTATAATTCATGACTAATTAGTTAGGAAAGGGTGGGGGCGTTAGAGTGGGAAAGAGGTGGAGATTTTTTTATTTTAAGTAAACATAGGTTCATTTTGACTAGAAATAAGGATTGTTTTATAAAAATATGTATCTCAGGTTCAAGAAATCTCCGTTATACTAATGGAAGACGTAGCTTGTTTTGTTAACATAGAAAATAATCTTTGGCTTAAATAAAATATTAGTCTCTTCGTATATCTATTAGATTAATATTTCACAAGTTCAGTAAACAAAGTGTGTAAAATTGATATGGTATTACGTAACAGTTTTAGAATAGAATATACTTACACATTTCTTTTTTACTTTCAAAATTTCACGTGTTCTATTGTAGACAAACTGTTATTAATTTTATTCTACATTGTATATTTTTATTTTTGGATATGTAGAGTTGAGCAAATTTAAGATGAAAGAATGACGAAGAGGATGTATTTGTGTGAAAGAGGTGTGAGGAACGGCCAAGAACCACGTGGCTTGAGCACGTGGATCAAATCCTAAAGGACGGCCGCGTGTTGAGTAAGAGAAATCGGCAAACATGTATGAGAAACTGGATGAATGTGGAGGAAGCGAAAGAAGTTTGTAAGGATAGATCTGTATGGCGTTCCGTTCTCTCTGCCTACCCCTCCTGGGACACGGCGTGAGGGTATAGATAGATAGATTTTTATTTCAAATGTTTCTATTTTTAATAGAAAGAACTTTATGTATCTCCTGTTATGGGTATAAAATCGTTTAGTTGGTTATTTTGTTATGATAACTACTTGTTTGTGTAGAAAATAATTATTACACTGAAATTAATTGGTTGGCGATCCCTTTCAAAGCAATTCTTTGTATTATCAAAATGCTCCAAGTTTTTTTATTATCCTGATCTTGCCATAAAATAGTTTTATGGAATAATAAGCTCACGGACCCCTTCTGGCTGGACTGATGCACGATAAAAAAATAGAAATAATAATAATAATAATATGTCACTAGATTAAACTCACTCTAGCGTCCATAATTGACATTTTGTTTCCATCGATTATATTTTGGGTAAGTCCCCCTTTTAACGTGATTTAAATTTGACAAGGCTAAAAGAGTACCGTATACCATGTTACATACATAATACTGTATATGATACGAAAAAATATTGGAATTATTTTTTCGACGAGAAAATTTACAATAGAACATTAATTCGTATGTCATGTTTAATCCATATCCGTGTATTGAGTTGTTAACAGAATAGGGCTCTCATATGGTTTTACAATACATACATATATGTATTGGGAATCTATTTTTACTGTAGTAATAATTATCCTCTTTGATAGAGGTAGAAACATATTGAAATAATATTTTGCGAACACAATGATGCGATTATTAAAAAAAAAAATTCGTGATAATTTTTTTATAAAAACTTTGTAGTATGTTGTGTTAATTTTTTTGTTGATGTATAATTCTAGATTTTTGCGCAATTTAATCTCCTCAACTCAGATAATTATAATGTTTGAAATAGATACCTATTAGATTTTTGAGTGTTAGATATGTGTAATTGTATAGTATGATGACTGATGAGAAACATAGAACAGGCGTGTTTTGCTTGTGTCCTATCTATAAAAATAAACTTTGATAAATATTCAATGTAGAATTAATACAAATGAATGTGAATATTCTATACAAAATTTGTTGTGTTACCAATTTTCTAGAAAGATTAATTTTATTTTTAGTATATATTTATATATACTATAACTTTTTTTATTTATTTTATGTATGTACCTATAGGTATTGTACCTACTTATACATCATTTTAAAACATTTTCACTTTTTGTTCCCTTAATTTTTAATTGTTATTATTACTGATTAGTTAGGTAGGTACATATTTCTTTTTTTTGTATTAGGGTTAAAGGTTGACTGAAAACGTTGCTCAGCAATAAGGTCGCCTTTTGGTCTTATTTATTTTATAATAATGTTGTGTATTATTGTATATTTATGTAAAATTTTGGCCAACAAAGGTTACTTTATTGGCCAAAATTGACATTCGTATTATGGTAATCATTCAACATTGCTGTATGATGAATTTTGTACTTTGTTTCTTTAAATACTCGTCTGAAAAACTCATCTAACGATCATGGATATATATCACTCGTAGAAATATTTATCATTCAAACATAAAGAATAAAGCTACCATCTTACTATTATGTAACTAAACCTACAAAATTGAAAGACCTTTAAGTTTTGTAGGTAAAGTTACATAAAACAAGTCGACCAAAATGCTAATGGAGGGCTGATTTTTGTACATACACGAGTCAATATAAATTTTCACATTCATATGGTTTTACAATGGACGTATGGGAAAATTGAATTTCATGAATTTATTCCAACGTGACATAACAGGATAACTTTGAATGGCGTAAACGTATCTACGGAATATTGTTGAAATAAAAAGTCATCGTGCATGATGGGAACGTTCTCCAGACGAAGTAATAAAAGTGTGTATATGAACTTTATAATATATTCATGGAAACGATTTCACCATAATACTTTCTCCATAAGATCTCGTGTGCTACAGACTTTATTGATTTCTTTCCTGCAGTAGTCTAAGATATATGATGAAGTGTGTTGTAAAAATTATCCAAAAACCTTACTCAATATATCATTGTGACATTTTTTTATTTATAATATTTTGAAGCGAATTTTAAAACACGTCTCTCTTTATTTGGTATATGTGACAATGGGGTAGCCAGTGGACCCTCTCACCACACGCAGATCAACCTTTCACAGATATAAGATAGTTCAAGATGTGACATACTATACCGTTGCAATCAGGATCTTCCTTGACAACGTTGTTCATTTAATTTTGATTTAATTGGTACTTAATTCATAAAATCAACTCCACTCTATCAATTCCACAAACGAATAACTAGAAAAAATACAAGGTTCCCTTTTTATATTATTCAATAAGTTTATGAAAAAAATGAACCTTTTTTTCAATTCCACAAATATATTTTTGTAATTATTTAACTATTGAACGGAACAAAGTGAACATAATTCGTCTAATAGTGCGATTTTATATGGTGTATTTCACTTTGGATTTCACCTTGGACTATTTAACAAGGATGAATGTAAATAAGTTAAGATGGTTTGGGCACGTGGAAAGAATGAATGAGGACAGAATGACTAAAAAGATATATTTGTCTGAGAGGAATGGTGCTCGGAGACGTGGACGTCCGAGGATTAAATGGCAAGATCATTTAAATCAAATCCTACAGGACGGGCACGTGTTGAGCACGTTGAACAGGAGAGCATGCATGAGGAATTGTATGACAGTGACGGAAGCGAAAGATGTGTGCAAGGATAGAAGGAAGTGGCGCTCGATCCTTTCTGCCTACCCCGCGAGGGAAGCGGCGTGATGGTATGTATGTATGTATGTATTTCACTTTTTGTTGTGTTTTTAAAGCATTATTATAAATATACCAAAACTACAAAATTAACGAATTCTCGAATATAAGACATTTCGACTTGTTGAGTTGTGGAACTGGACAGACGAATTTTGTTATTGGAATTGATTCTATAATTGCGTTTGACATCTTACTAATATATCTGTCATGTAAAAAATAATAATTCTCGAGTCTAGAGTTAAACAAAGACATCTTTATTTCCATTACAATGTGAGTAATATCTATCCAACCAAAAGCTTCTTACAATACGATTCACTGGCCACGTCGAATTCAATGTCACCCATCCGTATTGGATGTAGTGGTTTCTCTATTTTATTTCACTGCAATTCTACTATATTATTGATATTGTGTCTGTCTCGTGTTGTGTGTAGCATTGGGTACTCTCTGTCATTTTATTCACCCCAACTAACCCCGCGATACATATGCCTTTTTTCTTTCACCCTATGTGCATCTCTGGGGTGGTCGAGTACCCCTATGTCTCATCCTATTATTCTTGCATTTTAAGGGATGTGTAAAATCACTGGTAGCAATTGTACCATAAACTATAATGATATTAAATTACGTAAAAGATTTCAATTCCATAATCTGATACAGTATTATGAACATTTAAGCAGAAGCTAAAAAATTTGAAGTATTTTAACCGTTTCATTATTTTTTTACGAGTATAAATGAATAATTTTTATTTGCCGCGGTTGCTTTTTGGAAAAAAAAAATAAACAACCGTTATTCATTGGGATATCACAATTTATCATTTCTTTTCATTTAAAAATAATCACATTTATTATATTTCTTCATTTATTTTATTATAATTATTGTTCATTTAATTAATAATTTTATTTAGTAAGTATGTACTTTGTATTTTATAGACGATTTTATAGCAATATTCAGATAATGACTAGTTGATCATCAGCTCTGTAAATTATATGACGTAGATGTAATGTCCTAAAATTGATGAATTGTACAGTGTCCTTGAGATGCTTTGGCACGTTAACGACACATTAATATTGTCTAATAATAATAATAGTTACTAGACAATTCCTTTAAGAGGCGCCGTTTTGTGAACAAATAAATATTATAAACAAATCAAAAATTGTACATATATTATCGTTAATAATAGCACCAAAAAAAAAAAATCATACATGAAAATAGCTATCAAAATCACAAAATAGTCAAAAAAATTCTATGCAACATTTTATTTTGTTATAACCTGTTATTTTTCACATAATATTTTTTTATCACAGTGACAAATCGCGCACGTTTGTCTGTATTGTCGCTATTAATAATGTTTTCGCTCTGAACACGACACATTATTACACAACAATAGCCTTTATTGTAATTGAAACTTTTTTTTTGAAAGCATTTGGGATAAGGGTGGTCTCTTCTACTCTGCTACTTTACTACCGGCTATGACGGTGGTGTTTTGTTGTTATGGGGTGTCGAAATTTCGCAGGTTCGTATCCCACTCCATGTTTACATTATATCTTATCTACTATACAGTATTTATTCATTTTTATTACTGTCGTTTGTTAAACATTTCACTTTATTCATAATGGATAATTCCAAGTTATTCCCTTTTCATTCCAATTAAGTTTTGGATTTAGAGGGTGAAAGCTTCTTTTAGAAGATTATTTCAATTCAAGTAGATTACAGTATTGAACTTTTATTCCGAACTTTCCTCTGCATAAAACGTTTTGCAAACAACTATGCAATAAAGTGACTCGTGATACGACATATTTGTGAATAGTATCAAACTTGTCAGTTGCACGTTCGAGACTCTTTTGTCAGGGTACTTACATACCTGTAACTTCATAAGTTTACTTAATAATAAAAAAAACGCTTCACTGCATTTTCCGCTTGCGGGGTAGCCAGTGAACTAACAAGTTTCAGATTTTCATGAGATAATTTATTTTCACTCCATACGAAGCTTTGAAATCTCTAATTCTATGTGTCTTATAAAACAAGACTTTCAAATACTTGTAATGTCTAGTAAAAACATCATTATAACATTGTAAAGCTATAAGGTAACCAGGAGAATAGTTTAATGAATGTAGGTACCTATTGAGCATATTATCGTCGTTAAAACAATGTGATGTGTCCTATTATATCCACTTTATTCAGGTCATAGTTTTTGTTTGTAAATAAATCAAATTTTATTCTTTAGCTTTTCACAAAAAAAGTATTGTAGGAATATCGCCATTGAATTGTATTAAATAAATTTTCCTATAAAAAGTCATCAATATATGTTTTTTTGTTCAGAGTTACAAGTTTTATTTTTATCTAAGCGTCTGGAATTATTATTTTTGTAACCAGAGGGTATATCTATTTGAAGCAGCAATGTTTTAACATATTAAATGTATTAATATGTACCATGGAGATCAAAGACACCCTCGGGAGTTTAGCATGGCTAGCATTGGTCCATTAGACGTTCATATATTATTCAAACCTTAGCATGTGTAACGTTTCAATATATTATTTTCAAAACATCACTCTGGTCAAACGGTGTCGAATATATTAAACTGTTTGAAAATTATTGATTATGATTCAAAAAGTAATGCATTGTCTTCACTTTGATTTCCTTAAAACTCGAACTATTTGGAAAAAATTCGACCTCTGTGGCTTAATCGCCCATTGCAAAAAAAAGTTTAACGGAAAAATGTTTTTTTTTGTTCAATAACTTTTTATTTATAAAACTTAATAATATTTTATGCGTATCATTGTAGAAATGCAAACATTTTAACTCTTAATACAGTTTATTCACTGTGTCGGTGTTTAGGTAGTAGAATTCCATATCGAAATAAATAGGTAAAACAAGCGTTTTATTCTGCTAATGAATCATTAGTAGAATAAAACGCTTGTTTTATTTATTTCTTAATACAGCATTTAACCATTGTTATATGTTTAAATTTATATTTGGTTTTATAATTTGGGATATCGCATTCAACATTTTGCCTTTATTCAATTATATTATAGTTGACAAAATACCATCGTTTGTTATTTATGTTAATACGAAAACGTAAATCATTATTTGTATTATTTTATAAATGATTGTTTGTTTTGAAAGAAAACAAATAATATATAATCGAAATTCAGAAATAGATTTCAACAAATCAATATTTAATTTCTTTTTGCGACAGTGATTTGCAAATATAAAAAGAAAGCCGATTTTCTTTTGTTAATCCCTTTCAACTTTTTGCTATGTACATACTTTGTATTGACCGGCATGTAATCTTTAAAAGGTTTTTCAGGGATTGTATATTTTTTGACTTTTAAGTCATATAAAGTAAGTTGTTCTTTTTATTGTTTAAGAATCAATCTCTTGATTTTATGCCTCCTTAAGTTTCATAAAAGTAATTCGAATGCGAATTAAAACATATCTTAATTATTTTTTTGTATTTTACATACATACCATTATAACATCACTGCATATTCCTGAATTGGGGTGGCTAGTAAGTTAACTGTATGTAATGAACATACCGATTGCTCCTTCGTGCCATTTAAAGATGAAACATTCAGGATAGGTAAATACCTCATCGCTGATTTTTTAAGATGTATCTGGGTGATTATTATAAACCCAAATACAACTTTATACACTTTTCAAAGTAAGCTAAAAGCTTGTGTCGTAAAAGAGACTTGCCGGCACCTGGGATCGTACCGCACACCTCTTATTCATGTGGCCGAAACTCTACCGCCAGGTTACCAACAAAACACCGAAAATTTGAAAAGGTTAAACATCTCATATGATACATTTTACGAGTACAACTGTTTGATAGAGCAGTGTTCCGCAAACTTTTTGTGTTCAAGGTACACCTATCAAATCAAGGAATTTTAGAGGTACACCAAAGAAAAAAGCAATGATGTTTATTTAGTGTTACACTTTATGTTACATATAATGTAATAATTAATCATCATCATCATCAGTGGCGCTACAACTCTGTGTGGGTCTTGGCCTCCTCAAGAAGTCACCTCCACTCCCTCCTATCCATCATCTCTCGTCGCCAATTGGTCACGCCCAAAGCTCGCAGGTCCTTTTCCACCCCGTCCATCCATCTCAACTTTGGCCTCCCGACGCTTCTTCTGCCACTGGGCTTTGTGGAGTACATTTTTTTGATTGTTGATGTATCGTTCATCCTTTCCACATGCCCTAGCCATCGGAGTAGGCAGATTTTGATGTGCTTGGTGATATGCACATTTTGATACAACGTGTAGAGTTCGTAGTTGTGTCTACTTCGCCAAACTCCGTTTTCGCATATGGGCCCATAGATGCGTCTTAAGATTTTTCTTTCGAATTTGTCCAGTCTCAGCTCATCCGCCTTAGTGAGTGTCCATGTTTCGGCGGCATAGGTCAGGATAGGTCGAATGAGTGTCTTATAAATTTGTAACTTAGACTTTCTGGAGATGATCTTAGATTTCAGCTGCTTTTGGAGACCAAAGTAGCATTTATTCGCTGCAGAGATTCTTTTCTTTATTTCATCGCTGACATCATTTTATTGGTTATAAATGTAATATTTAATATTACATAATATAACGTGCTCATCAGCGGCACACCACTGATGACCACGGTACACCAGTGTGCCGCGGCACACGTTTTGTGGAACACTGTGATAGAGGACACTCGAAAACTTACGAAAAAATTCTAGAACCTATTTTTCTGGAGATCCTACACAGTAAATTTTGTTTATTTTCCAATTTGTAAGAAGATAGAACAATGCCCCCCCCCCGTATTAAAAACATTTACACAATATTTTCTACTACCACCTACAAAATCATCCGTCATTCTAAATTTAGAATCATAATACGTTTATTTGTATTATGTTATTGAACATAATATTACGTAATTCCCAGGTTAACAAGAATTTTCAAAATTTCCCTACATCGGATGGAATGGGTAAAGGATTGTACTGAATTAGAATTCAAATATCATATAGGAAATTGAACAAAGATATACCTTCTTTGTTATACGGAGAAATAAAATAAGTCAGTTAGTATGCTAGAGGAAACGACTTGTACTCTATATGTACATGCTTTGATTCATCAAAAGAAAAAATATGGGTCTATTAGACCCTGCCTCGGGTGCTTAGGGTTTCCTTGTTTGAAGAGGAAGAAAAAATATATAAGATGATTTTTTCGATTATTTGACGCTGTTATATATGTATTTGTAGTTGTAAGTACCAAAGGTCAATCTATTTACGTAGTACCTACCTAGGTACATGACAGAATTTACGAAAACGAATAATTATGTAAAATATTTGCTTAAGCTTGTCTATAAAAAGTTTTTTTTTTGTATTGAATATAAGCATGTATAAACTTTTTGTAAAACCTATTTAAATAGTCAACGAATTTTGTGTTTGAATAATAAGTGGAAAGATAACAGAGTTCGTATTCCGATGTATGTATTCTTTTATGAACTTTCTCAATATTAATGTGTTTTGTAAAACTATTTAAGTATATAAAAATAGCTTTTTGTGCTGTTGATTCCAAATACTTATCTATATTTCTATAATCAGGTAAATTGAAACATTATATTTAAAGATAATTTTAAATTTTTTGTTTATATTTCTTTATTTTTGTTTCAGGTAAGTGAGCTATTCATCTCTACTCTGTGAACATTGTCAAAAATCTTGTCAAAGGTAAGTTTTGAGAATTTAATAGAATTATATATAATTTAACATTTTGATGCGATTTTGATTTTCAATAATTGGATTTTATGTAAATTTAACACAGAGAACTTTTTTTAAAAAGGGCAGCGCCCGCCACATACTCCTGTCGTATCTCCATAACGACACACACATGCACAAACAGGGTTTAATGTAGCATTTTAACGACATTAAATCCTGTGGCCACATATAACTACTACATAACGCTTTACCCCAGACGGGACATGAGCCCGCAATCCATCCTTTTGGCTAGGTGTGCTTTATCCAATTAAGCTACGGTTGACATGCCTAAGTTCCGATATTCTTTCTTTTAATCCTCAATGATAGCTCCATGTGCAGGTATTGTTATTCCAAGTGAACTAAGATTGAATTGCACCTATCATAAACTACTACTTGTAGGTAATTCTCTATCGACATCTATCTATATTTTTATTATTATTTTTTGATTTTGTATCATTGCTGTTAGCTTAGATGCGAACCTAGATTTTTAGTGTTCCATCCGGGGCACTACCGAATAAAGATGATGTTGTCTTAAAAATCCTTATATGGAAGTTTCATGTGTTAAATGAAGACATATAACCCCATATTTAATTCATAAATCATGTGTTTAAAATATGTTTCAATCTCACTCTGTCATTCAATTTCATGTTTCTTGTACGTAAAAATACATGTATAAGATTAAATACTCTGTATGATTCACAGAATTATGTTCCCATCCATATTTGTTTTGAAATTTGTGTAGTGTAATTTTTTTATCCAAAAATGAGCATAAATAAAGCTGTCAACACCGAATGAGTCGGGAAATTAAACAAAAAAGCATTAAATGTTGATACAACGCTACGATAAAAACACATGCAAATGTTTTGTTATGTTTTTTTCAACTTGTTCCCGAATAAAAATAACTATTAATTATGACGATACGTTGTAATTAAAGGACGCATAATGTAATAATTATTCCGCAATACATTCGCCACCTCTCGCCGTCCGTTTCCGGGAAAAAGGTTATTCGCACGTCTCGCCGAAAATCCCGTAACTTTTCACTTTATTATTGTTTACGTTTATAATAATTATAATAACTAGCTTATTATACCCGCTATATTATGTGAACTCGATAATTTAATGGGAAATATTTTAGCAGCCGACTGAAATATCAAACAGCCGACTCACATTGGACTGTCTCTTATTATGCTATGTTTTTGTGTGACAAAAAATAAATTTGACGACTATTATCCGGTGACGAAAAATTTATAACCGATGATGATGATGATTCTGGATGATTTTGTTTTGACGCCGTTCAACAGTACCCAGACCATCTCAAAGGCGCCGGTGAAGAGTGCAGTTTTCAATTTGCTTCTGAAGCTGGTGACAGTCTGATTGTTTCTCAATGGCACCGAGATTCAAAAAGTGGGGCAAAGTTATTCCAGGTGAGCAACTGAAAATAGTAAATAAGCGATGAAAATTTTTATTCTTTAATTCACCTATTTAATTTGATTTGGGTTTTTTTTAATTATCTTTTGTATTATTTTTTTTAAGAAGAACTGCCTATATTTTTAAACCTGAAATAAATCGGCAGCGGGGCTCGAACACATTTTCTCCTGGTCGAAAATAGAATTCGGGTGCCAACCACCTTTATTTTGACAATAGTTACCTATTAATTTTTTTTAAAAATGTCACATTTAATAAAATGCAGATTGTTATAAAAAATACATTGTCTAACAATTTACGATAAGATAAGATGTTAAAAGTCTTATCGCGATGTTTTACGATTGCCTGCTTCTTGCAGAAATACAGGATACTCGAAAACTTACAGAAAGGAGTAGAAGATCTTTTCTTTACCCAGGATTCCACAGATATCCATGTACGAACGAGCTAAAATATTAAATGTTAAAATTTTCGGCCGCTATGTTCGCCCGTTAAATTTTTTCCCGTCGTCGCTTTCCGTTCCAATTTTAAAAGCGTTCTTTCTCATTCAAGCGACAATTTTTTTAAAAATTAATTTTATAGAACAAAGAAAAAAATGGCTACCTAAAGGTAGGTTGGTAAGTAGATACCTATTATATTGTGTATTTTATAGATTTTCAGAAAGGAATTAAATTTTCAAAAGCTAAAAGAATAAAAAGTCTTCTTTAGAATGGTGTTTAATTTTTTACAATACATTGTTTTAATCTTCCCGTTTGTTATTTTGTTCAAGTTTAGCTATAAATTTAATAAAAATACGTTAATTCCTTTTTTTCAAACAGATTTTGACTCTTTTCGCCCTATTGTTATTTTTTTTTTTTCTTAAATAGATATTGGATGGCTCATAAATAAGGTAAACATGTTTTTGAAGTAATTTTATTTTTTATTTTTAAATATTGGCTTTTACTATTACTATACCATCACGGCATATTCTACAAGTGGGGTAGCCAGCGGATTAACTGCATACAATTAATATGCAGATTGTACGCCGTGTCAATAAAATAATAAGACATTCGTGATGGATGTCAATCAAGTCGTTTTTAGTGGCCAAATCGGAATTTTGTTGTAGACAATTCGATTTTTCGTCAACAGCCCACAACAATTCGACTTTTCACCAGCATTCTTCATTTTGCCCTGTCCCGGAGTCGGACCCAGTACCTCGTGACTCACAGGCCAGAGTGTTACCTCTGCATTTCACCAGCCGATTATAAATATATAACTTCTTCTCAAAGTGCCATGTCAGGTCCCCCCGACGTCGGCTATCACCCTGGCGTAGGCCTCTGTCCTGTGCCAGCCGGAACAGCTCTTCCACCCTCCGAACTCCAGTCCACTCTCGGATATTTCTCAGCCAGGACGTCTGGAGTATATTACTAAAAGATAAAATCAGGAATAAACATAGATTTTTCTAAAAAAATAATTATGTGAATTGTACACAAACTTGAATAGACTTTTTCAGCTCATCCAGTTTTAATTATTTTCTACCTCTGAAAATTATAAATAATTTAGCAATTTTAACTGTTCGCTTCTTTTTGGTCCCTTTTCTTAAAATAAAATTCGTTTGTAGGTACTTACAAAAATAATAATTAAAATTGATAAAACGTGTAATTTCTACAGAACAGAATATAGGAATTGTTTACTATGTTCCTAATCTAAGTAGCATTTTCCTAAAAAATAAAGATATTTTGGAATTGTTTACTATGTTCCTAATCTAAGTAGCATTTTCCTAAAAAATAAAGATATTTTGGAATTGTTTACTATGTTCCTAATCTAAGTAGCATTTTCCTAAATAATAAAGATATTTTGGAATTGTTTACTATGTTCCTAATCTAAGTAGCATTTTCCTAAAAAATAAAGATATTTTGGAATTGTTTACTATGTTACTAATCTAAGTAGCATTTTCTTAAAAAATAAAGATATTATGAAATTTTCATTTTCTTGACCGATGGTTCTTGTTGAAAGTTCGTTTCAAAGTAGTTTGAAAAAATAACATTTTTTTAGGTAACTTCCAAGTGACTTTATTATCTACGCTTACTAGTATCCGGAGACCCTCGACTCCCTCTTCAGACTTCTTCAATCACATTTTTCCCGTACTTTTTTAAATTATAATATGTACTACTACTACTACTACTATACCATCACGGCATATCCCACAAGTGGGGTAGCCAGCAGGTCAGCTGTATGTAAGAAACATACAAACTGTCCTCTTCGTGCCAGTATAAAATCAAGACATTCAGGATGGGTGGCAAACCTCAACGCTGAATTTAAGATGTAAAATGTCTTATTTTTTTCGAACACCTGCCTTTTACAGGACACTCGAAAACTTACGCAGAAGAGTGGGAGACCAATTCTTTACCGGGTGCTCCACGGGAAAATTATAATATGTAAAAATGTGTAATGCTGTTTCTCGAATATTTAAAAAAAAGTCAAGAAAACTACACAAAGGAGTAGGAGACTTGTTTTATTCAACAAATCTGCGAAAGAAATAGCTCATGATAAAACTTAAAAATATGATACTACTCGTTATTTATGAAATATCAACTTTATTCTTAAACTATTTAGTTTAAATATAAATACTTGGTATTTTCTTATTTGCAAAGAATAAATAGAAATGTCTATTAGGTATCTACATAAAAACATTTTTTCTTCTATTATTTTATTTCTAGTGTTATTTTACCCGGCTTCGCTTAGGAAATAAACATCAAATTGACAAATTAACATTTCTTGTAGATAGCATAAATACTTTCCTAGAAATGGCAAACATAAGTTAAAATTATACTCGCAACACGATGATGCAAATAATTTTGATAGACCTATCCATGTTCTGCAATAATTTGGTAAAAAATGTCGGTGATTCAGTGAAGTACCTACTCGTAAAATCTAGTTTTTATTATGAGCAAATTGAATGTTTTTTTCCTACGGATCGTACGAAGAGCTGTAGAGAGTCGTACAGGATAAAACGCAATGGAATGAAAGAAACAGGACTCTGCTGCAAAACAATCCACAGTATCAAAACCAGAGAGAGCGATTTTTTATGCAAATACGAATCCTGGACATTATTAATTGTCAAGATAATTATATAACCGCTTATTGAATCGTGACCATCTCAAGGTCGCCGTGACTTCTCCCGTACAGCAGCGTCTTCAACTTGGTTCTAAATGTAGTGGAGGACAGATTCTCTCACAGGTCAGTGGGCAATCTGTTCCAGGCAGTCGGCGCGGCGGCTCTGAAGCTCCTTTCTGTAAATTTGGAGGTGTTCGCCATATTGGACTGCTGTCAACGAGTTTGTTGACAGCAGAAGAGGTTGAGCGCAGTGGTAAATATCATCTGGTAACACTTATATATTTTGTCAATATTTAAGGTAGGTATTCATAATGTGTTTAGCCTGAAAATGTTTAAAGGATGAGATCCCGTATACAGTGTATTATGATATTTTTATTCTGTTTTATATAATATCGATGTCTTTCGGGGATATAAAAACATGTATATGAACAGGTATGAAAAATTATTAGATTATAGATAAAAAAAGTGTACCTACTTCTCTCTCCCAATCATTTCGTATTCAAATCTCTAATCTCGCTCTTGTGGGAATATCTATTCTATTCTATAATACCGCGAATAAATAAATTCACTATTGGAAATATTTTTTCTAATATTCCCATAGTGAAATCACTTTATTCCAGCGTTTGTACGTACGTACGTAGAACGTGTGGGCTATTTTTTTATATACCAGCTTGCTAACTCCGGTAACATTTATTTATGAGAAATTTTAGAGAAATTTGGAGATTATAATATGAGAAAAATGATATACAGATTTATGTGAAATTAATGTTAAATTAATTAATTTCGCTTTTACAAAGTATTTGGAATGTGTGGATAGAAATGAACTAGATCTACTTTTTAATATTATGAAGGTTTTGAATGAGAATTAAGTATGTCTTTTTATATACAACCTCAATCTTCTTAGTGAAAAATGTTTGTTTCCCACCTCGTTGTTGATTTGCTCCACGAAGGTAAATGTGTACTTTAATCCCAAATTTTAATGCTTGAGAAACTATAGGTACTAAGATATAGTTAACAATGCAAATGAATTACTTTTTTAAAATATAAAAAAATTCAAAGACTGAACATACTTTCATAGAAAGTGTCCACCAAAATTTTATTATAAATTTATTCGTTTTTAATCCTCTTCTTTTAAAGAAGATATATTTGTCTGAAAGAAAGGGTGTGAGGAAGCGCGGTCGTCCGAGAATCACGTGGCTTGATCACGTGGCTCAAATTCTCAAGGACGGCCGTGTGTTGAATAAGAGGAACCGACGTGCGTGTATGAGAAACTGTATGAATGTGCAGGAAGCGAAGGAAGTGCGTAAAGATAGATCTATTTGGCGTTCCGGTCTCTCTGCAAACCCCATTTGGGACATGGCGTGAGGTTGAAGTGTAGATAGTGTAGTATAGTAGTTTTTAATAATGTGTTTATTCGTCCGTATTTGAATTTAATTTTTCATTTTTATATGTATTATTATTGTCGCTTTCTGAAATAAAATATCATTGTATACAATTGCATAATTTTTAATAGAAACTATTAAAAAATATCATTATATACAATTGCATAACTTTTATTCAAAACTATAAAAAAAATCATATTATTATATTAGATAGATGTGTCTAGTTATTCTACTGCTTGAAAAAATTACCTTTCCGACTGCGTACGACTTGAAACCGTCGGGTCTAGAATTACAATTGATCCCAATTCTTTGAGCTTTCCGGATTTTGATCGGGTCTCCTCCCCGCTTGGTTGTCTATCCCTCCCACCTCCTTCTTTGCTGCTATTCTTCTATTTACACATTGCTGATATAATAATACATACCTAATAATAATAGTTTATGGTTATATGTTTGAACTGAAATAAGAATATAATAACCCAATAGTTTTATTTAATACGAGTATACAAATAATAATACCTACTTACTTGTTATTTAAAATATGCTTTTTTCTACTATATATTTTTTATTGACGACTTTCGTCATCAGGACATTGTCAATCTTTTTGGTAATGGCTTTATAAGATGAAAGAGGTCTTTTTCAATAAAAAAATTATAGTGGAAAAATCATTTGTTTTTTCACTTTATTATGGAATTCTACTATCTTAACACCGACACAGCGAATAGTTTAAAATATGTCTTTAAAATTTCGTTTTATACTGAATTCAAATTATTTGTCTATGATTTTTTATTTAAATGGTTTAAAGCACAAAAGACACATGTCCACTATATAGGTATAATGAGTTAAAATATGTACAAGATCGGTTGCAACGTCTTCTATGTCCTGGTTACATATGTAATTACCAGTAGTGTTGTGGAATTCTCAAGAAATATTTTTCGAGAAATTTACCGAGAAAATTCTTGGTAAATTTCTCGAAGTAGAGAATTTTCGGAGATTTATTTTTTATTTAACAGTATAATAATAATAAATACTTTATTCAATCAATCAATAACAATGTACAAATGTTGAGACAATTTATCACTAATATGGCTGCAATTAATTTATGGAAACAAAAAAATGTTAGGTACCTACATAGAAAAAAGTGCTAATAACTGATGAAAAATCTTGATGTTTGACACCCCTCATGCCTATATTTAAGTTAAAAAAAATTGCAGGTACGTACATGGAAAAAAGTGTTAATAACCTCTGATTTGGCCCTTAATCAGCCCCACACATTTTTGGATCGATCAGGTTGGCTGCGAAGTGTACTGGGCGAAAGGTCATAATACCACTAAGAAAAATTATGGAGAGAAATTTCTCTTCCATCAGAGGAGAAATTCTCTTCTCACTCACTAATATACTCATGTATCATTATCATCGAAATGTTTGACAAAAACGAAATGCCACACGTTCTATTAAATTATCATAGTTTTGTGCATCGATGTAACATGTCACATAAAATATTTGAATATGCATTTATATTGACTTCCTTGATTCTTAAAAAGCACATGTGCATCAAGGACATCTTCAAGATTAATTTCAAATTAGTTAATTAATTGAGAATCTCAAAATTTCAAAACCCGTTTTCTCTAAATTGTCTTATGTGGACATTTGTCTTCTGTGCTTTAAACCATCGATTATATTTTTAACTTTCGTCTTTTCTCATACAAATAGTTTTTTTCAATAACACAGAGATGAACCAATAACTAACACTTATGTATAGTTCGCAAAATGTAACACAAGTTTTAAATTTTCAAATGAGTACGCACTCGCTATACATAAACATGACCGATCATTAAAAATCTAGAATCATTATACAATTTCATTATCTCTGAAATACCACAACTTGGTAAACGTATATATTGTAATATAGTTTAATTAAATTTTTCGTTTCATTTAATTATTTTTTTAAACATGCATAGACAATTCACCTAGATCAAGCTAGTCCCAAACTAAGATATGAATCTTTAAATAAGTTATAAATTTAATTAAATCGGCATATAAAGTTTTGTAAGCTAACGTAAGTTTTAAGATTGATAATAAATTTGATATATACTTCAGAGATTTTTTTATGCTTTTAGTACCGAGTGTATTCCATCAAGCCGATTCGTCCACCTTAAAAATATGACTGTTCATTTATTGTTTGTAGAAAACCCAAAGAATATCTAAATAGTATGCGTTGATAGTAAATGAGAAGGTAGATGTACAACAGTGGACGCTATGTTGCAACATAATAACTCTTAATATCAAACGAAATTAGGGGGTAGAAACAACCCCTCCGGTAAATGACACAGACAGAATCCCTCATAATATAAAGGTAGGTACCTAATAGAATTCTACCTATACCATTATTATTACTATTAATAATAATATTCAGGCCCTGTACACATGTTTGGAGTTGCGTTGGATACCAATATTGCTTCTTGTGACAGAGCTATCATATCAGTCGCATGAAAAATACACCGTTTTGACGTTCCTTTTCTCTTAATCTTGGATTGGAAAATGCATTTAACGAAGATTTAAATACAGGCTGTTCACATACATCGTTTTGACGTTCCTTTTCTCTTTATCTTGGATTGGAAAATGCATTTAACGGAGATTTAAATACAGGCTGTTCACAAAAGTGATTTGACGACCCGCTTTTTACAATGCACCGTTCCTATAACATCGACATTAGATCGTTAGTTGACGTAGAATCGCTCAGAATGAAGCAAGTTCATTTTCATACTGTGCTTTCGAAATCAACGCTAAAAAGAAGTTCAAATGTGTAGGTTTAAAATACGATTACATGAAACATTTTCGAAATACAATTGTTCGAATTTGCATTTATTCGAAAAAAGAATTATTCGAATTAGCAAATCTTCGAATAACATTTGTTCGACTATCAATTATTCGAATTACATTTAATAGAAAGTGAATTGTTCGACTAACATTTGTACGAAAACCCTGTTCTTCGAACCATTTTATATAAACCTAATATAATTTAATTTTGATCTTTAGAAGGTCATATTGACACGATTATATTACGTTTCATATTAGTACAAAACTCCTGTCATAGCTCATCCAACTGTGGACGAGTTCATATGAAACAAATTTTATTTTAGTGTCTTAAGAAAATGAGGCGATTGCTTTCATATCTAATTATAAATATATTTAAATTATTTTTCCTATCATTTGACACTATTTTAATAAACCGATTGCAAACTGAGTCATATTATAATTATAATATTTCTTCGCCAAGCACGTTCACTTTTCGACAAAAATAGGAGCAGTTATTTGTCTTGATAATAAAAAGTAAACATATACTTCCATGGACAGGTAGTAAAAATTCGAAGAATTGTATTTCGAATTATTGTTGTTACCGATATGACGTATAAGAATTCGAACAATTGTGTTTTCTGATCATTGTAAATTCGAATAATTGCCATTCGAAAAAAAGTTAATTCGAACAATTGTTTTTTCGAATAATTATAAATTCGAATAATTGTAATTTGAATAATTTTCCTGTCACCTAAAATACATACTTACTTCCTTTACTTTACTTTTCATATGGCTCGGTGGGTTGATAAATAACCCATGTGGGTTGCGCTTTTTGTTTGTAGTAAGTTTTTGAGGTGATATGCTAAAAAAAAATTATTTATTATACTTTAGTTTTGAAACATACACAGCAATAACGCTTTTTACACACACAACAATAAGTTTTCATAAATGTACATTTTTTAATAACACGCAAAAAAATGGACACAACAAATTTATAGCATTGAAAGATCAAACAGCAATCAGAGAATGACATACAAAAAATAAAATTATTGGTAAAACTTTAAATCAATAATACTCAAATTTTCGTCGTTGCATATTCAAAAAGAGACATGTGCGCAGATTTTTATTTGGGCATACTCTTTTAAAACTATTCATTAAGACATTAAAATTGTAGTTTGGACTTTTTATTGGCATGTGATATTATTCTTTTAGGATTGAATTTTAATATTTGATACTAAGAATCTCTTTATAAAATGGTTATGATGTCATTATAAGCAGTTAATTCTAGAAATGTCAAAACATTTATGAATTCAGATGTCCCTTTTTGAATATGCAACGACGTTATTATATCAATAATATGACAACTTTTACACTAGTTTACTGAACACAAATAGGCAAAAGTAAAAATATAAATCTGTGGTCACACTTATGTTGTATGCGGTCGTCGCGTCGGACATCTACCAGTTGACTCTCAAAGAATTTCACAAATGTAAAAAGGGCCTAATATTCTTCCCAGATGTGATAGAATCTCACTAGATTTATGGGTGTATTTAAAGACAATGCTATAGCAGTAGTAGGTAGGTAGTATTTATACAGTAGTTAGTAGATATTTCTCGCCTGTGTTTCGTTCAAGCCAATAAAATCTCATTGCGTTCAGCTGACTCGGTTTCAGTCGTTAGCACATGATGACGTTGTTGCCCTCTGTGCTTTGTTCTTTATGGTGACGATTAAGGAATAGGATTGTCACATAAATATTTAAGTCCCTTTGTATTTTTGTTCTTATATCCATTCTGAATAACAGAATGTTAAAAAAATACCTTCTGTACAAAATTTCATACTTTTTTAATGTATTAAATTTATTACGAAATTAAGTATTATGCATAGTTTTGGCATTGTCGATATTGAAAATGAATCTTTCATTTTGTATTTGATTTTTCGAGGATAATTATTTACTTAATTTATAATATCTATGCCTTATTACTGTTTATGCCGAATCGTTCTACGGTTCACAGTAACTAAACATTTTATGCTTTCCCGCGTTTATAATAATTAAGCGTCACTTACACTGACATAAACAACTTATAAATGGGGCTTTTATATTTTTTCAATACAGTAAACCCATCACTTTCACTGAAATGCTCAGTATATTATAAGTATACAGTTTTCACGACAACGACATTAGAGCGCCAGGAATGTCGTACGAAGATGTGGAAGCTATGAATGGAGGAGGTTGGTTCTGCTCTGTTCTGAGTTTCGAAGGATGATTAAGTTAAATTAGTGTATCCTCGTAATTGATAAACCGTTGTAGATTCTTAACCCTGTTAATTATCTGTTTAAAATTTTCATAGTTTAGTGATTTTCATATAAGGTTTTATGCCGTTGATCGATTCAACTAGTCTCTGAACACTTTCGAGAATAAAAACTAGTTCCTAATAACCCGGGATATTGTAATAATAAGAATAATGTAACTCGCTAATATATATTAGGAAAATTTTCCGTTTTGATACGGGAACGGTAACTTCAACCTTAATAATAACTTCATTTTTACGACATCGTTTCTTTTTAATGCGTTTATTATTTACTTTTTACCGTCGCGTTTCAGACAAATGTGATTGAGCGTCATGAATATTTTTACTCGTACAAATTTTGTCACATGGTTCGTTACAAATTTTATATGTGCTTATTAAAGTAATGATAATCTTTTTCAACTTTTACACTATGACTTAATATCACATTTCATATATTATTATGTAGCTATCACACTACATATAATATTATATTGTTAATAATTGTCCCAAAATGCCCGGACACAAGCTAGCAATATGCAGCTTCGCCGGGTGAGATCTAAATACAAATTAAGTATGAGAAATGTTATATGTAGATATCTTGTTAATTTGTTTATATTTTATGTTTTTTTCAATAAAAATAAATAAATTTAGTCATGTAAGCTACAGGGGTAACTCCGAAATCTTTAATAAATAATTTACAAAAACTACATTTACCAGTTAATTTGTATATAAAAATTCAAAAATCTATTCTAATAATCACTTGTTATATTGTTAAAAAGTTTATGAACACAGATATTTCAGGCACAATGCTGGTATTTTGGAACGGCGTTTTGAGTCTAATCTTTTGATATCCTGTGTATTTGGATCTAGGTGAATTTTTCCCGGCATTTTTGTGTGACCATGACTGATCATAAGAAGACATATCTGGTTGTATAATGCTGAGAAGTGTAGATGGCAACTATGCCGCCGCGAAAAAAAAATTAAAGCTTTATTTATCCACCGACGGTTTTCAGTTAAAGTTCATTTAAATATATTCAATGTAGCAGTGTTTAGGTTGAAGAATTTTGTAATGAAATGAAAAACAATGGATTTTTATATTATTATTTTTTGGATCATGGATGTTGGCGTTGAACTGAATGGAAACCGTGTGAATGCGTTGATGTATGCTGATGATTTGGTTTTAATGGCTGAGAGTGAATGTGATTTACAAAAGATTGTGTCAGTTGTATATGATAGCTGTAGTATGAATGGGATGAAAATGAATGTGACAAAGACGAAAGTGCTGGTTTTTGAAAGAGAGATTGATAGAACAATGTGTGAAATTAAGGTTGAAAATGAATGTTTGGAGCAAGTGGACGAGTATGTATATTTAGGAAGTTTGTTTGCGAGGGATGGAAGATGTGACAAGGATATCGAAAGAAGAAAAGTAGCCGGTGCTAGGATTAACGGTGCACTTCGACCCATTGTCAGCAATGACAATGTGTCGAACATGGCGAAATTGCTAGTGCACAATACCATCCTGGTACCGACACTTATGTATGCAAGCGAAACGTGGACATGGTTGAAGAAGGACGAAAGCGGAATAAATGCTGTGGAGATGAGATCGCTGAGGAGGATGGTTGGTAAAACGTTGCGTGATAGAGTGAGGAATGAGGATATTAGAAGAATGAGTGGATGCAAGAGGAGTGTTGTGGATAGAATGCGTGTAAATAAATTGAGATGGTTTGGTCATGTGGAACGAATGAAAGAGGAAAGAATGACAAAGAGTATATACTTGGCTGAAAGGAGGGGTGTGAGGAAGCGCGGGCGTCCGAGAACTACATGGCTTGAACATGTAGATCAAATTCTCAAGGACGGCCGTGTTTTGAGTAAAAGAAACCGACGTGCGTGCATGAGAAATTGTATGACTGTAGAGGAAGCGAAAGAAGTATGTAAGGACAGATCTAATTGGCGTTCCGTTCTCTCTGCCTACCCCACTTGGGATACGGCGTGAGGGAATAGATAGATAGATAGATAGATTTTTTATTGAGACAGACGTCATTGGTCTCTAGAGGTCATTTTCAATATCCTTGATAAAGACCTTGAAATACGTCAATCTCCTTGGCAATGGTCCTAAAATACGTAAAATGTCTCTCAATAAATATTATATTGTGGAAAAAACATTTTTTTTACTCAAAAAATTTAATATGATTAGGTACTTAGTTTGACAATTACCTACTTCATGAAAGTAACTCGAGTTTCGACATGTCATATCTTTTTCAAACTTGTTATTAATATTCGACTTAACATTTGTCTGAAGATGAGAGCGGAAGCTTTCAAAAGCTGTCTCGCAAATCAAATAAGTCACCAGTGGAATTACTATATATTTTGTTTAATTAATGCTCCCGTGGAGCACCCGGTAAAGAATTGGTCTCCCACTCTTCTGCGTAAGTTTTCGAGTGTCCTGTAAAAGGCAGGTGTTCGATAAAAATAAGACATTTTACATCTTAAATTCAGCGATGAGGCTTGCCACCCATCCTGAATGTCTTGATTTTATATTGGCACGAAGAGGACAGTTTGCATGTTTCTTACGTGCAGCTGATCTGCTGGCTACCCCATGTTTCTTACGTGCAGCTGATCTGCTGGCTACCCCACTTGTGGGATATGCCGTGATGGTATAGTAGTAGTAGTAGTAGTTTAATTTAAATTGTTTGTCAAAATATTGTTGTTTTGTTCTGAGTTGACAAAGCAGTATCATATGTTATGAGCTAACACAACAAATGTAATCAAATTTATTATCAAATAGATATAAATACTTCAAAGTTTTTCATGAGTTTGGTAATAAATTTGAGTAGATTTGTATATCTGTGGACTTTTAAACAGTTTTTGCGTCTCCTGTAAAATTCGGTTTGCAGCACATAAGAGGTTTCATAGAACCGACATGTACCTATTACAAAAGGTTGGCTACGATACCTGTAGCGGTTCTAAATAAAATTCAAATAAAGAAGCAAGAAATCATTTTTTAGTTTGAGGTACTTACTCTTTTTCTATTTTTTAATGTAATTTTTTGCTCTGATATATTACTGCACAACCTCATTCATAAAATGCTGGTAATAATAACTATCGAATGGTCGTATTTTTATATAGGTACTCCGGTTTATATTAACATCAGTATTAGAACATCATAATTGTCGTGAAAAGAAATAGAAGGATTATTAAACTGTGTTCTCGAGAGAGACAGTTGAGAGAAAACTAATCTAGAAATCTTTTCAGAAACGTAAAATAGTTTATTGCTAAACGTATTTTACATTTAATTTATTAGATATTTGGCCTAATTAAAACAATGTAGGTTTCTCTTGTAGTCTCTGTATTGTATTTTATAGTATTGTTCTAGTTGAAGGTGGATAAAAGATAATTTAGCCTTAAGTGAAATGCAAATGTATTCATTTTAATTAAAAATCTTTTAGCTATAGTCGTGTCTCTTCATTCATCACCTATCTACATAGTAAGCCTGGACAACCAAAACAAAATGGCCGCCATCTAGGCTATAGGTACTTTAAAAGTCAGTATGACAGCTACATAAAATCATATTAATACTTACACAGATGTTCAGGAATAACAATCCTAATAGATGTAGAAAAAATATCCATTTAATTTATATAATATTTTGTTTTATAGATTAAGATTGCAATATTTCTTGCAGGTTAGATTATTTCCATATATAGGGAGGTAGTGTGATAATCAAATTTTTGCATGTAATTTGGGTTGAAAGAAAAAAAAGGTTATTTTCATTGACATATTTATTTATGTTCAAATAAGTACATAACGATGCAATAGTTTTGATAGTACATAACTAATTAAAAATATATGAGTGCAAAATAATTTAAATTGCCTTCATTATCTCTATCAAAAAATAAACAGTCATGATAAACTCAAATTAATAATAATAATTGTTTTTAATTTTTCTAGAATATAATATGTATCATAATATGTTAATACATCTTATCCAATGAGAAGATATAATTTGGTCATTTTTAATGTAATATTTATGTTGATAAGATACTTCCACAATATGTCATCTCATAATAAGGTAATAATATGTAAGTTCCGACTTCACGTTGCATTATTAATTGTAATGGCATATTACTAAACCTACATAACTTATTAAAATATACTACTATACTTTGATCTTAGCCAACAGGCCAAGAAGTGATAACTATGTAATTAAAATATACGAGTACAAAATAATTGAAATTGCCTTCAGTAACTCAATCAAAAAATAAACAGTCATGACAAACTCAAATAAAAAATATTAATTGTTTTTAACATTGACCACTCACTAAATTTTCGTTTTTCGATGCACATAACAAATGAGCTAAATGAGGAAAAACTGCGTGAAGCATCGTAATCCTCCTTGGTTGCGATACTCGCTGCGACACTTTTGTTGAACTGCTCTTGTTCTTTCCGCAGCCTCCTTTCCTCTGCGCTCTCCCTCGATGCAGGACATTGCGACGACAAGTATTTGGGACAGTTCGGGAGGATAGATGGAACTGCATTCTTCGAAAGACAGACCTTCTTCATTGGCATCGTTACGGTAGTGGTACCATCAAAATATGAAAACTCCTTTTCGATTTCATTTTCTTTAAAATGAAGTTCGCAGACCTGCAATACAAACCTAGTATCAAAATTGTGTACATACAAGTTTCAATGACATAAGGAATGGGGAACTTGGTAGTTACATAATATTTTGTATTTGCATAAAGAACTGTCAAGCTGATAAAGTAATTACCTATATTACATAATTTTATATCAATGCGAAGTTGTTTATTACTAGATTCAAGGTAAAAAAAATATTGATTATCAACGAAAGGTTTTCAAAATATGTATCAGCGAGGTCTGTAGGGAGCGAGGATGTCAATATTTGAGGTTATGTTTTTTTACGAAAAATATAATAAATATCGAATAGTTCGTTTTAATATAACATAGGAAAACTGTTCACAAAAATGCTCCAGCAATGTATATTATCAGAATTATTAAAAACAAATAGTATTTACCTTTGAATTACTCGTTGGAGTAAAGTTCTCCCGACAAATAGCTCGCACCCACTTTGCTTTAAGACTTTCGTCTTTAGGGAAAGAAAACACGTGTACTTTCGGTCCATTATTGTAATTTCCCTTACAGTTTGGAACAGAACACTTATAAACCATCTTGAATTATAAATATTACAGTATATAATATTATAATCACAGCAAACAAACAACTCAAACCACGCGCTGATGCTTTCGAGTTTCGACAACTCGCAGGTATGGAGAATGTACGCACAATGTACGGTTTAATCTATGATTTTGGTGGCTCCGTATAACCGATGTAGGCTAAAACCTTAGCCTACATTATTATCACTCGATAGAGGGTATCGTGTCGCGATCTAGGCTTCTATGTAGATAGGTGATGCTTCATTACATGGCCGTCGTTGTTGGCAACGCCGCGTCGCGACGACTGATCAGGGCCGACCTAAAGAATGGGGCGTCTCGGTAAACAGGGTCGATTTGAGAATATATTTAAAATTGCGTTTAAAACCACAACTAGATTTGAGAAAAAGTTTAGTTTACATCGATAATTTTACAAAATATTAGGAAAAAAATCTTTGAGCGCATATTTAAGATATATTCAATATTTTAAAATACTTATATTACATATAATGATGAAGTAAAGAACTAGTTAAGAACAAACTATTATATTGTAAACTATAAGTAAAGAACCGACGGTCGAAAATATCGATTTAAGCACTAATATTCTTATAAGTAATTTGACACATTTGTCAATTTAATGTAAGATATGACTAGACTTTTATTATAGAATGTACATAAAACAATTAATAGATCACAAAAGTATAATATGTATGCATAAATCTACGTAGATAGTTTATTCTGATTTCGACTCTGAATATTTACGTATTTTGATTATAGTTGAGAACTGTGGAAAGATTGAATCTTAGACAAATCAAGTATCATAGTCAGTCGGGGTAGTGAAGAGCGGGGATTGGCTGTTTGGTAGATGTGAAGAGTGTGGGGTAGTCTCAATGATAGGGTTGGGGATTATATTATTAATTAGACATCTTGAAAGTGAGGACCTTCTCTAAATAATATTATTATATCACTAGCTGACTTCGCACAGAGAATTGTTGAAATATTTATTTTAATTTACTTTTACGAGCTAACGAGCTTACTGGTTTAGCCACAAAATCAGGCACCCAAGCCTTCTCATCACCATCGTGTAACAAGACCGAAGGCAGAAACGGTAGAGGCCGACCAAGAGACACCTAAATAAATATTTGTAAATAAATAAATAAATATGGACCGAGTGAAAAAGGACATGAACTGTGGCACATACGTATAATTTAAGTTTGTATTTCAAAATTATTTATAAAAATGATTTAAATGCAAACCATCGTATGGAAAATAGAAATGGCGACTCAGTTGACACAAAATCGGCTTAAATGAAGGAGGTTTGTTTTATCGCGTTCTCCTAAAAAGATCATCAAAGAACGAGTGATGGTGAATTTGTTTATTACGAAGTATAATATGTACTGAATAGATGAGAGTTAATTGATAAATTTTTATTCTTTTTGTTTTAAATAAAAAATGTAAAATAAATTATAAAAAAAATGTTATTTTTATAATTTTCCAAATAAATAAAAAAAATATGTGTTCATTCAGAACGTATTATAGACACAGGTGCCTATATACATATGTATGAGGGCTAAAGAAAAAAAAATCAAAACTCTAATAGAACTGTCATCGCTTCTACAATAGTTTTTCTAGAACTAATTTACTCAATGATGGAGGCGGATTTTCGTTTGTATCAATTATTAATTTTCAACGCAGTCAATCAAAATATGAGCACATCTGCATTCATAACAAATATTTGTGAAATATGGATCTATGTGGTTTCTTCCCTACTAAACGTCTTGTATATAAACACTTTTACGAACAGACTAAAATAATTGTTTATGCGGAAATTCCCCCTTACCAAGATACTCCATTTTATTGTACGTAATATAATAATTACTATATATTTATACATGCTGTTGTTATCAATATCAGAAGTACACAGTGAATTTACGAATAATATTTAGTACAATAAATTACTAACTTCATCATTTGGTTAGACCCAAAAGTCTGTTTTGACAGTGTTGTTTCCCCTTGCGATAAACATAATGATTATATGTAAAACCAACTGTCCGTTTCCCTATCAGGGGTCTTCCGTTCGTCAAGATCTGAATCATGATAATGATCAATATTAAACTTGCGTTTCTATTGCAGTATTGAGTTCGATTCCGATAAAGTTTAACCATTAGTA